>CAMXCT020003569.1:15000-45791 GCA_947184155.2 Cladocopium goreaui | reverse complement strand
CACCCGACTCCGAGGCGACCCTTCTGACTCTTCTTCGTCTCCAGCAACTGCTCAGCAGCCTTAGCCTTGGTCTCCTCCTCCGAAAAACCGGGACATCGGGAGCTAAAATGGGAACCCCTGGGAACCCCCCCAAAAAAAACAAGCAGGATAGTAGTTGGTGTAGCTGGTGTAGCTGGTGTATTTGGTACTGACTTTGATGAGAATCAGTATAAACTAGGATGATTGTTGTCTTATTGCTATTTGATTGTTAAAATGCAACTGTAGCTGCTTGGCTTGCGCCTTTACAAAAGCACATATCTTCAGAACCGGAACGGAAAGATCATGGAAGGCTGTGCACCACCCAAAGACAAACCTAATTGCAACAGTGGCTCTGAAGAACAACCACAGAATGAGTTCCCACGAAATGGGCCTTGTCAGCAATGCTCTTGGCCTTTTTCTCCAGGGTCTTGGTGGTGTCCTTGCCAAAGGCCTGCGAAGCACGTTGGAATTGCGGCTCCAGAAATGTTGACTCAGACTCAGACATTATCCATCAAGCATGATCAAACCATTCTCTTGGTGAAGATCCCTGTCCATTGGTCTGACAGTTACAATCGTTCACTGAGCTGAATTAAAATCACTCAAGGTTGTTCCTCTCACTACCCATAAGCCACAGTGTCGCCATGGTGAGATCGATAAAGTTTACGCAGATTGAAAAATACATATGACTATAGTCTATAGTCTATACAGATATTCAATGAATCACACATAATCATATATTGACATTATATGACATTATATTACACACACACTGTGTGATTCGCATTACGATATTCCGATATTCACCAGCCATCACATTCCATCCACACCGCACCTCGTAGTCTCCTTGAGATTCGGCCTCAGCAGCCGTGGCCTCCGTTTCCATGGCCTGCAGCTGTGCACGTGGCCAGAAGTCAACAACAACCACAACAGCCTCCAGAACATCCACATCCCCCGACCATGCATGATCCTCCATTGCTCCAAAGAGTGGCAGAGTGGCAATCCAACTTCCCACCTGTCCTACCTTCCCAGGCCGATCCTTGGCATCTGCGATGAGTTTCTGCAGCATGAGCATCACACCGTTGCTGCCTCGCTTGGAGTCAATATCCACAAATGGCTGGTCGCTTTTTGGATATTACAATTATTTCAAGTTTGAAAGTCCAATAAGAATCTAAAACTAGATATTCATTTTACAATTTTAGATATTACTATTTTTGGACCATCCACAACTTTGAAGTCTAATAATTTTGAGCACCCATTTCAGGACACGAAATACCAAGTCCAAAAAGCTCTCTACTTTCAGACCATTGCAACCCGAGGGTACGCGTTGCGTCCAACAAAAAACTGGATTTCTGGCGCCTCATTCAGCCGCAGCTAAAAACTTGCCGGCTTTGTCGGCCCGTGCTAGGGGTCACAATATCAAAGATGTTCCTCCTTCATGCTGGGAAATTCAATCATCGAATATCATCGATGTTTTATCGGTGTGTCCGACTTGTTGATCTATATCCAGGCGAGTAAGGGTCAGAATTCTTGACTCAGAAAAAAAAGACACGTTTATTATTGTCTAATATCATTTACACATATTTTGAGTGTATTTTAATACCAAGAATGACCAGACCTTTGAGGATCCATTGGCACACCCCATAGGATCCCAGTCAACCAAGTGGCTGGAGCTCTTCTGGTAGCTCCCGAAAGTCTTGGGCTCCTGCCGGATGTCTGGAAATGGGGGATACGGCCGGGATACTCCAATGTTTGGCCAAATCTTAAGTGATTTAAGTGGAAAAGGGATGATAACCGTGTGATTTTTTGTGGTTCCCAGGTCTTGAGACAATCCCATTCTGCTGTGGCTCAATAGATGGATACCAAAGCACTGTGCCGAAGGACCCACCACATTATTGTTGGCATCAAACCATTCAAGTTGGGGAGCTGGGTAGGAGTTGTTGGCAACAAAAAGAAATTGCTGGCTCCTTGGGCGAGGCATCCTGTTGTACGAAAGACTCCTGCTGCTTGTTGTAGAAGTCTCCCAGGACACTCAGAGCCTGACGCCAGAGCAACGGCAGCATTTGCGTAGGCTTCAGCAATTGAGTAGCCACGGAATGGCACGCGAAAGAACTACTACAAATGACCTCAAACACCTTAGGCTACTCAGGCATTGAATGGTAGGTTCATGTGGGTTTTTTGAACCCATATAATACATATATGATTGCATATAATTAATATACATCTATGATCATCTATGAATATATGATAATATATGTAGAGATGGACGGGTTCAGAATATTGTTGTTCAACTTCACAAATCTCCTGGCCTTCTTCAACAACTCTTGCGTCGCTCTCTGCTCAGCCACCACCTTCTGAAACTCCGTGTTCTCCTGGGATCCATGGAGGGACCCGTGGAGTACCAATGGGGTGACACCAGCATTAAAGGGCACAATCACTGATTGAAACAATACTCATTTAGATTGTTATTATACTGATTAATGTTTAGATTGTTATTAGTTATTATACTGATTCATGTTGACTTATTATTTTTATGTAATACGTATTATAATATGTTTCAATCAACAGAAACAACAAGTCAAGGTTTCGGAGGCAAAACCCAAGGCGAAATGTGGCCTGTGCCGGCGATGGCACTTCGATCGGCGTTTCTTTTTGCCATCCGCAGCTCATCCGTCAGACGAAACCTCTGTGGCCGCTCAGAACCTGGCGCATCAGGCGCATGGAATGATGGCAGAAGCTGGTGCAACCTGTAAAACTAAATATTCACACCATATTTAAGTGGATAAACTCATTTCGGTTCAAAATATGCTTGTATGAATGGTATCGCCCCTAAAAGATAAACAGACAACCAACAACATGCATCAGAGGTTGTCAACTGTCATCAAATGTCATCAGATTGTTTTTTCCATCCTCGCCAACCACCAAAGGCCACCAGCATGCGGCATTCTGAGCTCCCCAACAGATCACTTTCCCTCCGTCTTCGCCTTCTTGGCTGCCTCAGGTGGTTTCCAAATCTGATGTGTTTGGGTGGAGGTCATGTGGTGGTCACAAATTGTGCACAAATGATCCCACAAAATGATCATTTTTTGTGTTGAGCCGTACATTTGTTGTTTCAGACAATAATTTTGGCCCATGGCCCATGCCCACATTATTTGAAACCTGTTACGGACGTGACTTCCCCGCTTGAAAAGTCCGGTCAACGCAAGCGCAGGCCAAAACCTCGCCAGCAAACAGATTTTGCCAGTTGGATCACAATCAGCGTTATTCTTTTTCCAACCCAACCCATGGATCGCAATCATCTCCATCAAAGTCATTAAACCAATATAAACCAACGATATAATGATTCCAACCCCGCATCAACATCAACTAACTTGGAACTTTGGTCATCACTCCCCCCTTGCCCTTTGCCAAGGTGCAGGAGTGTCCGAATGGCCCAAATCTTTGCTGGGCACCTTTCACAGTCGTGCGATATGAGTTCCAACGCTGTGGGAAGGCGCCCCAAACTTGGATGGCTCAAGCCACCCACTTCTGGTAGAAAATCCAACATAAGTGAGGTACACCAAGTTTCAGCAGTCGATCATCGTTTTCCCCATCAACATGGGACATTTCTGGGGGGTAACTCCCCAGGCAGGACCCAAAGACTTCCCCTCCCCTTGGCAGCCGCTGCACCAGCACGTCGCGAACGCGTTGCTTCAATTCCTTGGCTTCGGGGAAGCGGCCCTCCGCCTTCCGCGACCAAACCTCAGATGACGTGGATGACGTGGATGTCGAACCACCTGAGCTAAAACCCAATCATTTCATGGGGATATAGTAGGGATATCAGTTATCATGGGTGATTTTGCACCAAAACCCACTATATCCTGCTATGGATATTGGGGATAGCGGGGAATCAACCAGGAGATTGTGAAGTGCCGCTTACAATTCCTGCATGGTTCCAGTTCCTTCGAACCGGAAACCTTCAAACAGTCTACAAATTGATATGATATATTTCCTAAATTGAAAATAAGCCATTTTGACAACGATCTTTTTGGTAACGAAAATTGGTTGCTCCAGCACACCATTGCATCCGAGTAGCGGTTTTATCGTCGCAAGTGACCTCAAACACACCGGAGACTTTCAGGCTTGGCACCAGGCACACCTGTACAGATGGGCATTCTGCACAAGGATTGTGAGGTCTGCGCACCGTCATGGTAATAAAGAGTAATGGTCTAAGCATTATGGAGTAGTGATACAGACCATTACGGATCATGATGACAGCAGTGTTCATCATCATCATCATCAACAACATCATCATCATCATCATCAACATCATCATCAACATCATCGTCATCATCATCATCATTATCATCATCAACATCATCATCATCAACATCATCGTCATCATCGTCATCATCATCATCATCATCATCATCATCCTCATCATCGTCCACGGCAACACCCATGATTATTTCATCATTTTTTTTAGATATCGAATCAAACCCAGCTGAAGGCGCCTCAGTGAGGATATCGTCTTGTTCAAAGGTCGATAGCAGTTCCTCCAGTAGATCTTCAGTGAATGTGAAATCACGGAACTAGTTAAATGTGGGTCAATCTAAACACCCCAGAAATGGATACAAAATGGTACAGAGAGGAGGTGAACACCGAAAATCTTCCAACATGTCATTTGCCGTTTGTTCCCCGCACAATGCGTGTTCAACCGCACCTACTTCTCCGCTTCATTGCAAGTATCGTTCAAAATCCTTAGACCCCCAAAAAAAGTTGGCTATTTTGTGTTCAACAGAATCAGTTTGTGTAATGCCTCCTTTTGTTTGCAGTATGATCAGTATGTCATATATGCAATATGTGTAACATATGTCTGTTATCTGTTGGATTCTGTTGTAAACCATCCATGGTCCCAGCCGGTCCCAGCTCCTGTGCCAACCAGGCCGCTCTGAGCTGCCACTTGCACTTAACCTGGTCGACTTGACGATGTTCATCCCTCGATTGGATAAGATGTGTCCAGAAATCTAGGCGTTTCCCTTAGACTTGTCCTTAAACCAAGTCATCGATTTTGAATGATTTTCTATGATGTTTTTTTGCTGTCGATGAAGGATGAACTACTCTTTGCTGCCAAACAAAAAGAAATGGTCAAGTTGGGCTATTATCTGATGCAGCGGATTGAGCAAGACATCGTTGATTAAAACCACCATTTGGGTAACAGTTGGGTAACAGTTGGTATTGGCAAAAAATATGCAAACATGGTTTCTTTCTCCAAGCCAAACTACAGTATAGCGAGACCTCTTGCCTCAAAGTCCTCAGCTTTGTCTACAAACAGGAAATGGTGCCGTGACTGATAACAAATCTGGGGTAAAAATAATGAAACAGGGCAGTTTCGTGCAGCCATACTAAAGATACTAAAGCGAAGACTGTTAAAAAGGTGTCAAATATCGACTTTGTCCTTCAAGTCTCTTGAAGGTTCCTGGAATCCACTATGCTGGCTTCTCTTCTTCACAAGCTTTTCGGCAGAGTTGGCAGTCGTTCTTCACTTCTTTCACTGATTGGGATTATCAGTGGCCCGGTTGGGTTCCAGATGTATCAAGAATCAGCCTCATCGGGATCTGAAGAGTGAAACGATTCTCTCATGAGTCTCATCTTCGCATCCACCAAATCACCTGAAACTCGACCAAAATTGTCAAGACATTGCCATATATATATATATATATGTATATATATATATGTATGTATACCAGTTCATCTCCCTTTTTTGAGACAACCCCCACATTGACAAGTTCTTCACAGCTGGGGGCCCTGACGCAATACTGGATCTTGATCCTTGGCTCCAAGCTGCTACGTATGGAACTGCACTTCCGCAGGAGCACCGAAACTGGATATGTTGCTTCAACCCATGGAGTTGGGTCTTACGAGTTGACACTGAATTCTTAAACAGCTGTGGAGAGTTTGCTCCACCAGACCAGTGACTTCTTGAAGGGTCTGCCCGAAAGCAAACTGAAAGATTCCCACCACAAGCGGAAGGGTTGGATCAGAGGACGTGTATGCCATGTCAGCTCATGCCGTGACATGCAGAACTTTCTTGGGTAAATCTGAGAACATTTATAGTAAGAAATGCATCTCAAACTTGCGTGGCCACTGTGGCCTTTGTGTGAAACAAGAACGAGTCAACATCATGAATTAAGCTCAACTAGATTGACAACTGGAACCCTCACAGCCACACCATCTGCCAACAAGCAGCACTCCGGGCATGGCTGATTCTTCAGCCAAAGTGTGCAAATATGAATGATAATTGCCTGCTGGCCTGCTTTGTGACACTTGACCATTACGCTTGACCATTTTGAACTCGTTGGTACTCTGCTTTGCTCCACATTGTTTTTTCAAGGATATCAAAGGAAAGGTTCTTACACAGTCGATGGGCTCCTTTCCTACCATCCAACTGGGAAATAACACGTGCTGAAAGTCTAGATCGCACTAGCTCTGCAGGTCCATGTGATGGATTTGTTTCATGGAGGCCTTTGCACCATTCAAAGCTTTTCTGTTGAGACATGGGCGGGCGTGCATCGAACGCTCAAGCATACTATGCAATGACATTTGGTGCAGACAACTACTGTCGATCAGTTGAACTGCCATTTTATCAAACAGCAACAGCAAGACCAACACCAGCACCAGCATCAGCACCAGCAGCAGGAGCAGCACCAGCAGCAGGAGCAGCAGCATTGGCAACAGCGGCAACAGCAACAGCGGTGTCCTTCTCGCGGTTCTGAGATGCCAAAGCCTGTTGCTTCTGCAGCTCCTCACGGCATCGATCACCCCGTTGATCCTATGGAGATGACTCATTGAGATATAATATGTTACGTATATAGTATATCATATATTTGAATACTATATATATATATTATGTGTATGTTATGTGTATATATATATGCATATTAAACATCACATTACATCACATCACACGGCACAGCACTCTTGCATTTGGTGATCTTGAATCTTCCTGGCGAATGAAGTTGAATTTCCGGGTATGGTCACTTCACCCTGGTAGCTGTGGATGTTCATCCCCTAAATATGCTATCTATTGGTCTTGAAGGTACCCGATACATGAATGGACACAACGAAATGCTGCGGATCATTGAGCTTCTCCCCAGCATCTCCAGAAACCAGTTATTTCATCTTATCTCAGCACTGACTAATTATATGATATGAATATATATATATATATACATACATACATATATATATATATATGGTCTGTAACGACCCAAGGGATCAAAAATGCACCTGAAGTCATCCTCCATCATCTCACCAGCCCACCATTCCCAAAAATGTGGTCCTGGATATCGGTCTCCCTTAGCCATCCACTTTGTGAAATGCCGCAGGGCTGCAAAAAGACTATGGATATATGATATATATGGATGAAATATGGATGGATATGGATATGGCTGAAATGCTCAATTTCACCATCTCACCTCATCTCACCCCATCTCATCCCATCTCATCAAATCTCATCAAATCCCATAATTCAATCTGCCTCCAGCCTTCGGCCACCGGCCGCAGCTGCCCCCGAGTGCCCAACAACTCAGCCAGGTCGTCTGAGGCCGTCTGCATCTTCATCTTCACCTCCTGGAGCCAAGAAACACCATCCTGTAGGAAAAAACGATGTAAATCTGGAGAAAATCCTATGGAAATCATATGTAAAAGTGGTTTTCAGGGGGAAAATTATCCATGGAACTATATGAATGAATTTACCCAAAGTTACCATGTATGCTTGATGTTTGGGAAGTTGGTGAATCTGGAATTGATGATCTTCGAACATCCAACAGACCTCATTCTTCGCGCCCAAAAAGGTCGCCAGGCGCTGCTTCTTGGTTGTGGCCAACCTTCGATCTGGGAGTCCAAGATTGGCCAAACATTGGTTTCCCTATCAAAACTGTTATTTTGGGAGTGTACCTTGTGGGCAAACCATAGGCAAACCCACGCCCACTGTCCGCAGAAGGGTGTAGTCTGCACTTCCATGGAACCGTGGGACTACCAGGTCGCTGTTGGAGACGAGGGCATCTGAGGCTCCGCGCTTGTTCTTCTGAAACTCTGCGATGCAGTAGTCTTTCTGTTTCACCTCTTGATGCGCTCTGGTGGTGACAGATTCAGCTGCAGTAATGCGTTGTTATATTTTGACATTTCGACAACCCATCGTTTGCTAACATGCTGTGGGTCTTTGATTTTCACATCAAACTATCGACTTTAAACAATGAACACGAGACATGACCTTGGACTCTGAATGCCACGTCTCAAAAAAATGGAGGTACCTATACCGATAATGGTTTATCTACTTGAACCATCAACTGCTGGATTTGTTGTTCCGGCAATTCTTGCAACATATTTTCATATTTGCAATTCCCATCTTCCATAGCAATAAAATCCCTCTCAACACATATAGTTGTGACTGAAAATAGGTTTTACCCCCAAGTTTGACGTTTAAACAGCGTTTTCCCGTGAAAATGGCCACAAGTTGGGGGGGCAAAATCATGTTCAAAGTACTAGCCTCGGCAGCTTGTTCCTCCTTGAGGGCTCCCACCATGGCGTCAATCTTCTCCTAGGAACAGTGGTGAATATGTGCCAGGATTCATACCTGGGTACTATGCTACAAATTATGTTTATAACCAAGTCTGATGATTATCACATGTGTAAGTGTATGGTATGTGTAGGCATGTATATATATATATATATATGTTAAGAACAACTTATCTCAACATGACCGCTGTGCAGTTGTTTATCTTGTGCCAACATGTGGCCCAGCATTAGGCCTTGAGCCTACATTGAGTCTACCTTGGGCCTAGCCAACAGTACGGGAAAAGGTGCGCACAGCAACAGCAGTGTCAACAGTGCCGTGAAACTTTTCATGGCAGCAGAGCAGTGATCCTGGAAGCATCCAGGTGAGCTCCAACACAACAACAGGCAACAACAAGGAGCACTTGGGTGGCAGCCCAACAGAAGAGGGCTCGATCCCAGAGCACTGGGGGACCTTCAACAAACAACACACAACTACAGCAACAGGAGAGGAAACATGCTTTACAACAAACAGTGCGCAGGGAGAAAGGAGAAGGGCCTGATCCCAACTCAATAGTGGGGGACCCTCAACAAGGACAGATGGCAACGGGCCACAACATCGGAACACCAATGGCAGCAAACGAAGAAGCATCAGAAGCACTTGCCTCAACACACAGACTGAAGCTGAAGCCACCAACATGCGGTGGAAACTATGCAACGTTTGAGGAGTGGAAGTACGAATTCACTGCCTACATGGGCATACAGGACAACATCTACCCTGACCTGCTAGCAAGGGCAGAAAGGGCAACAACAGTACTCACAGATGCAGAACTAACAGCCGCAGCAGGAACACTTGAGGAAGCAGAACGCTGGATACAGCTAGCCAACAACCTCAAGCACATCCTAATCAGCACAACATCAGCTGCAGCAGCAACGGTGTGCCGACAACACCAAGCAGCAATGTGTCGTGAAGTATACAGGCAACTTTGCCAACACTTCTCCCTCCCTCTTGGAACAAGAAGCATGGGTTATCTCACAAAGTTGCTCAAGCCAACTTTCAACCACAACAACTTTGAGGAGTCTTTCCCAACATGGGAATTCGAGGTCGAGCGCCATGAGCGAGACAACAACACACAACTTCCAGACCAGGTCAGGATAGCAGTTCTCATGAATGAGACCACAGGCCCTTTGCAACAGCATCTACAGAATGCAAGACAAGCACCAACATACGCCATGATCAGAGAGATCATCACAGAGCACTACAGGACAACAGCAGCCTTTGCAAGGCTTCAACAACAGGCGTCCTCAGTAGTTAGCACAAACTACAGTGGAGGACAGGCTCCAACGGAAATTTCAGCAACAGGCAAAGGAAACAAAGAACAATTACAAAGGAAAGCAACAAGGAAAAGGGCACAAAGGAAAAGGAAAAGGAAAAGGATACGGCTACAACAACGGCTACGACAAGGCAAAAGGACAAGGAAAAGGAAAACAAGTGTGGCAACCAGTGAAAGGAACAGACAAAGGACAAGGAAAGAACAAAGGAGCCAACAACCAAGGAAAAGGAAAGAACCCAATGGCAGTATGCTACAGATGTAGCCAACCACGTCACTTAGCCAAAGACTGCAAAACAGCAGTCTACTAGTCTACAACTTGTCGCACACAACGTATGAGCAACAACACGACAACACGGCACAATGGTATTACCGTATAATACCACAACCACAGGGGCGGTAGGGGGACCTATATAAGTCATCACTGTGATACATATCATAGATGAATAACACTGAGAAGCCAGCACACAGCACAAGGGGTCCCAGTGTCATGCCTGCAACCAGAGGGGGAGGGCCCAGCACTTGCCACAACCACGGGGGGAGGGGGAAGAAAGTCACCTCTGCCACAGGTCACATACAGGGACCATCACCTTCTCGGGAGGGTGGGGGGACCTGCCAACGCTGCGCCATATATATATATATACACACAGTATATATATATATATACGTAAATGTATATATATATATATATTTACACCTATATACATGCACATAACATGTTCAAAGATCATGCGCATATAATTTCTTTTACACACCCTTATGCTAAGTATGCCAATGATTGCTCCCATGCCCCGTTGGATGATTTCTGCTCCTTGACGATGGTGAAGCCATCCAGCTTCGCTTCCATGGCCAGGGTCATCAAGCGCGCGTCCTTGACACCTGCCTGCGATGAGGATCGGTGAGGATCACCAGCTGGGATCCCGAAGCCTAGCAGCCCAACCACTACATGTGCACACAGTTCTAAGATGACTGACCCACTAAATTCATGATTCAGTTTGGCACTAGTTGACCAGCTGGGGAAAAAAAAACTGGGTACAGGACATTGGTGCCCAATTTTTCATTGGCATACCCATATTTGCCCATATCCTGGTGGGAAGATGTCGGAAGCTACTGCCACATGATCATCCATTGTTTTTTGGTTGGTAAATTACCCCCATTCTTGCTGGCTAGTATCACCATTTTTCAAGCGCCTTTTTCAGACAAAAGTACATTACATCCTATAAGTCGATAACTATAAAAAAATGTTTTAAGATGTTCTAAGTCTAGATGTTTTGCTATGTTTTGCTTGGTGCAGAAGTTCATCCCCTCTTGTTGAAGTTCCTCCATTTTCTTTGTCCAATGCACTTTCCACCGGGCCTTGGACAGCACATGTGCCGCTTTCTCGCGGCGTGCTGTGGAACTGCTGGACATCTGAGCGGGGTCACATGGAGCGAGGTGGCGGAAACCCTGGCATCGCCATTTTTCATCGCCAAATCGCGGAATTCTGAGGCAAACCCATTCCCACTGATAGCCGAAGCCGCCTGAAGGAAGGAGAATGTCTTTCCAAAGACCTGCGCAAAGAGATGGATGGTCACCAAAAACGGTTGGATGGGATGCCCCAAACATCAAACAACCCCTTCCGTTTCGTTTCCAGGCCATGGCAAGAGGTAAATGAAATATATGAAATATCTGTTTTATTTTATATTAAAATATATTAAATATATGAAATATATGTTTTAAATATATTAACATATGATAAAATTCTGGTCTAAAATTATCATCCCGTGAAGTTGGTCAAATTTGGGCCTCATGCGCGCTGTCGTCGCTGAGCACCTGAATGGCCTACGAGAGGGTGAACCCCAAAAGTGGCTTGAAATGGCTTAGATTTCAGGTGGGTATCTTTTCATATCTACTCTTCGTCTGGCTTGAAATGCGTTCATTTAAGGGAACCCTTCGCTCCAATCAAAACAGCCATCTCCAAAAATGGCGGATTTACCCCAAACAATGTATTCTTTCACATGGCGGGTGATGCATTTGATCCAATAGAAACAGAGTTGGAGTTAAATTGACAGTGTATCATATTGATTGTTCAGGGGGATGGCGCATTTGATCTCATAGCAGTGCTGTTCAAGGAACAGTTCATCCTTCACGTGACATGCTGAGGATTTTTCTTCCATCGCCGAGGATATCCGATGTTTCTCGGGCTCCACCTTGGTCACCGACTCGGTCTCATCGGCGCGGGTCTTCTGACGCTTCTCCCACTCCTGAGACCGAAGCACCGGTCTCGGGCTCGATCCCTTCCATGCCCAATGGTGCACTGCGAGGGCCATATTGTGGTGATTGATGCTGAAAAATATGCTGCTAAATATGCTGATGAGTAATAATATGATATAATATATATATATATATACAGCCATATGTTGTATTATATAGATAGTACAGTATATCCTATTTGAATCTGTTTACCATCTATTCACATCGGTTTTCAGATATGCGAATAACCCTTTTCTTGGCCATGCTATCAGCATCTGCGCCCGGGCCTTGGCCTTGACACCGCACTTCTCTTTCACTTCCTTGGCAAACCTCGAGGCCGTTCGCATCGACGGAGCCGAAAGCTGAGCGATTGCTGTCCCAAGATCCCGGCGCAATGTCTTCACCCATGGAAGCGCGAGAATCTTTGATGTTCTGACAAGAAAAGGACGACTGGAAATCCGTTCAACGGTTCAACATCGTTACGTCGTTCAACCGTGTTCGAAACACAAAGTCATCAATTGCACACAGCTGACGTCAATCATACACTTTGGATGGCAAACCCAACTGGAGTACTGCGACCAAACAAAAGGACATCAGATTCATGTGTAATTAGTCTTTGAAGTGCGTTGCTTTGCCGCCCATCTGAAAAATGCATTCGGAGAAGGAAATTCTGATGGTTTCTACTATAGCTGGGGCTAGTGCACCTGCTTCAGCTGCATGCGTTCCGCATCTGCAGCGGTTTTTTGTTCTTTCTTCGCTTCAATCTGGCGAGTCAGCAATGTGCAAGTCCTACATTTCTGCAAGAAATGCTGTATGTCTTTGTCTGAAGATGGGGTACCTCAATTGCAATGGATTATTATTCTCATTTGTGCCGTAAAAACATGACAAATTTGGGCTGCACCCCATGTCTGGACAATTCCCTATTTGTGATGATACAGGGTTGCGCAAGTCCGCCTCATAGACAATGTTTTCACGTACTGTTCGTGATTGCTGATGGGGGAAAAGACCAGCAATCATCACCTCACACTGCCTCATACAGCACTAGCCTTCCCAAATCCAATGGAATTTCAGGACGAATCAAAACTGAAATTCATTTCAAAATTAGTCCTCTGCGTGTGATGCCCACCGTAGCAAAAACGGTTTGACACTTTTTGTGACACAAATTCTGACATACGAGTATCTTGGGACATCTATCCGGACAAATAAACTCTAACATTTATCCTTTGATATACTCTAACATATATTCTGACATACATCTTGACATATAGACATCATCTCTGACATAAAATCTGAGTTTTAATCTGGCCGATTTCTGCCATGTATTCTGACATATACTTCAGACATGCAACTTTCATGTGACATGTTTCACCATACGTACATTACAGGTGGCTATACCACCAACCACCTTTTGGGCACGTCCGGTGCACACAAATCGAGGCGGAGGCATGTGCTGAGACCACCAAAATCCAGGTGGCAAAAATGGAACGGATGTGGATGATATACGGATGATATAGAGGGACTACTTCCAAAATGATTTTTAAATAACGCTGATCCCCATTCGATGGACCTGGACCTTCGCGGCATCAATCTCCTCTCGCTTGGCCTTACAATGGCCAATGGCTACAGTGGAAAGGTCGGGTTTCAGCTGGGTACAATGATTTTCAAGGATGGTTTGAGGCCACCTCAATCCTCAAAGATCCTGAAAGTGAAGGGTTGCAGGGCCTGCATTGACAAAATTGGGCCATCGTGGGGCCACCGCTGGGCCACCCAGGCGGCGAGCAACTTTTCGTATTCCGCTTTGTTGATGTTCTCATCGGTCTCATCGGCTGGAAGTGCCGAACTCCCAAAAATGACCCACAGAATCTCTGTCGCTGATTGGTGATGTTACAACTCCGGAAAAACCCAAAGGTTTAGGATGGATGTTTCAACTTGGGAGGCCCAAAAAAGTGCAAGCTTTTTGCAAAAATGTCTACCAAAAAACTCCAGGTGGATGCTTTCCGTCTGAGTTAAACAAGAATTGGTGGAGATTCATCCCCCAGCCTGCAGCTCATGCAAGCTCCGCTGGAAGTCTTCTTTCAAACCTAGCACCACATTCTCAGCACATGTCAAAATGGCGCCAATGTCAGGGGGGTTCTGCGAAAATCAAAAACAATCCAAGGATCCAAAGCTTGTTGGTGGCTTTAAGCCCCTCTGAAAAGTATAAATCAATTTGGATCATCACCCCTTGCTGGATGACATATAAATATGTATATATGTTATATGTAATTTTAAATATATAGAGAGAGAGAGAGACAGAGACTTGTATGGACAACATCTATTATATGAAACAACCAACCAGATTGGCCATTGTATATATGATTGAAAGCTACCTGGCGGCAGTTTGGTGGTATCCCAAATCCATCCCGCACCTTGCAGAACACCTTCCACATTTCCTGGCGTTCGGTTGGGGTTGCACATTGTCATAGCTTTTTTGCCACAAGTGGCCACTGGGTGCTTAACCCTTAGCAATGATCTTGTGTATAATATATATATATAATATCATTATTTACTATCTGGTTATTTAACAGTTCGCCATGGAAAGATCCACCATTTTTAAGTTCGGTAAACCATCTATTTCTATGGGCCATCTATCCCATGGCAAACTGTTACATAACCAGATGCTGGAGCCATGGGGGCCATCGGTTGGGATCTCCACATTGGATCCCAGGAGCAAGCTGATGTGCTGTTAAAAGGCACACTGAACCAAGACAGATGTTTCTTGGATATAGCAAGTTGATACAATTTTATAAGTGCTGAGCTCATACAAAAGCAAGTGTTCATCAATCGGGCGGACAGGTCAGGCAGAAAGTCGTGTGGGTTTCCATCTGATTTTCCACCACTCCACATCTTCCCATCCAGCTCTGCCTGTGCTTGGATCTTGCAGCAACATCGCAACTTGTCGACCATTCTCAGAGCTCAAATCACCAGCATGCCTGTGGATCACCCGATTTCTGGATTTCTGGATTTATGAAATGGGTCAGAGTCAGATTAGTAAACTTAGTAAATCCACAAGTAAATCCCAAATCCACAAATCCACAGAGTCAGACTTAGTGACTTAGTCGGACCTATCGGACCTATCAACTGACGGGCAACCAGGCCAAGGCCTGGCCAAGATCTTTTGCAGAGTCTGGGAGATGGCCTTGGAGCGTAGCAAGGGGCAGGATGGGCCAAGTCATTGGGGTCATTGGGGGGTATTTATATATATATATATATATTTGCCCAACAAAATGGAGAAATAAATTACAACTATGACTTTACATACTTGACTTTTCTGTGTTTGGAGATATCCCTATACTTGAATAGATTAGGATGGTGAGTGAAAACTGCCCAAAACTCGGGTCTTCTGGCGCCCAAGGTTTTGACCCCTACCCAGAAGTTTTCAAAAAAAAGCTTGCAGCAAGACGAAATGCCAAGCTTTCATGTGCCAGACACTGCTATCTGCTAATCCCTTTCCTGCCTAGCCAGGTGGTCAGAAATATTGATCCCGCTCTCAATATTCAGTACCATCCTAAGAGGATTGGTGGTTTCAACCCTGCAAAACATATGTCATCGGGGATCATCATCCCAAACATGTTTCGAAATATTATATATATATATGTTGCTCAGTAGGTATATATATATATGCACAGATATATATAATTATATACAATTACATTTTGAAACCATCAACCAAATCATTGGCCATATCAATAAATCCCCATGTTATACTCATTTTAGATCGGTAAATCTGTCTATGATCATGCCAATATCAACCGATTTAGTATTGCATTCATCTTACCCTCTGATGATATAACATAGCTCTGGAAAATGGCCCATCGATGATTTATAGATGATGTATGTTAGATGATTTACCGCATTTGCTTTACCTATTAAAAATGATGATTTACCATGATTTACCATGATTTACCATGATTTACCTATTAAAAATCATGAGTTGCCATTTTTCCATACCAGAGCCTAACCCTCGTGGTGATCCCCAGCGGCCGTCTGTTGCGAGAGCTGCACGAAGGAAGTCCCCCCTTCCTGGGCCGTGCAGCCTATGGGACCTCGGATCAAGCCAAAGATCATAAAACAACGCAGCACCATCCAGATCCCTTTGTTTTTCTTACTAGAACCCAGTCCTGGTTATAATATGTTATAATTTGTTATACTGTAATCATTGACTATCTGAGTGGTCCCATTCTTAAAAGGGTATCATCTGTGCAAGCGTTCACCCTTTTTTCAGATGCTTCTTGACGCAACTAATCTTGTAAAGCAACGCTACGTCCTGTTATTTGCAGGCACCTGGTAACCAACATCGGGAATCCAAGTCACAATCACATCGTTGGCAGACTTCACCTGAGTCAAAAAAGACCAAGCTTTTGAACCATTTGGAAATCAATGGATTGATTTAATGGAACATCTACCGGAAACCATATTGTGTTTAACCCATCGTATGGGTCCTCCACATTCTCCTTCAACCGATTCTGCGACCTTTGGGGTGAGGTTCGAGCTTGCTATCATTCTTTAAGTTCTCCGGCTGGACCAACACCGAACTAACTGGAATGCAATGATGATCAAACAACAATTTCTAATATGGGGATTCTTAAAATAGGCATAGGGGTTCCCCAAAACCATACTAAAATGGTCTAACTTTGGATGATTTGGGGGTACCCCTATTTTAGGAAATCCCTATAGCAATGGTGTCCTAGAAAAGACGTGGAGTCGTATTGTCATATTGCCATCGCACTGTATTCGCGTCTGCTTCAATGCATCATAATGCATCAGCCTTTTGTCGTCAGAAAAAAACAAATAATGGAAATCCAACTGATTTTACTCGAAGCTTCCAGGTGCCAAACGCTTTGCAGGTTCTTCAGAAGATCGCTCTCGTCTTCTCGGAACTTTGCCTGCCCACGAAGAGAGTTACAGTGGGCCAAAACCCTGGCAAAGATCGGGCAAAGATCAAGAGGGTTGACCCACATATCGCACGTCAAGACTATCACGGCGATTTTTCGAATGGATAGAGCTTACACATATTGCAAAACACGGCTAACCCCCGAATCTTCGGGAAGTCGCTGTCCTTGAAGAGCACATCCAATCCTTGTGATTTATTGTCGCTGTAACAAGTGTGAGACGCCCATCAGATAATCCCTGGTTATTTCTCCTGAGGATTTATCTTCCAAGTCCGGCCCAAAGTCCAAAGTGATTTCCCAAGGCACCAGCTGCTTTTTCCGGAGAGCGATGACTTCATCCATGGACGCCTACGAGAGACAGGGAAGGCAAGCTTGGATCATCATGATCATCCAGTGGATCAAACACGGCTTCAAAATGTTTCGAATGTATGTATTCTACATATATATATATATATGTACACACACATACAGTGTATACAGTATACAGTATGCGTACTGTTTGTTTGTATGTGTGTGATTATACATACATTCATTACATTACACTACACTACATTACATTACATTACGTATATTACATTGCATACATACATGTACATGGGGATGGGTCAAAACTCAGTACCCCTGGTGAACAGCAAAATAGCTGGAAATCATCCCCCTACAAATGATGTATATTTATATATATATATATATATGTTTTTTGTATGTATTGTAGTCAGAATATCAGCATACAAAACAAATGAGACTCGTTGGAGACAGCCAACCAGTTTTCAGACACCGATTTGAAATCGAAGCATTTGATGGCTGGCACCTAGATGGATTTGCTTCCATTGGAGCCTTCAGAAATGGATCGTGTTTGTTTTGATCGGTCACCTGGGTACCCCCAAACGAAGGATGATATAATCGGATATTTGAAACGGACGGAAGTTTAGAAGTCAAACTTCCGACTTATGGACAGGTGCAGCAACAGTCCGCTCTGCCATCCATGAGTCACAACAACTCACCTCTCCTATAGGTTTCCTATCTTTGAAACTTCCGCCACCGCCTTGTGCAGTACTACTTATATAATATGTATATTATATTTATTTATATATATATATACATATGACCAGCAAATATAGGTAAGGATCAAATCTTGATATCTCAAAAAACAGGAGTCATGCCACAAAACAACAAAATCTGCCTCGTTCTTCTCCACGTCCTTGCCGAGGTTTTTATACCTTGCATTCTGCGCAAGGAAATATCCACCAACATCTCAGCAAATTTGTGGCCGTCACTTCTGCCACCATGTGTTTATTCCTGAACCCCCATCACCCCCAAAAAAACATGATCTTCCACGAGAAGTTCAACCAATTCAACGCCAATCTCAGTTTCCCAGCCTTTCCGGACAAAAATCCACAACTCGTTTCTCCACCAGAACCCGGGCATCCCGACTCCACCGCCAGACGTGCGCTGTCGGCACTCAGCTGCGAGACTTTGGCCTCCATCTCCTCGAGTCAAAAAGAATGCTGTGATTACTGTTAATTGTTTTTATCCAAAGACATGGGGATTGAATCAATTGAACCATTAAAAATGGTGGGGTTATCTGCATTTGCGCTTTTTGCCATGAAAATTTGGGATTTAACAGTATTTAACCAACAAAATTGGGATTCAACCAGCAACTAACAATATCTTCTGGGAGATGCGAGAAAGCCAACTGGAAAAAAATGAATTTGACAATGACAGCGGAGAATTTGCTACCAAAAAAAATCAACTAGAGATGGGAATCTAACTGTCACCACTGAGAAGTAGGGATTCGAGCATGAGAAAGTGCGACTTCGCCACCTGAAAAATCAGGAAACTAACGAAGGACTGGGAATATTTAAAGCAACAAAGTTGCGACTCAAACAGCAAACATTGACATGGCTTCGATATGTGTTTTTGGTTGGATTGGCTATCACTTCAGCCCTGGCTTTTTCGGGAACCATTGGCCAATAAAAAATTCCTGTGGCGATCGCACATGATCTTCCCAAAAAGGGCTCTCCCATTGCCATACCTCTGGAGAAATTGGTGAAACCAATTAACCTGAAGAGTTCGGCCACCAATCTTCCCCTTCTCCGACCGAAAAGTTCGTGATTCCAGTGACCTTTTTGCCAGTGAGGTAATACCAAAAGGTGACATGTGGCCCCAGATGCCTTGATCTTGGCTTCGGCTGCTTCCACCTTGGATCATCTTGGATCTGCGGATGTCGATGTTGTTTTTGTGGCATGAAAATAACCCAAAAAGGAACACGAATTTCACGTCACGGAAATTTCACCAAGCTGATCCCTCTATATATATATACTTTTCTTCTCATTTGGTGTCGCTGGCATAGCCCTTGAGGCTTTCGCAGAAGTGGCTTTCTCATCTCCATTCTCCTGATAGCTTGTGCAGCAGACTCAGCACCAGAATCATGCAAGAAATGGCTGGTTGTTGTAAGGCTTTGACCATCTTCAACCATCTTTAGTTCTCTTTAGCCATCTTTAACCATCCAACTGCTGGATCCATGAATGCTTGTAGATGCTTGAACAGAGTATGAATAGCCTGCTGTGGTCCATAAAATCTCAATATTGGTGGATCCACTTCCCTGGATGCGCCTTGCACCAGCACTTGTACTTCTCCATCAATTCCTCTTCCTCATTGGCCTGAAGGACTACGGTTTTTGCGGAAGAGCAGGTTCCGAGTTTCGGAATTGCAAGAAAGAAATGGCAATGTAACATCATAATGAAATGATCGTATGCTACGTATATCCCCCAGACGATTGCTACGTACAATTGCTACTTATATCCCCCAAACAATTGACGGCCCACCTCGCTCTCCAACTGCTCCTTCATGCCCTGCAACAAGGTCAGCACCTGCCGAATCGGATTCAGGTTTTGGAACGAAAAGCAAATGCCTAAAGACGGCCGTTTTGGATTGCAAAAGGATCAAATATTTGGCCAAGTATGGATGTAACCCACCTGAAGCCCATTGTGGGTAGCATCAACTATATACTGGCGTACACGTCCAACTCCCAAATTTTGTGGGCGAACGCGGCAAACCCCTTCGGATTAAGCGCACCTGGTCAATTTTGGTACGCGAAAGCTATGGTTCCACTCGGACCCATCTTGAAACTGACTACAGAGAGGCAAGTCTGTTTTGGAAAGGAACATCCACTGGCTCTCTCCAAAGTTGGCTTTTTCAACCAGTAGATTATCATATCTATTGAATTGTAGCAGCTTGCCTTAGTGAGTATGTCTTTCCCCAAGAAGATGCTATAAGCAACACAGCCACAGATAGCCTTTCCGAAACCCAGTGCCGGCATCAACGGCCTTTGTCACAGGTCGCGCCCTTGCTTCCTGGCAGGATTGGCTGGTGAGGTCCTTGTTTCTATCCGTCATGTAACACTTTGCCATGGAAAATGACCCATTTATAGATGATTATAGATGATGATTTACCTATTGGAAATATATAGTGATGCATGTTACATTACCGCAGGGTAAATGCCAGTTTGACAAATTTGAACTGAAAGTTGATTGACTAAGTTGTTTGGGTCGAAATTCTGCGGAAGGGAGGAAATAAGTGATTGAAGGTCATGTTGTCATCATAGAACCCCCAAGCAAAGTCTCGCTGTGAGAGGGGATGTGTGAAAGTGTTTCAACTAACAAACCTCCAGGAGCCAGCAATGCCAAGATGGTTCAATCCCCGAATAGAATTCCTTGTCAACTCGACTCGAGTAAATTCTACTGGTTAGTTCATGGGGATCCCCATACTCAGTTTTGAGAGTCCCAATAAATCCTACCAATATAAACCCATACTGTACAGTATCACCATCAGCCAAGGTTATTAAGCATTGGTCACTGGTGGAACCAAGAACCGCGAAGGACATTGAAAAATGTAGACCAAAAAAACAAAACATGGATGTGATGAAACGTCGAGGTGGCTGGGGAGGGCGCAAAAATGGAACGCCAGCAGCAAAATTGGACAACAGCAAGGCAATGGAACATCCCCAATTCGTTGCTGTTACCGACTGTTCCCTTCAAAAATCTTTAAAATGGTGGGTTGCCATTTCCAGCTTGGACTTTAAGGGGCATCCCCTATGACATAGGGATCTCGCAGTACATGACTAGGGGGATCACCCCCAACATGGCTGAAGGATAACTGGGGGCCAAGTGGGAGGCGGTTTAGCTTCTCATGAGATTGCGAGTTTCCCATTAATTAGAAAAATCATGGAAAAATCTGGAATTTCTCATTAGGTTGCT
This sequence comes from Cladocopium goreaui, assembly GCA_947184155.2. Lineage (NCBI taxonomy): Eukaryota > Dinophyceae > Suessiales > Symbiodiniaceae > Cladocopium > Cladocopium goreaui. The sequence continues at coordinate 24,491 of CAMXCT020003569.1, read as the reverse complement.
TCAAGCGAACATTTGCAGGGAAGTATATTGAGTTCTGCCATTGCAACCTGGGTTTCCACGTTTCCGCCTCCATATCAAAGGTGAGCAATGAGCTGCTGGGCGCCAGCAGCGTCACAAGCAGCGCCCCCTCAAAGGCATCATCGATCCAATTATCTGTCTAGGCTGCCGACCTACAGTATCTATCTACACATATGTATATAGAGATACAAGAGATTAGAGTATCAAGAGGGGCGTGTTACTAAGGGCCCATGGCTTCTTCCATATATTGGTTCCTGTTGGTGGTCATGCCAAGTCATGCCTTGAAGAAACGATCTGAGTTCCCGTACCAACATGGGTGCCTGGCAGCCAGCTCAGAATACCATGGTTTTTACATTGATGGGAACCCGGAAACATCCGGAAACTATGCATGGCTTTCTTAAGTTCCCATAACTGCACACCTGGGGTGTTTCTTGTTGCCAAACCAAGTCTTTTAATCCGGTGGACCAATGATCCTCGACAACCCCAGCCACCCTCAAATGAGCTAAATCTCCATGGCAAAACAGTTTTTTTTAGGTTCCCCATCTCTTAGAGTAGTCAGGTTAGAAACCTGAAACCTGAAACCAGTGAGGTTGTTGTGAGTGTCGTTCTAATGTTCCCAAAGTAATTGACGTTGAGTGGGATGAGAGCATTTACCACATCTAACATAGTATACTTGCAATACTGTAAACAAGCAAAAGTCCATCAGCATATGGCCGTGAGGACATATGCACGAGTGACCACTAGCCCATTGAGGAAGTACCCAGCCCACCTGCATGGCTTCAATGAATCAGGTCCCCGTGGAGTCAAAACTGGACCCCAACTGCGATTCGCATCAGTGGCAACGGCAGATTCAATGGCAAATGGCAGCTCTGTCCCAAAAGTCGATGCTGTTTTCCATCAATCTCCATATAGGATGTAAATAATATTAGATAATACACATAGAACACAAGCCCCAAACCCAATCAGTTCAGATCAAAATACAATAACTAAAATTCATCATCCTTATCATTACTTTTATTATTACTCTTATGATTACTAATATTCTCTAATATTATCGTTCTGAATACAAATAATACAGTATTCACACTTCGGTTTGACCATGGTAGTAACTACCAGCAACTACCAGTAACTGCCAGTAACTACCAGCAACTACCAGTAACTGCCAGTAACTACCAGTAGCTGCCAGCCTCAAAAGCCCCCGTGGCATCCCTTTTTTGATCACGTGGCATCGCCATCGCTCCATCTCTGCTCTCAGTCGAGCTGAATCTCCGCAAAGTTGGCACCTGGGGGGTGATACAACCGCTAGGAATATAAGGAGATAAGGGGATGTAAGCTCTCAATCATGTGGGAAGCCTAAAATCATAAACCATCATAAACCACTCCCACAATGACTTACCAAATTTTGGGGGTTAAACCATCCGAAACAAATGGAGATGTAGCCTTTAACACTGTAGGGCGTTCAAGAAGGAAGCCACCCTGTTCCCATGCTTTCAAACCTCATGGTTCCCATGTTTTTTTTCGTAGAAATTGTGGATAGATCATGACAAATCATGATAAATCCCCCATCTTTGGATCCATTTACCCAAAAAATGATGGATGTTACTATCATTTACCCATGGAAATCATAGAAATCATCCAAATCTGTGGTGTATTTCCCATGGTTTTCCCATCCACGGTAGATCCCCCATAGAAATAGGGGATCCGAGCCTGAGAGGACCGCCTTGGCCTTCGTCACAGAATCCATCTCCTGATGAATTTGACCGGGATTCATGGGGTCATATGATGTGAATCATGTGTTTATGATTGTTTATGTGTGTTCATCATGTATCTCAGGTTGTTCATACATTAATCTATAATAATCTATATAGTTGTTGTCATGTATTTGTCATGAATTATTCATGTATATATGATACTGTAAGATTGGCAAGGCACAGACCAATCCAAGGACCCAGCTCCCAAAGTCTAGGCCCAGCACGAAGTCAGAAGCTGCCCCTTTTCCAAAGGGCTATGGCGTAGCCGGGCTGGATCCAAAGCACCCACCCTAGTGGGATTTATATGGGGTGATTCGGGCCGTTAAGGCCGCACATGAAACAACATGTAAGCATGAAACCAGGGTGCACGGCGTGCAACTCACACAGGGGAGAGAGTGCTAGCTCGGCACACCTGAAAATTAAAAAACTCCTAAGCTCCATCAGCATATGGTCCAGTCAACGGCCAGGCGTTTGTGCCCTGATCTATGATCCAGGTTTCCAGCTCTCGCAGCAGGGTCGTTCCATGCCTGTCAGGGATATGTGGTGTTGGTGTCCCTGATGAGCACGTAGTGCAAGGTCGAAGCACTGTCACAGGACTCCCAGGCGTTCCATATCTGGGTGCACCGGCTCTGTATGCCGGCAGGTCGGCACATTGAGGCTGAGAGTGCCAGGTGCCATCCATCTCCCAAATCAGGTCGCCCATAGGGCAGATGTCCGCGTGCTCCACCGCCTCAAGCAAGGCTCTCCTGCAGACGGGAATTGCAGCATCACGCTGCACATCTGCATCTTCCAGAACTCGCTGGCGTCGGGCAAATTCTCGATACTGCTCTCGGACTCGCACGTAGGTGTCTTCCATGCCACCCATCACGATAGCTAAGCCTCGGCTCTGTTGAACCTCATGGTAGGCTTCATCCCGAGCAGCTTGAAAACCAGCTTGATACGATTTCTCCATCTTGTGGTTCACGTACTTCTGGACCAAGTAGGCCATGGCAGCCAGGAGCAGCAGGCCCAAAAACATCTTCAAAGAAACGATGTAGGCCAGCAAGCTCAAAAGGTTCGGCAAAATGCCGGTTTGGGACAAAATGTCCGTGGTGTAGGTGCGCATCCCATTGAGGATCGCTTCCGAATTTTCCATCATGTCCTTGGACTTTGAGAAGGCAACGTCCACATAGTCAAGCATGTCGTTGGTGTAGACCATGTAGGCATAGGCCTCCGTTGGCAGGTTCTCATCCACATTCTCATAGGTCTCGTTTGGCATGTTCTCATCTTCAGTCTCATAGGTCTCATAGGTCTCGTTTGGTATGTTCTCATCCACAGTCTCAAAGGTTTCACCAGGTTCAGCTTCTTCTTCCATCACATCTTCGTCGATCTTTCGCAGTCTCTTCGGAGGAGGTGCAGCATGAGCATCCATATTTTGCTGTCTCTCGGCAGCAGTCTTTTTCTTCGCAGCCACATAGCTCGGATCCCAGTAGAATCCAACTCTTCCATGACGAAGTCGTCCAGCTAGAAGTTGGCGCGCTGAGAGCTTTGTAAGTCCATCAGCCCATTGGCGCTCACTGCTAACCCATCTGAGCTCACCTTTAAGCTCCATGACCAGCTCCTTGATGACTCTGATCTCGAGGGCAATTCTCCGATCTGTGACACTTGATGTCACCGATTCTCTGTGGTAACTGTCGTAAAGGGCTTTGGCATCAGTCACCAAAACCGGTCGGAGACTGCTCTCCTGACCAAGCAAATCACCAAGCTTGCGGTTGGGGTTCTCCAGGTAGCTGTAGAACTTGCAGATGAAGTCAGTGGCATCTGCGGCTGATGCAGCGGCTTGTGCTTCAGCAGCTAGAGACGATCTCGCCACTCGTGGCAGCTTCAAGGATCTCCATTCCAAAAGGTGGAACCAGTCCTCGGTGTTGGTGAGGGTGTGCTCCGGCACGAGCATAACCATGTATCCACCTTGACTGCTTCCGTCAGGTCGAGCGCTGAACGATGCATCAAACATCGTCACCAGACGCAAGTTTTTGATATCACCCAGGGGCATAAACTGAAGCCCCACATCTGCATTCTCCTTGGCGAACTTGAGGGTGCGATTCAGTTCGGTGATGGTGCTCACCTTTCCATTGTTGACCATTCCAGAGGTGATCGAAGTCGAGGCCTGCAAGTGGGGTGCACTCTGCACCGCAGGCCATTGTAGGGCTCCACAGAGTCCTCTCAGTTGAGTGATCTCCTTGGCGGTGAGGTCGGTGTTGGGACCAGCGCCTTTCTGAATGGTCACAGGGTGAACTTTTCCAAGGTAAGCTTCTTGATGAAGTTTCAGACCTCCACCAGGAACTTTCTCCAAAACTGAGCCACAGTACTCTAGGCGTTCTCCATCTTTCCATTCTCGAAAGTTGAAAGATGCCCGAAGTCCTTCAACCAATTTGGCATATGTAGCTGAGGTAGGTGACCCAGCTCCAAGCATGTCATCCACATGCAGGCAGATAGCGCCGCATAGTCGGCCTTCACCAAAAACGGTGCCATCAGTGCAAGGCTCCTCGGCATAGTCGACCTCAAAAGCCAAAAACAAGCAAGGGTCAAGAGGGCGTTGACGGAGACCAAGTTCTCGGAGTCTCCGTTGAGCTTCAATCCACCACATCCTTGGAGCGTCGAGCTGCCCATACACAGGTTTCAGCAGCAGCATTCTTGTAGTAGGAGGAGCTCCAAGTAGCTGAAGGCAATCAGCTGGTAGTTTTACCCATAACTTCCTCGATTGATAGCCACCCTGCAGGAAGGCTGTCGCTATGTCTGAGGTCCATGCATTCCAGCCCAAAATGGCCGTCAGGCTCAGCAGAAAGTTTCTGGAAGTCCTTGAGGTTGTTGGTGAACTTGTGTCCAGGCCCTTTGACAGAGCATCATAGTCTTGGTAACCCCGCACAATGAGCCTGGCCTTTGCCCTTGGTGACCCATCAGGATTCTTTGACCATTTTGTGAGTACTCTGGCCGTGAGCGTTCTCTCGGCTTGGGCATTGTCCACCGTGTCGAACTCCCAGACCTGGTTGTGAAAGAAGGATTCCAGTTCCTTCCGTTTGGCTTCTTGGAACTTGGCACGGTCGGCAGCACAAAGATGTCGCTCATTGACACCACCCTTGTCGACCTTCTTTTGTTGGCGGGCCATTTTGGTTTTGGCCTCGCGTCCAAGTTTCTTTGCAGGAAGGTTTGCAAACATCCCCATTTCCCGACGAGCTTTGCCAGTGATCTGAAAGATCGTGCAGCCAGTCCACTCCTTGTCGATGACCTTGTTGTCAAACTCCTTGTCGCTGATGATCTCAAAACTGCCATCAGCTTTCCAGAGCACAGTTGTGCGAAGTCCATCCAGCAGCTCTGGATCGACCGGAGTGTCCATGTAGTCCTTGAGTTTGAAGAGAGCTCGTCGAGGACGTCGATGATGTCGAATGACACAGCCAGCTTTCACCTCCCAATAGTCCATGGGGTCTTCAGTGAGGTTGAAGACGCCCTCATCGTTGCAGTGCCATCCGTCAGGTAGATGTTCTCCTTGAGTTCCAGTGATGTCGAAGGCCTGCACATAGCCTTCAGTTGGACCATCAGCATCTCCAGGTAGATCTCGATCGTAGGGTCGTTGATGTTGATCTCGATGACGTCGAATGGGCCCAAAGATCGCAGCTTCTTGTTGATCAAGTCGTTGGCGTTGAAGTCGAAATCGATCTTCTGGTCCAGCAGGTTCACAGAGCCTCGCCATCGAAGGATCAAGTTGTAGATCGTGTCCAGGAGGTTGATGTGGTTGTGAAGGTGTTGATGAAGGTTGTAGTGAATCAGGTTGCCGTGGTACTGAAAGATGTTCTTGATGTCCAGGCTGTTGAGGATGTTGAGGTTGTAGTGAATCAGGTTGAAGAGCTCGTGGATCACGTCCAGGTGAGTTGGGCACAGTGCCAGGATGAGGTGGCTCAACGTTGGGCTCCTCCTCATCAGTGTCGATCCTTGGTGTGTTCGGCCCAGCCATCGTAGTTGGAGAGTATGCCAGGCTAGGAGCTCGGCTTGACCTTGACCTTGGTGATGTATCGAGGATCTCAACCTCAGGGGCCGCATGAGGACCGGCAAAGTCCAATGCCGAGGGCTGAGAGTCCAAGCCCGACCGCTCACCGGTCAAATCCAAGACCGGGCGATCATCCCCAGCGTCCTCACTGAGGCGCCTTCTGGTAGTTGGTGGCTCCATTGGAAACCAATCATCCCCATCATCACCAGGTCCATCGCCATCATCCATGGCTTCCTCATCGTCGTCGATGTCGTCGATGTTGCGACGATTGACCCGAGACAGGTCAAGAAACCTTGTGACCCCCCTTGAGCGAAGTCCATCGACATCACGTCGTGCTGCATCAAGTCCATCAACTCCAGCACTGATGTCCTCAAAGTTGGGTCTCACATGATGTGGGGCAGCTCGGATGAGCTGAGTCTTGAAGGCCAGCCAGTAAAGGCGTGGTCGCCCCTCATCATCGGTTTCCACCATGACGACTCTTGCAGGTCCATGCCATCGAACTTTGACCAAGTCCGCAGCTCTGGCATCTCGCCAAAAATGGCAAGTTTGGCCAACCACCAAGCTGTCGTGTTGGCTCCTGTACTTCCTCAGCATGGCTCTTCGAAGTTTTCGGTCAGTCTCGGCCTTAGTGATTGCCTGTTTGGCAATGGCACGCTTTTGCAGGCTTTCTTCAAAGCTTTGCTTCCCTTGGAGTTGTGCAGGGCCAAGTGAGTCGCCCAGCAAATCACCTGCAAAACGAGGTTGAAATCCATACAGCCATTGCGCAGGAGAAAAACCACAAACTGTTGGTGATGCATTGAGTTGGGGCACCACGTAGCACAGGGACTGCTTGAGGCCGTCCACACTGACCATCTTTTGATCCTCCATCCAAACTTCAGCAGCTTTGCGCAGGACTGCATGTCTGCGCTCAACCAGGGAGAGTCTGGTGTGTGCCTCTCCAGGTGCAACTTGGTGTTCGATCATTTGATCGCTGGTCCAATCATGAAACCGATCAGCATTCCAGCCTCTGCCTTCATCTGTGACCAAAACCTTGGGGCAGCCAAAGTGTCGGATCCAAATCCTTTCCAAGGCTTGTTGAAAATGGTCAGCTCGCTCAGCTGGAATGACCGTTGCAGCTTGGTACTTGGTGGCTTCATCCACAAGGCTCAGCACAGGCACCTTGGTGTCACCGATCTTGAACCAAAGGATGTCGCCTTGAAGTCGTTCGTTGAACTCCTTGGCCTTGGTCATAGCCGATGGAGCCACTCCATCAGGTTTCTTGTATCGAGCACAGGCCACACATTTGTACTCGCGAGCACACTTGATGACCATGTCGCTCGCACCACGACTTTCAAGCATCTCGGTGAGGGCCTCTGGCGAAGGATGGCCAAGTCCACGATGTAGACGTTGGACAACTCGCACAGCCTCTTGGTGATTTTCCAGGCTTCCCAACTGCTTCTTCTCATCATCAGCAGCTGCAGCAAACTCCCAAGCAACTGGTAGCTCATCAGCCATCAAGCAAGCTGCAAGGATACCGGCCATGGTCGGCTGGTAGTTCTCCATGTATTTGGTTCTCCGGCCGGTGGCGGGTGAAGAACCTTCCAGACGGCAATGGTGGTGTGTGCCGTCACAACATCGTTGAAACTCTTGCCACAGAACCCTTTTGGTGGTTTGGATCGCTGTGGGCTTCTTGACAGGTCGCCAGACCAGGTCCACATCCTCACATTCAGCTCCATACTGGCATTGGTCGAACTGAGCTCGAAAACCAGGCAAGTCGTGGAGGGCCTTTGTCTTCCAACTGTGGGCATAGGCAGGTTGTTCAAGGTGACAATGGCCTCCTTGTTGGACTTGCTGCAGGTACACCTTGCGGTTGAACTTGAGGTGTGTGTGGCATGATGCCACTCTCGGTGTTGAGCCAGTTGTTGTTTCTGTTCATCAGTTCTGGCCGCTATGTTCTGCATGTTGGACCAAGGGCCGCAAGTCGGCGACAGAAACACTTCGTCAGGGCACTCGGTTTTCTGAAGCTCCAGGAACTGTTCTCGATGTTGAGGATCATCGAAATTCCATCCAGTCTCCAAAGAAAAGGTCTTGACGATCCCACCCATGGTTTCAGCAACCTGTGAGAGTCGACCCTTGCCAGAGTACACCTCCCAAATCACTCGGCCTCGATGTCGATGAAGTTCTGAGGTCACGTAGCTGTGGTGGTTGTTGATCTCCTCCAGAAGCTTGACATCGAAGGTGTTCAGCAGGTGGCGCTGACACTTCAAAGTGCCGGGGGTGACAACCTCTGGCTCTTCAGTCGCGGTGAAGATGGTCTCCTCGTTGTTGAACTCGTCGAAAGTCCAGGGCTTGATGTCGATCTCTCCAGGTGTGGCCAGCTGCAGGTCAAACTGAGGCTCCAAGGTGTCGTGGTAGATCTCGAAGTCGGCACAGAGTGGTAGTAAATATTCTCCATGCATGCCCATCAAGGAGGGAACCCACATCACATCAGCAAATCGAATCTTCTCCGTCGCAAAGTCCAGGGAGATGTTGAGTTGCTGGATGATGGGTCTGCCGCATAGCATTGGAGTCTCACCAGGGACCATGAACACCTGTGCAAATCCAAATCGGCCGTTGACAAACAGCGGCATGCGGACAACCCAGCGTGACATGCTGGCCGCATCGCCTCCAAAGTGGAACTTCCTCTCGCACCTGTAGAAGAGGATCTGCTTGATTGGGAATCCCAGCTGCTCCAAGTGCTTGATGTAGCGAACCATCGGCCCATAGCCACATAGGAAAGCTGAAGCACCAGGATCAAGCAGAGCAACGTCGAGCCTCTCGGTGCCGTTCTTGTCAACGAACGTCACCATGGCATTCTCATCATGTCCATGTCGAGCCATCGACTCAGTTGCAGGCCGTTTTGAACCTTTGGATTTGATGGGGCAGTTCGCCGCAAAGTGTCCAGGTTGACCACATCGCAAGCACTGAAGCATTGCTGCAGCTTTCTGATTTGGTTGAGCCGCCTTCATGAGTGGCTTGTCGTACTTGTAGATGTTGGGCTTTCCTTTCTTGCTTTTCCCTTTTCCACCACCTTTGAAAGATTTTCCCTTTGGGGATCCACCTCCTGATGACCTTGTCGGCGATGAAGTCCCAGGCGACAAGTTGCCAGCTGATGGATCTGACAGTGCCACCACCGGCAGGAAGCCGCGCGACAATTTCAAGTCGCTGAATCTTTTCCGAGCATCCAAGTAGGCTGCAAAAGCCTCATCATAGGCCTCCACGTCGAAGGACTCCACCGGCTCAGCTGCATGTCCATCGGGGTCGTTCTGGTAGTAGCCGAACTCAGCCTCATAGTCACCGGTGTCGTCATACTCAGGGTCATAGACCTCGTCAGGGTTGAAGTCCTCCCCATAGTGCCAGTAGGCATCATCGTAGTCTTCCCAGTCCTCCATGTCATAGTCATCCTCAGCTGCATAGGCGCGTCCACCTTTTCCACGTTGCCATCGTCGATCAGGATGTCCAAGCGTAGACTGCTTGTAGTCCTGACCCAAGATGAGGTAGAGCGCTTCTGTCACCCTCGTCAACTCCAAAGTTGGTGCACGTAGGTTCACCAGCTGCTTTTGCTCCCGCGTCAAACCACACTGACGCAGAAGATGCCACCCCTGCACGGAGGTTGGCAGGGTGACTCCATTCATCTCAGAGTGGCTAGTCACATAGCTGAGAAGGGTTTGTCCTTGTCGTCG
>CAMXCT020003569.1:0-10000 GCA_947184155.2 Cladocopium goreaui | reverse complement strand
TCCAAGGACATGTTAGTAGCGTGTCAGAAGTTCCAAGAACATGCTAGAAGCGTGTCAGAAGTTCCAAGAACATGCTAGAAGCGTGTCAGAAGTTCCAAGAACATGCTAGAAGCGTGTCAGAAGCTCCAAGGACATGTTAGTAGCGTGTCAGAAGTTCAAGAACATGCTAGAAGCGTGTCAGAAGCTCCAAGGACATGTTAGTAGCGTGTCAGAAGTTCCAAGAACATGCTAGAAGCGTGTCAGAAGCTCCAAGGACATGTTAGTAGCGTGTCAGAAGTTCCAAGAACATGCTAGAAGCGTGTCAGAAGTTCCAAGAACATGTTATAGTAGCGTGTCAGAAGTTCCAAGAACATGTTAGTAGCGCGCCAGAAGTTTCAAGAACATGTTATAGTAGCGTGTCAGAAGTTCCAAGAACATGCTAGAAGCGTGTCAGAAGCTCCAAGGACATGCTAGAAGCGTGTCAGAAGTTCCAAGAACATGTTATAGTAGCGTGTCAGAAGTTCCAAGAAGATGTTAGTAGCGCGCCAGAAGTTCCAAGAACATGCTATAGTAGCGTGTCAGAAGTTCCAAGAACATGTTAGAAGCGTGTCAGAAGTTCCAAGAACATGTTAATAGCGTGTCAGAAGCTCCAAGGACATGTTAGTAGCGTGTCAGAAGTTCGAAGGACATGTTTTAGTAGCGTGTCAGAAGTTCCAAGAACATGCTAGAAGCGTGTCAGAAGCTCCAAGGACATGTTAGTAGCGTGTCAGAAGTTCCAAGAACATGCTAGAAGCGTGTCAGAAGTTCCAAGAACATGTTCTAGTAGCGTGTCAGAAGTTCCAAGAACATGTTAATAGCGCGCCAGAAGTTCAAAGAACATGCTAGAAGCGTGTCAGAAGTTCCAAGAACATGTTGTAGTAGCGTGTCAGAAGTTCCAAGAACATGTTAGTAGCGTGTCAGAAGCTCCAAGGACATGTTAGTAGCGTGTCAGAAGTTCCAAGAACATGCTAGAAGCGTGTCAGAAGTTCCAAGGACATGTTAGTAGCGTGTCAGAAGTTCCAAGAACATGCTAGAAGCGTGTCAGAAGTTCCAAGAACATGTTATAGTAGCGTGTCAGAAGTTCCAAGAACATGTTAATAGCGCGCCAGAAGTTCCAAGAACATGCTAGAAGCGTGTCAGAAGTTCCAAGGACATGTTTTAGTAGCGTGTCAGAAGTTCCAAGAACATGTTAGTAGCGTGTCAGAAGCTCCAAGGACATGTTAGTAGCGTGTCAGAAGTCCCAAGAACATGTTATAGTAGCGTGTCAGAAGTTCCAAGAACATGCTAGAAGCGTGTCAGAAGCTCCAAGGACATGTTAGTAGCGTGTCAGAAGTTCCAAGAACATGCTAGAAGCGTGTCAGAAGTTCCAAGAACATGTTATAGTAGCGTGTCAGAAGTTCCAAGAACATGTTAGTAGCGCGCCAGAAGTTTCAAGAACATGTTATAGTAGCGTGTCAGAAGTTCCAAGAACATGCTAGAAGCGTGTCAGAAGCTCCAAGGACATGCTAGAAGCGTGTCAGAAGTTCCAAGAACATGTTATAGTAGCGTGTCAGAAGTTCCAAGAAGATGTTAGTAGCGCGCCAGAAGTTCCAAGAACATGCTATAGTAGCGTGTCAGAAGTTCCAAGAACATGTTAGAAGCGTAGCATCAAGAGCGTGTCAGAAGTTACAAGAACATGCTAGTAGCGTGTCAGAAGCTCCAAGGACATGTTAGTAGCGTGTCAGAAGTTCCAAGAACATGTTAGTAGCGCGCCAGAAGTTCCAAGAACATGCTAGAAGCGTGTCAGAAGTTCCAAGAACATGTTAGAAGCGTAGCATCAAGAGCGTGCCAGATGTTCCAAGAACATGCTAGTAGCGTGTCAGAAGTTCCAAGAACATGTTAGAAGCGTAGCATCAAGAGCGCGCCAGAAGTTCCAAGAACATGCTAGAAGCGTGTCAGAAGTTCCAAGAACATGTTATAGTAGCGTGTCAGAAGTTCCAAGAACATGTTAATAGCGCGCCAGAAGTTCAAAGAACATGCTAGAAGCGTGTCAGAAGTTCCAAGAACATGTTGTAGTAGCGTGTCAGAAGTTCCAAGAACATGTTAGTAGCGCGTCAGAAGCTCCAAGGACATGTTAGAAGCGTAGCATCAAGAGCGCGCCAGAAGTTCCAAGAACATGCTAGTAGCGCGTCAGAAGTTCCAAGAACATGTTTTAGTAGCGTGTCAGAAGTTCCAAGAACATGCTAGAAGCGTGTCAGAAGCGCCAAGGACATGTTAGTAGCGTGTCAGAAGTTCCAAGAACATGTTAGTAGCGCGCCAGAAGTTCCAAGAACATGCTAGTAGCGTGTCAGAAGTTCCAAGAACATGTTAGAAGCGTAGCATCAAGAGCGTGCCAGATGTTCCAAGAACATGCTAGTAGCGTGTCAGAAGTTCCAGGAACATGTTAGAAGCGTAGCATCAAGAGCGCGCCAGAAGTTCCAAGAACATGCTAGTAGCGTGTCAGAAGTTCCAAGAACATGTTATAGTAGCGTGTCAGAAGTTCCAAGAACATGCTGGAAGCGTGTCAGAAGCTCCAAGGACATGTTAGTAGCGTGTCAGAAGTTCCAAGAACATGTTAGTAGCGCGCCAGAAGTTCCAAGAACATGTTGTAGTAGCGTGTCAGAAGTTCCAAGAACATGTTAGAAGCGTAGCATCAAGAGCGTGCCAGATGTTCCAAGAACATGTTTGTAGCGTGTCAGAAGATCCAAGAACATGTTAAAGAAGCACGCGACAAGAACGTTATTACACCCCCCCCCACCCTCCCCCCAACTCTCCGCCCCCCAACCCCAGAAATTTGCCAAAATGCGCAAAAACGCAAAGGGCGTTTATCTACGTGCCTCCACTTGCTTATATAACTTATATACTATAAATTACGGATGTCTATACATGTCTACTCTTGTGTATACATGTATACATAAAAATATACATCTATACATGATTCTTATCAGTGTCATTATTACTACTATCAATTATTCTCATTCATAATCATTCATGTATATAGACATCATGTGTAAAAGTTCTCAGTTCCCAATTAGATCCACCAATTGTTAGTTCCTCACCATCTCCCCATTGCCGAGGCACTGTTCTCAGCGCGCACGGCCTCGGCTTCCATGGCCTTTGCATCTTCCACCAGCTGCTGCAGCATGGACATCACCTGGTGGGAAGAAAAACAGCGAAGAAACAGAGAAACCTGGGAAAAATCTGGAAAAAAAAATATAAAAATTGGGAAATCATTGAACAGTGCTATAAAATGCTTTTAAATCCACGGGAATGAGTGAATCTAAAGTTCATCCGAAAAAAAAATTGTAAGGAGAAGCAGTTCTGAAGACCACCCTGACAAGTGTCACTTGAGAGGGAAATGTTACGCGAAACCATGGCTTTACAGTGCTTTACAGTGCTTTACCATCCAAAAATATGCTTTCCTGCAGATTTTACCACCATTAACTTTCAAACCATCTTGAGGGTTCACGATTACCCCAAACATAGATGGCTGAATACTAAAACTAAGGAGCAATTTGTGGATCAATTGGTGCGCACTTCTGACCCACTCCCCATTCAGACATTCATCGCACCCCAACGTCTGGGGCCACGGGCTCCGAAGCTCTTGCCGTTGGCCTTGTAATCCTTGAAGCCTCCAGGTGCCTGCAAAACTCAAAAAAATGCCATGGTTCCCTGAATTGCAATGCTTGACCAAGCTGGAACCAAGCCATGTCGAATTATTGTACTGGCTAATTCTCATCAGCTTGTTAATCAACGGATTATAATATCCATTATATATACATATATATATGTGTGTATGTATATATATATATATATTAAGATCATGACTGCCTCATTGGTTAATCCTGCAGTTCCATGACGGCAATGGCCCGGCAGTGCAGATGGCACCTCAGGCGCATGCTGGCTGCCCTGCAGAAAGGCGCCCTGCGTCATTTCTCGAGGTCGTTTTTTTTAATCTAGGGGAGTTACTGGTGGAGTTAAGGCAGTTTTATGATCGGTTTTATGATGTCTGATGCAGTTTTGAGGGTAGTGAAATGCTGATCAGGGTGAAGATCGGATTGTAGCAACACCTTTTGGCGAAAATGTACGACTATCACCAATATATATATATATAATATGTTCAATGTTCAACTGTTCCAAAGTGGGGAAATATCAGGACCTCAGCACTTTCCCTTGCTGAAGTAGACCAGTTTGGTGGAATTGTTCGGTGGACGGGAGAGAGAAATTCTGGAGTCCCCCCATCAGTTTCTGGAAGGACCCATTTTGCCCACAGCCACAGTTGCACAGGGCATGGAACTGATTTCGAAGTAGCACAATTGGTACCCTGAGACCCTTCTCCATCAACGAGCGGTATTCAGTTCCATCGGCCACAGCTGTGCCTTGTTGTAGAACTTGCCCAGGACGGTCAGTGCCTTTTGGCTATGACAGCAATTTTTTGGTTGATCAGATTTGAGAGATTGGTAATGAAATGTAATGAGTCAGATTACAAGTCGAAATCAATTCTTGGTATTAACTAACCACCAATTTGGGCTACTGAATTCTATTTTCGAGCCTAGGTAACTGCAGCGTGGTCAGTTTTAGAATGAACATCTATTGTCATCTATTGAACATCTAATTAATGTGCTCAACCCCAACAATCAACCTCCAATTTTGGAAGATTTATACCACCCATTTCCGGTGATACTGGGGATGGTTTAGGTTTTTTCTTTACCACATTGCTGCATGGTAACATATGTCAACATCAACAACTATGAGCATGTCTTGACCATCCAAGTGTAACTTCCATTTTTAACATCCCATTTTAACTATGGAAAAACATGGAAAAACCCTCCATGTTTCACCCTTCCCAAGACGCGGCGCTACGGCGCGTCACCTCCTTCAGCAGGCTCTGGGTTTGACGTTGCTCCTCGATGACCTTCTGGAACTCGGCGTTCTCCTCGAGGCGATCTGATGACGGATCTGAAGTTTCCAACAGGACTTGGGAAATTACCATCTGGTTATTTCACATAGCCATGGAGAATGGCCCATAGAAATAGATGGTTTACCTCTTAAAAATGGTGATTTTCTATGGCTATGTTAGTCATAACCAGAGGGTAAATGAAATTCATCATTATGGGAATTGGTGGGATTGATTAACCATTCATAACCATTAAATCATGGGATTTAGACCACGATTTAACCGCCAAAAATGGGGATTGAAATGGATTGAACTGGTTGGGGCATATCCCCTTGGGATACCAACAAAATCTGGTTGGCGGTTTCAAATCTTGGATATGTTCATTCCTATGTGGGATCATGATCCAAATCAACCACCAACCATCAACCATCAACCAGATGATTTTTGGAAGCCTTGGGTAGATGGGATTGTGCAGCTGGGTTCTCCAACAACCACGGCGACTGAACATCTGCAGACAGGGAAGCACAGGGTTTGTTTCAAGTAGCTTGGGTATGATGCATGTCATTTATAAATATATATATATACATATATATATAGATAAGGTACGCATGTATGTAATAGATACA
Organism: Cladocopium goreaui; assembly: GCA_947184155.2. NCBI lineage: Eukaryota > Dinophyceae > Suessiales > Symbiodiniaceae > Cladocopium > Cladocopium goreaui. The sequence continues at coordinate 4,441 of CAMXCT020003569.1, read as the reverse complement.
TCTATTATATCTACTATAAATGCATAGCCTGTATAGCGGACATTACATATCGAGAGAGGGAGACATCCAGATATTATATATATAATTATATATATTGAATTTGTATGAATTTGTCAGAAGTCGGCTACACATGGTTAGATACCAGCTGAAGGATTGACTGACAAGTACAAATGGTTGGAAACTGGGTTTGCAGCTGGGAATGCTTAGAGTCTTAGAGGGTGGTACCTAAGGTATAGGCCCCAAAGACCCATGTTCCAAGTTTCGTAGCAATTGAACAAGGTGCAACAAACGTTTCGTTCAAAAGCAATGAACATGTAGGGGCAAGTTCAAGGTTGCTGCTCTTGCAGGACAAGGTACACTAAGATTTGAGGTTGCTTTCATACACTTTCCAACTGGATGTGTCTAAAAATCGGTTGTAAAGTTATTAATTTTCACAAGGAAAATGACGATTCACCAGTGGTTTTAGGGCTACCCTATTTTCAGTAGTCCTTCTCACGGTTCTGCCCGGCCAACTGCAGCTGCTTCTTCATGTCAGCGATCTCGCCCTGCCTCGGGTGGTAAGCTTCCAAGTGACTGACCAAGTGTTCAGCCCGCTCTGCATAAAGGTACCTAAAACAAGTGGGCTGGTATCATGGCATCTTAACCGTAGAGAATTCCTTTTGGGCTGTTGAGTATTAGAATGTCAATTGGGGTCTGAAATTCGGCACCCCCAAATCCAGTGGTTTATCATAATTTTCTCATGAAATAGCCATGATGTCAGTAAACGGATTGGCGCAGGAACCCTGAGGTCTCCCACAGGGTTTCGATGTCACTCTTTGGTTTGGCAATATCAATGGCCTCCAAAAACCCAACGACCGCAGATTCGGGTGATGTGGGTCAATCTGAAAATGAAGTAGACAGTATACAGTTTTCCACCCAAAACGATAATCTTAATGGGGGAAATGCTGGTGTCAAACGATCGGATTTTGCAGGAACCCCATTTTCAGACAAACCCATGTTTGAAATTGTTTGAACACGGTTGCCTTTCATGATTGTTTGGGGTCCTCAAGTTTGAACCATGCAGGAAAGTGCCAAACTTAGCCCCCAAAGTATTATCTGTGTTTCATAAACCCATCCACTGCAGATATATCCGTTCATAACTCCGAATTAACCCTGTTGTGAACCACCTTACGTGTCTAGGGGGGGCTTTCTGTCTGGATGCTAAAACACCAGCACAGGTTAGGAAGCGAATGGGTATGCCACACCTGCTCCTTTGCCAACAGAGCTTCCTTGGTACCTTTGCCCAAGTTGGACCCTCGGGTTTGGCGATTCCATTCATTCATACTAATTATGATGATTATTTCGTTTTATTGCTACTGTTGTGACTGTATATTATTGTTGTATCTTTCTATTGTTGTGCGTTGTTATTGTTTATTACTGTCAAAATATATGTAGTGTGTTTCTATTGTTGTATGTTACTATTGTTACACCAAATAATCTGAAAATCCAATAATCGTATCTTAGTAAGTCTTAGTACAAAATACTTTCATCACACCAAAAATATCAGAAAAAAATGTTTCGGCGGGCCCTTTGGCCCTGATTTTTTGGTCAAAACATACGAGTTGTTTTCAGTCCCAAACACCGCATTCGAACATCATGGCATTACTTCAGGGTAATTCTACTCATAGTGTCTTTCAGGTAGAAAGCAAATGATCAAAGTTTTCTGAGTCATGGCAATGAAGTCTTCAAGACCCTGAGCAAAAGTGATGCGTCACATGTGTCACTGTCAACGTCAACAGAAATCTCTGAGCATCAGGACGTGTCTTGTCCTCTGTCTGCAGCTGATTCTTGCGGAACTCTTCCACGCAAAAGTCCTTCTGCTTCACCTCAAGTTTGGGTCTCGGCTGGGTCTCAACTCGCCATCTGATTTTTGCCCTACATTTTCGCAGAAATCATCAAAAAACAAAACACCAGGGTTTGGTCGCCTCATCTTTGAGCCTTTTTGGTCGCCCTACATTTCCGCACCTCATCGGCCTGTTCTTTCTTCAGGGCAAAGACCATGTCATCCATGGCCTCCACTAAGCTGGTTGATCGGTTTGGCTGAACCCTTTCTCACAGTCAGAGGTGCGGAAAGCAACGAGTTTTTGAAACCCACACCACGATTTCGGGGTCAGAAAGTCATGATAGCTGTTCAAGTTTACATCGGTTTTCATGTACAGGGATGGTAGGAGGTTGATAATGGTTTCAAAGATCAAATGCAAGCGAGCACAACCGCGCAACTTGACAAAGTGCCCATCCGAACTCTCATTTCACCCTGCTATTTCAAGCCTGTCTCTAATCATCAAAGTTTTTGAGACCTGAAAATCACATCTTGATCGTAGTAAAGTGTTTGACATCAAACCCTTTTGACCCATCCCCATGTTTGGGTATAATTACCTCCATAGGGTACCCCGTTCCATCTCATGGCTCAAAACCTCATGTTCCTCATTAAAATGGCAATCTGTCGTGTCAAGTTTGGTGCTGTCGGTGCCTTCTTGACGTTGGTGAACTTGTCAATCTTCATCTGCATCGCCAAGCTCAAAACGCGAGGATCCTTGGCCTAAGAGCGCTGAAGGCAGTGGGCGCGACGAAAATCCAGGTTCCATTTACAATGAACGACCAAGAAAAGGCAAAAGCGCGACAGTTTGTACATTGTTTGCCTCAATTTTTGCTGAGAACATGGTTTTCCACAGGTGTCGCCATTTTTGGTGGCAACCCCCACCTCCATTCCTCCATTCCTCCATGTCACCATCATCATCACCATCATGGCTAATATAATCATCATCATCATCTCGTCATCATCATCCTCACCCTCATCATCATCATCATCATCATCATCGTCATCATCATCCTCACCCTCATCATCATCATCATCATCATCATCATCATCATCACTGCCAATATCATCAATATGTCAACAATATATATCACCAGAGTATGATTTGGCCATCCCTCGCCTTCGCCAGAGCGGCGGCCGCCTTGGACACCCGGGAGGATTCTTCGGACTCCTGGAGGTGCCACAATGGCGGAGACCATCACGTGGCGTCTTTGATGGTTGGATCAAGTTGGATCAACTATGGAAAATCACCATTTTTAATGGGAAAATCCACTATAACTGGCCATTTTCAATAGCTATGTTAAATTACCAGAGGGTACAATCCACAGGGCTTCATCAAATGATTTGGATCGAAAAATGTCAAAAATGAAATTCAAAGAAACTCAAATTGGATGCTGAGAGGCATCCAAAATCGAAAAAATGCAATTAGACGTCTTTTCCCTCACCCTTCAATTGAGCAGCGGCTGCTAAACCCGAAATGTCATTCCATTTGATCCTGGTTGGATAAGCACGGGATTCCAGTTCATGGATTATGATAATCCCCACGACCAATTGGGTAGTACAGTTTTCCTATTATCATCAATCAACCAGGCTTAGTATAATATATTGGTTGGTATAATCCCCTATAATCATCTATCCACTAGAAATTTGGTTTTTTTTCCGAAGTATAATCCCCTATCATTAGCATAATCCCCTATAATAATGGTAGTGTTTGGTAGAAATTCCTCCTAACCTCCACCAGCGTTTTTCCAGTCATCCTGCAGGAAGCTGAAGGTCTTGGCGAAGTTCTCATGCGCTTCGTCCGCGTCCAAGATCTCCACGGCCTGGTACGCTGGATGGATGGTACCCCGTTGATGGAAAATCATGCTTCATTTGTGGATGGTTTAGCTGGATGGTTTTATGGATGGTTTATGGATGGTTTATGGATGGTTAAATGGCCTAAAAGAATCTAAAAGAATCTAAAAGAGTTGAGCTCTTGTGGCCTTGCAATTCTCGGATGTAATGCAAAAGACATCAAGAGACAAGCTAGCCCTGATAATCTGGGAGCCACCCCTTACTAGTGTCAATGTTGGCACTAGCAGCCCACAATAAAGTGGATGATTTGGGGGTAGCATGGATTGGAAACCCCCAAATGGGCTCTGAACCATCAAATTTGGGGCAAATTCTTCCTTCACTGGAGTAGTGTGGTGCTTTCTTAGGTAGGAAACCAGCGTGCTTTTCTTGATGATAAACGATTGTATAGAAAACGGTAAAAAGCCTGTAACGACCTGGAAAACTCATCAAGGTCACAAGGTGAGGAAAATGTCATCCCAATGTTTCACTATGCACAGACCGGATTGACACATCAAATTCCACCATCGGCAAACCATGGCAAAGCAAAAACTAGTCACACTAGTCCATCCTTCAACAACTTTGGGCCATTCAAACATCTTGTTCTTCCAGGTTCCATCCCCAGTTTTCGTCCTTTTGTTGCTGAAGAACGCTGAAGATCTCAAGCTTCACCACAACTCGACCCCGCACCGCCCGCACCTTGGAGATCGCCTCCGTCTCCTCCGCGCGGGTCTTCTGGCGCTCGTCCCACTGGGC
>CAMXCT020003568.1:27500-60757 GCA_947184155.2 Cladocopium goreaui | reverse complement strand
GTACGTAGGTGCGTAGGTGCGTAGGTACGTAGGTACGTAGGTACGTAGGTACGTAGGTAGGTAGGTAGGTAGGCATGTATGTCTGTCTGTCTGTCTGTCTGTCTGTCTGTCTGTCTGTGTGTATGTGTGTATGTGTGTATGTGTGTATGTGTGTATGTGTGTATGTGTGTATGTGTGTATGTGTGTATGTGTGTATGTGTGTAGGTAGGTAGGTATGTATGTAGGTGTCCCCACGTCGGGGGCATCATCTGGGGACCCATCCCATGGGGGGGTGGGAACACGGGACACGGGACCATATATATATATATAAATATAATGTCTTATATATATATATATTTATACACATATATATATATATATGTTCCACTATAAATCATCCCAATTGATCCATTTAACCATAGCTAGTCAATCGTGGCAGTGTGTGGCTCACGGTAGCCTATCGAACTGAGGATGCACTCTTGGATTGACGATGCGTGGTGGGTGCTCCCCGCGAGTTCGCGGCGGCACTTGATGTTGTAAGCTGGGTGGGCGAGTGCTCTCAAATACGCATCAATTGCGCTCCTTGGATCGTTTGTCTTGTACTCTGCCACGCTGCCACTGTGGTCGAATATCCCGCGCACAATGCCATCGCCTGCCTTGCACAGCGGCAGCGGATAAAGTTGTTCGTGGATTGATACACGCCGCTGCACTCTGCGGTACTCATCCATCACCTTGTATCATCCTCAAAAAAGAACATGCCACAAAAGGTGTCACCTGATTTGTGCAGGGAAGTGCCGTTGTTGCTGCCCTTGTGTGTGCCATGAGTCCAGCACAAAGGCGTGCCAATGGCTCCATAACCCTGAGTTATATCCCCATGCTTGGCCGACCCCATGAAACCGGGCCCCCTGGCAGCAACGCCACAGCTACGGCAGAAGACGCCAAAGCGGCCGCGGCAGCGGTAGCGCTATGACCTCCGCTTCGATGTGACGATTTTGGTCCATTCCCTTAGATATCCTGGGGTCTTCCAGAGATTCAATGCCTCCAAAAAAAACAGAGTTGACCAGCGAACATCGGGATCTAAGCATTAAACTGCATTAAGAATGGGGATTGGTAATCAATTTATGATTGGTTTCAATTGGTTTATAACTCCAATGACTGCTGGGTTTCATAGTGAAGATCAAACTAGTTGGGTGAAACCAAACCAACGAACATAACTGGAGCGGTGGGGGGCGGAGAGCGACCATGGACGCCACTTCATGACAACCTCCAAACTGTTGGCTTTCATCCATAAAAGCCAGCCGTAGTGGACCCTCCGTTGCGGTCACTGCACGGGACGTCAATGTCTGAGTAGTAGGCCTGGCCTTTGCTCTCGTCAGTGCGTCCCAAGAGGCGCCCAGAGACCGCTCGGTCAGGCGGCCTCAAATCCACAATTTGGTCACTTGAAGCCTTGGCTGCAATTTGTGAAAACTACTGCATGAAAGGTGGGAAGTGCACACTGTAGTGCAACCAGGAGAACGGCAAGTGATCTCGTCTTGCCCGCCCCAAACACGCCAGCTACACACAGATCCGACCTACCCGTAAGCACAGCAAGCAGCAGGGCCACTGTAACTGCAAGAACATGGCCATCACCATGAGCAGCGAGCGGCAACAGCGTTGACCGGAAGTAACTGTCCTGAGGGATGTGTAGTTCGACAGAAGCCGGTGTAAGGAATCTCTTGAGGATCAAACAAGGGCATCCAAAAGGCCTGACTCATGATGATTGTCAGATACCATTTAATCCATTCATTCATCATTTATGTTTCACCCTACGGCCATGGCTATTACTTATAACTGCTAATTTCTATGGAATTATACATTCTATAAATGGGGTTTTCTTAGTACTTATAAAATCTTATAACTGGTATTTCGGGCCATAACTGCAGTTCCGGCAGACTAGTTGATGGACACAAATTATAGACCACTATGATCTATTAGTTGATACCAGTAAATATCTAGTATATAATACCATTATTTGATGGACACAATGTATACATTTGATAAATGCCATTTTATGTATATCTACAATGTCTCTGCAAGGTGGGGTCCCCGACTCTCGCAACTCACTGGTTTCCACCCCAGCTTGATATATCTACCACAAGTCCTATAGTTAAGCGAGTTTGAAACCAACTCAGCTAAGTAGGGGGGGCATCATCCTATATCATATTGTTGGCTATATAGATGTCATTATTTGTAATATCCTCATTCCTGATGATGATTTCCCAAAAACGAAAATTAGCAAACCAATCAGCCATAACCATCCAATTCACCTAATTCAGCCATCATAAATCATCATCGTAAATCCAATGTTGCTGGTTGACCGTCAACTGTTGCCCCATTGTTCATGGTTAAATGTACCAATCCTCTTGGCATTAGTTGATTCCCTGCTTCTGAGTCGGTTTATAACCCATTAAGTATAGCTATGAGTACCATAAACCCTAGTTTTACATAGTTACCAACCAATTTGGCTAACTAAATCCCATTAAATCCCATGAAACCACCATTAAATCCCGATTAAATCACCATTGAATGACCATCACAGCCCACCTTGCGACGCAGGGCGAAGCCGGCCAGGACGCTCCACCTGAGGCGTCTATGGAATGTTGAGAAAGTACCACTGGGACCGGAATTGAATGGGGTTTGTGGTACAGTCCAGTACTTTAATTATGGGATTTACTAGGACTTACCAGGGATTTTAACGATTAATGTGACTTTAATGGGGTTTTAATGGGATTTACTAGGATTCTAGAGATTAGAGACTGGGACTTTAGTGGGTTTTTAATGGGTTTTACTAGGGTTTTACATAATGGGATTGACTGATATTTAGAGACTGGGACTTGAATGGTGTTTTGATAGGATTTACTAGGGTTTTACACAATGGGATTGACTGATATTTAGAGACTGGGACTTGAATGGTGTTTTGATAGGATTTACTAGGATTTTAATGGAATAGGATTCAAAGTGTCACTTGAACCGGCAGGGACTGTATGGGTTTGTGCCAACAAAAAGGGTAGCCCGGAATCCACTGGCTGATCATCAGTTTTTCCGGCACACCCACATATTATACTATGTCCCTTCAATATACCCATTATAAAAATTGGGTGATTTGCGGGTCTGCAAGTTCAAGAAAACACCACATTTATATATATATATAGTCTTGTGCGTTCTATATCCCATAATAATAATAATATATATATATTATAATATATATATATATTATAATTACCATTATATCCCATTATATCCCCAATTGTACCCCCAGTGGTCTCATTATTTTGATGGTTTTCCAATGTCTTCTTTCATGATATTTCTCCATACTTTGGAGTATAACTGGATAGATTTCACCAGAGTTACAGGCTTTATATCGCAACTGATGTGGATTTAAAAATCTCATGCTTCCACCCATCCCAACTACACACCACCGGAGCAATTTCACCTCCATCAAACCCACTGAAAAATCCAAAAAAATACAAGTAAGTATGTACATGTACATCCCCGACCAAAAACCCAATGAATTCCCCTGAAAAATCCAAAATCCCCATGGCTTTTCTCCCTGCCAAACGCCGCCTGCGGGAGCGTCCCCGTGGCCGTCTCGCCCGGCAGGCCCACGAAGCCCGCGAAGCCCACGAAGGCGAAAGCACCACGCGCCTGAAAAACTTCGGATTTTTCAGCCAAGTTGGTTGAAGTACCATATCTAGATGGGATTTAGTAACTGGTATAACGGTATAAGGGTATAACTATAGTTATAGATGGGATTTCCATGGGAATGCTGATAAATCATGGGATTTTTCGGTGGGAATCATATCTATATAGTATTCTATAGTGTTCGAAAACACCTGTTGATGGGATAACTATAGTATGGTGATCAAATGGTATTTAGTTTGATTCAGCTAAGTTGGTTTTCAACTAGGTGAATTCTATGGTCCATGGAATAATAACAGGGGTAACTATAGTTATTACCATCACTTTAATGATGGAGTCACTGTATTCAATCGGCTTTTCATGGAGATTTCATCGGGATTTACTAGGCTTTGACGCTTCTCCATATGCAAAAATCAGGGGAATTTTTTGTCCTGGCTGAGTCACTATGCTCCAGAGCCCCATAGCTCACCAATCTGCCAAGAAACCCGTTCGCCCCGCGAATGGCTTTCTATGGCTTTAAATAAATGATGGCTAATGGCTAATATTTTAATATCTTTATTGTCTATTTTCCCCCTGGCTCCAAAATCATCTGATTATTTTAGAGTCAGCCAGGGGAAGCAAACTCTAATCTGGATGAATGGGGGATTTTTCACCAACAAGAAATGATCTGCGGGCGTGGCTGAAGATATATCCCTTTAAATGGCAATTTGAAGAGGAAAAGTCTATGATTTCTACCCGTGGATTTGGGGGTAGCATATTTTGACACAAACCCAAATTATCTGCAGGGTTTCCCCTGCAAATGAATAATCCGGTGATTTCAAGCCGAACGGGACTTGGCAAACTTGCAAACAAGTGTTTTTTTTTTAACCTGCCACCAGTTGTTTGTCTGACAAAAACATGTTTCATGAACAAACAGTAAACAGTAATACATATGTTTTTGACGATCTCATCAATCCAACGGGGAAGTTTGCGAAAGAAACAACATACTGATCGCATCCATATTGCGTTCTACTAATTCAAGGAAAACACATAGGTTTCCCAAATAACCCCCCATTCAAACACGTTTTTTTTTTAACAAACCACAATCATTGATGCAAAACATTTATATTAGTAACCATTTAATGTTCTCCAATAAACTTAATAGTAAATCCCCAAGTAACCCACACAACTTAACTTACACGATCCCCACAAATAAGGATCGAAATAGTAACAACTCCCCGGATGCTCCCACATAATCTTGGCCTTGATAGGCACGCTATCCTCTGAAAAAAGGAAAAAACACGTCTTACATCGTCTTACTATCAATTTACTATTGAATTATCATCAGAAACTATTAAGATCATGCTTGGAATCCGAAAGCAAACCCCACCACTGCTACTACTCATAAAAATATCTCACATTTGGGGATGGGTCAAAACCTATTATTACCATATTTGTGGCAATCAACATCCATTAGCCAGCTATTTTAGGTACCGTTTGGGTCGCAGGGTTTTGACTCATAGCCATTTATGATCAATAACATTCAATAACCACTTACAAAGCATCCCTGCCTGCACCAAGGCTAAAAGCCATGGCAGCCAGGAGCCTGCGCGGCGATTTCGTGCATTTTTGTTTGCGTTTCTGTTGGTGTTGGAACATTGTCCAGAAAACCATTTTTGGTGGTGGCCATTTAACCATGAACAACGGGAACGAGGTTAACCATGGTTTATGGATACTTGATGGGATTTAAACACTAGCAAACTTAACTGTGGGCTTCATCACCTTGCATAGGCCATGGCTAGTTGATGCTAATTCATGTAGATTCATGTAGCCATTGTTTTTTCTACCCAAGAAATAAATACACATAGGATCCAATAGGCATCCCGAACCTCAGCGCACAATGGGATTGTGGGAACACCCTCCACTGTTGTGGTTATCTGAAGATTGGAAACCCCCAAATCCATCAAAATCCATCAAAATCCATCAAAATCCATGAAAATCCACCAAAATCCACGGTTAAAATGGCGTTTTGAGGTCCCCAAAATCCACCAAAATCCAACAGTCAACTCATCGCCATTTTGAGACCGGTGAATTTCCCAACAAATTTTGTTCGATGAATCCGCAGCGAAACACACGTCGATTCTGCAGCTGAAGTTTCATCCCGTTTACATTCCATTTATGGCAAAGTACAAAAAACAAGGAACAACTATATTATACTATATAATACTATGTAATACTATTATGTAATACTATATAATACTATATACCTTTCCCAGCCAAGGTTTCATGGCTAAAAAACAAAACTTACTTGCCATATCTTACCATTCATCAGACGCTTATCCCAGGCCGTCATCAATCTGCGCCTCTGGTCATCATCCTGTCTGTCACGGCTGCGAAACACAGCCGGGACAACCGCGCCGTGGTGTCTGAGCCAAGAAGCCGGCCATGCAAAGGGTAAACCAAAAATGGTGTTCGGTTAATGATTCCATTCAACAGTGATATAACTTGGGGATATACTGGTACATCATTTGGTAAGCCCATTACTAAACCGCACCAAATTTCACCGAAATGGATGGTGAAAACAATTCCGGAATGGCAGATTTACTATGGTTTACTATTGGGTTTACATGAATTGATAGTGTGATGTCCACATGTGCAATGGAACGAAAAACCGTTCGAACATCTTAAAAAGCACAGAGTTTGAATGGTGTGGTAGTATAATCGCTTGTGCTATATGAATGATAAACTCTTTGAGAACAATCCCAGTTGGCAACAAAATGGGAGCTGTCCTGGGACTGTCAATGTGTAGTCTGGTTACTAACCAATTGAGTGGGATGATTGTCCAGTTTGCGCAGAAAATCCCATGGTGAATACATCAAGATATCCATGTTGGGAACATGATGATTACGAAACTATCTCATTGGTTCTCCACAGCTATATTAATTATGCTAGTTTACTAGAGAGTAAACATCAATTCTTGGGGCCTTGGGGCACCCATTTCTCAGGGAAATCTCGTTTAAAGGCAAATCATCTATAAATGGGCCATGTGTTAGTTTACTGGAGGGTAACTATCGTGTATGATTAGACTGTGGAACAAAAATGACATGAATTGCCAGCATGTGTGTCTATGGTTTTTACAACGTGTGAGTATAAATGATATGTGAACATCACGCACACACACAACTCTACACTCACAACCAAACGAAACAACAATTTGCATTGATAGGATTGACATGCTATATATTTTCAAGAATATCTGTCAATGTTTATGGGCACCTGGAGGTTCAAGTCAGCTTAATTTGCATCATGGGCCGAATACGCCATGATGCAAAAACGTGGTGGATCTATGTCCATGGTATTCTGCGGCTTCAAACATGCACATTGCACAGGTACAGTTTGTGTATAAATAAACAATAGAAATAGTAATATATATTATATTAACATATATATATATTAATAATATGTAATCATAATGATAGTAATAATTTAATTTTTAATAGTAATAATATGTAATAATAATACTCTGTGCACATTATCGCACAAAATAAGCAAAATATGACTATCATATACCACCATGTAGACACAGAATTGCATGTATTTAATATGTAGACAATAAGGACAAGGTCCACAAGGTATCCCCACGAACAATGGATGGATCCAGCTCGTGCTGAGGCATAAATCAAACATGTCCCGTTTTCCCATCTCATGAAATACTCGTTGGTTGAAAACGGTTTCTCATCCAGATGGGTTAGTTCGAATCATCCCTAACAACCAGCTAGAATATTTGTTATTTAGTTCTAATCATCCAAAAAATAACCACAAAAAATATCAATCTATTGATTATCACCAATAATTCTAATCATCCCCAACCAGGTAGGGATTTTAATAAATCCTTGTTTCATAATCAATCAACAGTTTGATATTTCGTTCATGGCTCATCTGGAGAATCGTTTGAGAACTGTTTGACCTTGCGGATATTAAAAACATAAGGAACATCCAACAATTTTGTAACGTACCACATGTAAGACTTTTCGAATTCACAATTTGCAACATAAAGAGTGTTTTCCTTGGTAACACAATTTGAATATCGCTAACCATGGCCCAAGTTTTACCTACACAGCTTTGATCCATGCCCCAAGTCTCAATTCGCTTATAAGCTGGTGTTCAATAGTTGGCTATATAAGTTTACTTCTGTAATTTAATAGTTTAAGTAGGACTTATGCTAGTTGTATCATGATTATCATGTTATATCAAGTTATATCTACAAATATCGGGGTTCAAAAACCAACTTATAACTGGAGGGTACCATGCAGAGAGTTGAGCAGGGCACCTAATTCATCCTAATTCGCTTTCCAGAACAAATTTGAACATGATCATCATAGACTGCAAAGGAAAATCATGGAACACAGTAGCAACCATTGTCATTCTTAAAGAGGAAATGGATGCGTGTCCGACAACATATCCATTTTACATCGCTTAGGCTTGTGCACACCCAGTTGAATGTGCGTCAACTCCGATTTATTTTATGATATCTTATTATGTTGTGATGTTTGTTGGTATTGAATTTCCAATCTATGAAAGAGGTTTACACCCAGTTTTCCCTGGTAAAATAACCATGTTTCCTACAAATATCTACAATGTGGGGCCCCCAAGATAGCTAAGTTGGTTTATAACTACAATAACTAGGGTTTATGGTAGTTATAACCATAGTTAGATGGGCTTATAAACCAACTTAGCTATCTTGGGGGCCCCACATATCTACAAATCAACTCTAGTCGTCGCCATCTCCGAAAACCTCCAGCCGCACCGCTTGCGAGTTTTTCAAATGGTGTCGATGCCGCCGCCCCAGAGGCGACATGGATCCCCTCCTAAAGCTACTGTAGCCGAGAGCAGGTCACGATGTTAAATAAGGCCCGCTACAGTCTGTGTTGCTGGATGGCGTTCCATTTTTTTCCAATATTCTTCTGAAACAAGCATGGTAGGGTAGGGAGATAACACACTTCTGACGAAAGCATTGGATGTGATGGGGATATAGTAGTGATCATTATCCTGGAATATACTGCAATGGGATATGTAACCAGCAACATGATATTTGGGTCTGTCCGCAAAATCATACAAAATGATACAAAATGGTGGACTGGCGCTTTCCAAGAACTTTTCTAGTGGCGTCAGAAAGCGACGTTAGGCAGTAGCCTGCCTCCGAATCCTTCGCGGCGCCCTTGCCACCGCCTTGCGCTGCATTCTGCGAGCAGTCGCCTGCCTCCCAATCCCTCGCGGCGCCGTTGCCACAGGCTGTTGCTGCATTCTGGAGGCAGTAGCCTAGCTTCAAAAGCTACGTTTTGCTGTTCGGCAGTCGCGGTTGTGACACCCACCGTTTGCACCGTCCTATGCTGGTTTCTTTTCGTCGCTGTTACAGCTGCTCCGTGGGCACTGGCGCCCCGACGGTGCATTGTGCCGGACGCGAATTCGCCCCGAGGCACATACCAGAACAGTAGGATTTCAGACGGGCCGCTCCGGACTCCGGGAAGCTTGCTACTGCGAATACCTTCGCATCATTTTCGGCACGACATTGGCCCTTGCCGATACGTCACAAAGCCATGCAACTTGGGCTTACTGGCCACATGCTCTGGCAAACATGCGTACAAAAAAACGGAAACCTCAGTGCCTTTTGGTCCGTTTGTAAAAGAGACGAGTCATCATTTTACTCCGGTTTCCGAAGCGCCGTTAAGCCCTTCGCCATTCGATGCTGCTTTGCCGTTGCGAATGTCCTGCGGCCATGCAGCTGGTGCTTGGCCGGCTCGCTGCCACACAATCTGCGACGCCTCTCACTCTCTCCCCTTTCGTCGACCGGCCCTTTTTCACGGACCTCCTCCTTCCACACAATTTTGGGCGCCCGGGGTCGGCGGCACGGGCGGCAGCCCTTAAATAATATATATATATATACATACATATCTCAATCAACCTCATCGTTGGAGACCTAAAATTGTATAGCTCAGAATGCTCTGTCAAGTTCTAAATGCCTCAGATACATTATCATCCCAAAGTACATAAAACCAATACTGTGCATTGGATGGTTTTCATTCCACAAGAAAACCCACTATATCATCCCATGACTATCCCGCATTGAGCTTATATTATCCAATGACAATACGGTATTATACTATCCAATGGCTATTATCCAATTACAATCCCAAATAAAATGCATATCATCCCCTGTTTTTCGTCGTTTTATCAAAGTGTATGCTTGGGAGACAAACCACATGTCTTCCATCATTGGAGGTAACCCCATTAGGCGGGGCCAAACTCAATAAGGTATAAGTGGATAATCATTATCCTATTGTTGCTTACATCTCCATTCTATCTCCATCATTGGGAGTAAATACCCATATAATTCATGAAGGTATATGTGGATTTGCTGAAGGAAACCACAGAAAAGAAAAGAGATAAGCCTTACAGATTCCCCAAGTAGTGGATTTCCCATTGGGAAACAATAACCATCTTCATCAAATCCAGGTCTATGTGGATAGGGCCAGTGACGCGAAACTCGACTGATGGTGACGTGACAACTCTCTCAGCGGTGCACATCTGACAGTGGTTTCAACAGCCGGCTGCAGCAGAAATCGTCAGATACAACTGCTGGTAGGTGGGGGATCACCCCATGATTGGGAAAACTTCGAAGTGGGCGCTTTCAACACACCCCTGGGGTACCTACCAACCAGGCTCACTAATCATGCTCTACTAGGGATGATCCTGAAGGTATATAATACCCAAGGTTGACCCAAGAGACGTGGTGCTTGGTGGTTGATATGCCTTCATCATCCCTAGCCTGATATTCACAGGATCTCACAGGTGTAACTGGATCATAATTTTCGATGCTGTCAGGCTGAAAAACAAAGAATTGGGATACGAAAAACACCAAACACAAAGTGATGGCTTCTGGAGTTTCTTCTGTGTTTAACTCACCATAGAGTCTTAACAAAACCTTGCTTTTGGGGGAACTACAATGCTACAACTCTACAATTCGACGTTCATTTCGGTGAGGTGACTGCAGTGATCCAATGAAGTGAAACCACTGCCATCTCTGTTTTTTTATGGCAGCTTTCCTGAAACACGTCGTTTTTTATGCGTCTGGACGTGTCGACCCGCTGCGATTATTGGATACATAGCGGATGCCGCTCCGACCGGTCCGACAATGGATGGAACATGACGGAACCTGTGGGATGCTCTGATTCCATATATTCCCTGATGATCACTGCATTTCTGGAGAGGACCTGGGTGACAAATGACAAACAACTCACACTGGCTGGTTGGTGGTTTGAACCCCTCTGAAAAATATTAGTCAGTTGGGATGATTATTCCCAATATATTCCCAACCACCAACCAGTTGGTAATCTCGGTGAAATCAAAAGAATGAGAGGGGAGGAAGTGTCTTCTCCACTGACCCATCTAGGGTGGTGCAGATTCAAGCAAGTGGCCTTGATTGAAAGTTGGTTGCCTCTAAATCTACTGAATGATCAATACTTGTCGGTGACAAAGCGGCAATTTTTGGGTGTACCCCATTTTCAAACAAACTCTAGACTCTAGAGACCAATGATCCAGAATTTAACAGCATTCCATTGCCAGTCTGCGGATTGGCATCGCGGGAATTGGGCAAAAAGTCGCCGTCAGCCGCACAATCTGAGCCAGTTTGAACTGTCTAAAGCAGAACAACGTGGAAAACAGGCCCTCCACTGTGACAGAACCTCCAGTAAACTAGCAATAACTGGCATATAGAATAATGGAAACTCCGCCAGGTGTAGAAAAGTTGCATTGGAGAACCTTGGTTTTCCATCTCTATCTTAGACTGCCAGGGGGGTAATATCATTGCCAATCTTAGCTTCCCTGCACAATACTAAATTGCTAGCTGGTTCATAGATATTCCTATTGAAATCGCAACTCCTTTCTATCCACCGGCGATGGTCGAAATAACATAGTTCATACAAGGTGCGGCCCCAATGATAGGGAAGTTGGTGCAAGTTTTATAGTATATAGATATATCTATGGTAACTGCATTTAAACACACAGAATTTTAAATATACCAACTGGTATTTAAGACTACCTCCGGGATTTTTTTCTTTGGCCCACCCTGCCATTTAAATATACGGATTCTAAATATGAGAACAACCATCTAAATATACAAGCAGAACTGGTATTTCATACTACCTCTGGGGCAGCGTGGTCTGGCCTGCCCTCCACATATTAAGATGTCGTTACCGTAAAATTAATAGGGCTTATAAACTCACTTGTAACTAGGGAGGCCCACGTTGCATGAATGTGATACGTGTCTAAAGCTACTTTGGAAATTCTCTCAAATGCTGGAATTCATGAGAATCTGAGCGAATTATGATATTCCCCAAATTTATCAAGGGTCGTAAATCCCTTTACTATCATCAAGAAACTGGAGTTATGGCCCGAATTACCAGTTATAAGTACTAACAAAAACCAATTTATAGAATGTATTAACCCATAGAAGTAACCAGTTGTAACTCATAGCCATGGCCAACACACAGTGGAATGTTTAAGTTGAACTCCTGACGTTCTCTGATCTCACCAGCCATCTGGATGATTCGTAATACGACACCTTTTTTTGGTTCTTCGCCAGGTTTTGTGATTAATAACCATTGAAATACAATGGTTGAAATATACCCCATTACCCCATTATTTGTGATTAGTCTTGTGATTGTGATATAACCATTAGAACAGGTTTTGTGATGGTTGTTCACATACACCCAAAAAAACATTGCCCCTGACAAAGCATGATTGATTATTGGGGAATATTTCACCACGTATAAGCCATTAGTGATAATTTGCTGTGTGGTATTTGGCATAAAAACACCAAAGGTCATGGCAATCGCAGGACCTCAGCCATGAGGCTATGATTTCTCCAGAATGTCCACTTTAGGTACCTGGCGCTTTGGTATATATTCGCCATTTACATACATATACATATATATATACACATATAATTATATATATATGCTATCCCCCCAAAGAGATATATATATATGCTATTCCCCCCAAAGATCTACCATTTTTTGGGTTTTCTAGCTGTGTTGACAGTTTGCACACGGTTTCAGCCAGAAGGAAACATAGGTGTTGTCACTACTTGTCCCTGGTGGATATTCAGACATCTAATGACGCGCAAAGAAGCAACAAGCTGTCAGCAGCGCCCTTTTCACCGTAGTCTCAAGCCAGTTACTGTGCCAAACGAAGGCGGAGTTGGTTGTTCTCTTGGATCAAATCATCACAGAGCTCGGCGGAGTTGTTTGTTCTCTTGGATCAGGTCATCACAGAGCTCTTGAATCTGTTATTTCTCTTGGATCAGATCATCATAGAGCTCTTGAATCTCTTGGTGGTATGAGATAGCATCGACGAATTCCTCTTGCTCCTTAGTGAGTTCTTCAATCCTTTGCCGCAAGGTAGCTTTGGGAGTGGAGGAAGACGACGAGGAAGACGAAGAAGAGCTTGAAGAAAGCTTCCTCTTCTTGGGAACCGATACCATCTCATTTGAACTGTCACTCGAATCACTGTCACGAGGAGGCGAAGTGGCTTCTGCCTCTATGGCAGGAGCAGGCGAAGGAGGAGGCAGAGCCAGTACTGGCCTTGCTACCTTTGGACTGCTGACGGCTGAGCCTCTTTTGGGTGCTGCCAGGTTGCTGGCTAACAGCTCATCGGCTGCCTCTGTCCACTCACCCAACATGCCTGTCGTCAACCTCAGCTTCCTCTGGACAACAGTCAGGGATGAGTTTACCATTTCCCTAGTCACTGGCAGTCTTGATGGATGCACGTGGATGATGCCCGCCTTGACCTTGCCCGCGATGTCCTCCGGACTTGGTCGTGGCTTCATGTCCCTTCTAGGCGCCACCGGTGTCAGTTGCAAAAGAGCCGCACCATTGGTGATCTGCACAGTTCCCTGCACTTTCATGGACATGGAGAAGTGACACGGATGACTATAGAGAAAGGCTGGGCAAAGAAAATGGCTGTGATGCGGGCTATTCGGAACGATATGCCGAATGAAACTTTGCCGTGTAGTCAAAATTTCTGCAGACAAGGCGCCAGATGCAACAGGAGATCTTCGGAGCTCAAGGTCGCAGAGCCTCAGGGCAAGCAAAGACAGTTGCATACAGTAAAAGTCAGATCCAGTGAAGAGTGTTGTAGAGAATGCTGAATTGATATCTTGGCAGCCTTTGGGTCCATCGATTGCAAACGTTTGCAAACGGTGTCTGTGATGCATGTTGATCTAAGGACTAGATACTTTGAAACTTTGCCGTGTAGCCAAAATTTCTGCAGACAAGGCGCCAGATGCAGCAGGAGATCTTCGGAGCTCAAGGTCGCAGAGCCTCAGGGCAAGCAAAGACAGTTGCATACAGTAAAAGTCAGATCCAGTGAAGAGTGTTGTAGAGAATGCTGAATTGATATCTTGGCAGCCTTTGGGTCCATCGATTGCAAACGTTTGCAAACGGTGTCTGTGATGCATGTTGATCTAAGGACTAGGTACTTAGCAGCTGCATACAGCAAAAGTCAGATCCAGTGAAGAGTGTTGTAGAGAATGCGGGATTGATATCTTGGCAGCCTTTGGGTCCATCGATTGCAAACGTTTGCAAGCGGTGTCTGTGATGCATGTTGATCTAAGGACTAGGTACTTAGAGCAGCTTTGTCGCCACAAGCGTTTGCAAACGTTTGCAAACGAAACTGGGCTGGATTCAAGATTCAAGATTTAAAAAAAGTTCTTGAATCCAGAGGGCTGGATTCAATAACTTTCTTCTAGGTCTTGAATCTTGAATCTTGAATTTAGCTCTCTGGATTCAAGAACTTTTTAAAATCTTGAGTCTTGAATCCAAGCCCTCTGGATTCAAGAACTTTTTTTAAAATCTTCAATCTTGAATCCAACCTTCTGGATTCAAGAACTTTCTTAAAATCTTGAATCTTGAATCTTGAATCCAGCCCAGTCTCGTTTGCAAACGTATGCAAACGCTTGTGGCGACAAAGTTGCTCTAAGTACTTGGAATTTAGTTTGAATTTGCACATGCCTTAGTCTATGGTATAGATATATGTTTTATAGTTATGTCCACCCCCTCTCAAATCTACCTTAAAAAAGGTAGATCTTTGGGGGGGGTACCATATATATATATGAGGCAAGCTCTATAATATTGTTGTGGAGGTGTGTCTTCCCTTGAAAGTTAGGACGTCCCCTATCGTTTTCCAATCCGTGGAGCCTTTTGGCCTTCAGTTGGAATAGGTCATTTCTTTGTGCGGTTTGTTTCACTTGCCATCTTGGGTTTGGGATGATTCACTATGATTTTTGAATCGAGCGCTATCTGATTCGCTACTTCTGTCACAAATTTGCTGCGATTCAGTGGGAATGATTGGTTTCATTCACCTTCATTCTTGGTTTTCCGGCTTCTTTTGGATCCTGAGCTACAGTGCAATACAGCACAATATACACACCATGTAAACACATATACATCATTATATCAATATATGAATATCTACATATATATATATGTATATATATATACATGCACAAATACTTTTTTTCACTGCCCAAAACAAACACGAGAACACACATTCTATCAGGAACAAAA
This sequence comes from Cladocopium goreaui, assembly GCA_947184155.2. Classification (NCBI taxonomy): domain Eukaryota; class Dinophyceae; order Suessiales; family Symbiodiniaceae; genus Cladocopium; species Cladocopium goreaui. The sequence goes on along the minus strand of CAMXCT020003568.1, from coordinate 45,497 downwards.
TCATCCGTGAAGCCATCGCTAACTTGGACCACAGGTCCATTAGTCCAGATCACATTGCGCTCGCTGGCCCTTTTCGCCCGAAACAGGACAGGATCAAAATTTCTCCGCGATGCCACTGATCCTGGTGGGAGATCAGTCGCGTGATACGCTGTGAAGATCTGTGAAGTCACGCCGCACTTCATGGACGATCTCATCCGACTTCCGACCCTTGTTACCCTCTGGTAAACTAACATAGCTATGGAAAATCACCATTTTTAATGGGAAAATCAACTATAAATGACAATTTTCAATAGCTATGTTAAATTACCAGAGGGTAGTAATGTCTTGTTATTACATATTATTACTATTCTTGGAGAGTACACCTTACTGTTGGGGGTTAAATGAGGGGCACCTTTGTTTAGCCCCATGTTCCCCTCATTCTTTTGATCCAAGTGCAGGAAGGGACCCAGGGCCCCGAAGCAAAATAATTCATGTGTGTAATCTACAGTTAGATGGTTTCTATACCACCTCATAATAACACAATATATATAACTTAGCATCTGGTAATGTATGCCCAAGTGGTAATCAATAAGTCACAATGTATCAATGGAACGTAGCAATGAAACATTAATCCCGTTTCGTTTGTGGATTTTCCCAGCTTTTGACCTCTCTTATATAGGATATCCCACTGCCACAATTGATTACCAAAGGGTATATCTACAGTTTGATGGTTTGTATACCACTTACAATAACTTATCACTTATAATGTACTACTTGCTAACATCATTTACAACGTTTAGTGAAGTCCAGTAGGGCATTACTTCAACCTCTATGAGGGGCTTAGAAATCCTAGTGGGAAGCTACTTGATTGTGTATCCTTATCATAGTTGCATAGACGTGCAGCTAAACCGGGCAATTCTCCAGAAAAAACTACAACATCCATAGCATTTCATGGCCAATCTTCAATATTCCCAAAAAACTATGTGGTGTGATAAATACATTCTCATTTACAGCACACAATTGATTAATAAACCATCATGATCCATCACGGAATGATGTGGGATAAACACGGATAAACCACTAATTGCCGATCATAAACCACATTATTGAAGGCTTCATGAAGAAACATACCCAGTTGGTCCAACGCATTTCGCGGCGTCTCGTCCAGCCAGCCCGGGGCATCGCGGCCGCAGCGAGGCCTTTACTCGCTGCAGAGATTTTGAAAGTAACGGATCCTGTGGCTGGTGGTTGGATCAAAAGTGATAAAAGGTCTATATAGGGTTTATGCTGATTATGGCTATAGATGCTATAGGCTATAGCTAAGTAGATCAGTTGGGATTATCCATAGTTATTTTTCAAGGATTTTCAAGGTATGAATTACTACAAATTTGTACATATACAAACCATCTAACTGTAGACAGTTAGCTCGGGTTTCATCAAACGTGGTTCAGTTCGCCTGGAAGATCAAACGAAGTTCCAAAGGTGTCTTCCTACTGAACTGGTGACCGGTAGTTGAACACTTTGCTATGGAACAAGTCCTATTCTATAGATGACTTACCAAACTCAACATGGTGATGTTCGATATATATAGTTGACGAACAAAGTACCACTTTAAGTAGGTCAGTTTATCTCAGTATATCCAGATAGTCAGATAGTCCCATTATATCATTATATCCCAATATCCCTATAAATCGTTATTGTTTTTGGTTAAACGCCCCCGCAAGTTGTTCGTTCTTTCCACAAGTGAGATCTCTTGGGCCAAAATCAACCGTTAAACCACCAGCCACTTTTCCTGCCTCCAGCGCCTGGAGAAATGATCGTTTCTCACCAATCTTTTGTGAGGAAACAAGACCCTTGTGAATTACCAGTTGTGGTAAACCCACGTTTCCATTATTGAAATGAGGATCCACTGATGATGGCTTATCCCATTATTAACAACTGGTACCCTCTGGTAAATTAACATAGACCCTGGCAGATAGGGGTTGGAAGATTAGTTTCCATTAAAATTAGGCTATTTTATGCTATTTTCAGGGTCTATGTTAATTTACCAGAGGATAAATCCACTGCTGATGAGGAACGAATCTTTACCTGACCAGTTCTGCGAGGATTATCCCATGACTCCTCGACTGTCCGTGGCCCTTCACAACTGGGCCGAGTTCCCCAGTCACAAATGGGATAAGCCTGGGTGAATGTGGACTTAGTAACCAGGGTGATCAACTTATCAGCAACATGTTCTTATTTTTTTGATTTAATTGTGGGATAATTTGAATAAACATGGATAAAAAATAGTAAAATATTGTAAATTCTATAAATTTGCACGATAACATGGTGACAATTTATTTTTGGATTTGCTTAAGGAACCCCCCCAAGCGTAAAACATATTCCGATCATATTTCCCCATTCTTGCCCCAAACAGTGGATTTCCCATTGCGGGAATGAACAATCATCTTCAGCAAATTCAGGTTATATATGCTTATGTACTATCCGTAGTTTTTGATCATTATCTGGGGCGGCTAAGAGGTTCATCATGATTCATCATTCTGGATAACTTATAGCTGGTTTGTGGTTTTAACCATCTTGAAAACTATGAGTTCGTCAATGGGAAGGATTATCCCATATATGAAATGGAAAATAAAACATGTTTGAAACCACCAAACAGATAATATAACTTATGATAATTCATCAACCTGAAATGTTGCACCTTTCAGCGCCAATTGGGGTTCGTGGCCCTATCCTAAGCATGATGATGCGGTGATGCCGCAAAGAGACCATAAATTATCCAGATGATCTCATGATCTCCATTATCTTCCCATTACATCTCCCGTTCTACCCTCATGATATTCCCACATTGCCACCAAAACAAATTTCTCATGACATCAGTTAAATCCCCTTTCTTGATGGTGAAACAGCATTTAAACATTGTAACTGGCTATAATTCACCAATACATGGGTTAGTCCGAAAATAGGGCATGGGATATCCCATGGCATATCCCCCTTTTTGAAACCGTCATTTTTTTGGGGGACATCATGATGATTAAATTAACTACTGGTAATTTAACATAGCTATTGAAAATGGCGGTTTATAGTTGATTTACCTATTCAATTTGTTCAATCTTCCACAGCTATGTTAGTTTACGAGAGGGTAACTACCGGATTTCGACGGAACATGCTTGATCATTTCTCCAGTTTTTTCCTCAGCGGAACACGCCAACCTCTTCAGCCATAAATGATGGCAGCCCCACTCCCCGATGCTGCTGTTGGCTGATTCGAGTTGTTCGCACCTTGGAAGTGGCGGCTGGCGCCAGGCTGCCCATGGTGACAGACCTGGACGTTGATTTATGATGTCCCTCTGGTAATCACCACAAATTACTGGATATTGATTTACTGATATCACAACTCATGGAATTTGTGATTTATTGATGATGCTGATGGTGATGATGATGATGATGATGATGTCCCTCTGGTAATTTAACATAGCGATGTAAGCCATGGCCAATTTTTTCATGAATTAGGATCATTTACCGAACTTTAAATGGTAATTTCCCACAGCTAGGTTACATTATACCAGAACGCAATTCACCATTTCGGGATAATTATAGCCTTACTATCCACCATTTCTAGTCACGTCGTAGTGAGGTTGTACCAACAATCCCTTACCTCTAAGACTGAACACCCAGGAAACAAAATCCTGGGTAAATGTATTGCATCTACTAATGAATTGGTATTATCCTTAACGTTGGTGGTATTTATATAATCGTACAATATGATCGGAGATGAGATTTCATACGGGTTTTCTGGGTTATGCAGCGATGCGTATTTGTGAAACCATTCAAAAACTACGGGATGCACATCGCAGTAGACTGTCCGTCAAAGTGGCTAGAAACTGACCAAATTTACCAAGTTTGCCAATCAGAAGAGGGTTTACCCACCTTTTTAATGGCCAACATGAGCAGATGTTCACCAACTTTTCATCAGTTTCCCTGCAAGTCCTAATAACCACGTAAAACCGTTATTTCTGATGGTTGTTCCCATCCTTTATTGGGGGCATGACCAAGATGTTTGGTTATATATATATACTGTATATATATATATCCCATTATTGTTGTGGTATCATATTGCATCATTCTCCCCCAAGTAGTTCAAAATTGCGAAGTCCCTAAAACATTCCTAATATGGCTGTTATTAACCACCATAATAAGTTATAAGCCATGCTTAAGTAATAATAATCTATTTCCCCACCTGCCAGGTGAGGGTTGTTAGATTTTATCAGAGTGCTCTTCCTCCGCGTCCTCGTCCTCCTCCTCGTCATCCTCCTCCTCCTCCTCCTCGACTAGCTGTCCTCTTCCTCCTCGTCCTCCTCCTCGCCTCCTCCTCCAGTTTCTCCTCGACCATGTCTGCATCAACTTCCACCTGCACTTCCGCCTTGCCAACTCTTCGCCCAGCTCTTTGCCAACTCTCTTCGCCGACTCTCTGCGCCAAGCTCTTTGCCAACTTCCCAGCTCAGTGTGCACCGCTGGACCTCAACCTGGGACCTGCCCAGCTCAGTGTGCACCGCTGGACCTCAACCTGGGACCTGCCCAGCTCAGTGCGCACCGCTAGACCTCAACGGCCAGATAGAATGCCAGAAGAGATGCCAGATAGAATGTCAGATAGAATGCCAGAAGATATGCCAGATAAAATGCCATGAGATATGCCAGATAAAATGCCATAAGGTATGCCAGATAGAATGCCAGAAGATATGCCAGATATAATGCCAGAAGGTATGCCAGATAGAATGTCAGATAGAATGCCAGAAGGTATGCCAGAAGATATGCCAGAACATATGCCAGAAGATTTGCCACATAGAATGCCAGATGGAATGTCAGATAGAATGAATGCCACAAGATATGCCAGATAGAATGCCAGAAGATATGCCAGAAGATATGCCAGAACATATGCCAGATAGAATGCCAGAAGATATGTCAGAATATGCCAGCGGTATGCCAGATAGAATGCCAGAAGATATGTCAGATAGAATGCCAGAAGGTATGCCAGATAGAATGCCAGAACATATGCCAAATAGAATGCCAGAAGATATGCCAGAAGACATGCCAGAACATATGCCAGAAGATACGCCAGATAGAATGCCAGAAGATATGCCAGATAAAGTGCCAGAATGTTTGCCAGAAGATATGCCAGATAGAATGCCAGAAGATTTGCCAGATAGAATGCCAGAAGATATGCCAAAACATATGCCAGATAGAATGCCAGAAGATATGTCAGATAGAATGCCAGAAGATTTGCGAGTAACAAAATGTATAAATGTCATGGTGGGGATCACGCGAAGTAAAGTAATTCATTAATTTTAAGTATCAAGTCATTGGAGGTAAATCCACCTTTTTCCGTACCTAACTCCAATAAATCAATATATTCACTAATATGTATGTATACGTATGTACATATGTATATATATATATACATATATGTATTCATCCTGGAATCCTGGAGAATATAAAATATGGACATGTCGAAAAACATTAATTAATTAGGAATATATTTTAAAATCCCAGGTGGTATCTACTCCAGGATATATATATATATGGTTGGCTTATGAACAAATTTACTACAGTTATATCCCCCTACTAAACCCAACAGTTACAGTATATAACCAGGTTTTCATTTGGGGGTTTCACCTTGCTTTAGTCCTCAACCGATGTTGGCAGACCACGGGTCCCAAACGCTCCGGAAGACGATCCTGCCGAGAGCTCAGCCCTTGAAACGGACGGATTGCTGGGATTCCCATGGGCCCCCATAAGACGATAGCTCGCGAACGTTGAACGTGAAAAACTCCAAGAACTATTGGGTTTATGGTAAGTATAACTGTGTAAATCGGGTTTATAACTCCACTTAAAACTGGAGGGCCCCAACTTGTAGTATAACCACCTACTTCCCAAGTTCCGGTGGTTGTTACCCTGGGGCAAACTAAAACAGATGTGGAAAATCACCATCTAATAGGTAATGCATCCATAAAATGTGGCAATTTTCCACATCTATGTTGGTTTACCCTGGGGTATCATGGTTGTACCCATCAATAACCCCAAATGCACCTCCACTAAAATAACTGACCAACCAGCGTCAACTGGTCACTGACATGGTTTTGCAAAACGACTTGCAATTCGGGGCCATAGACATGCAGACACACATGATAAGGTGCTTGTCAATAAAAGCCTCTCTGCTGGGTTGCCCTTCCCAACGTCAATCTTTGTTACCTCTTGCTCGTCGTGTGTTGAGGGCACCATGTCCCACGATTGGAGCGGTGGGCGAGGGTCGTGGCATGGTGTGGCAGTGCTCAGAATGATTGGTATCTGTCCTCCTCGAGGGCGAAGTGGGGATCGTCTCATCCCCGGGCTTAGCCAGACTCCAATCTCTGCCCATACGTCATGGTATGCTTCACTGTCGTAGTCAGCCTCGTCTTCAACAACAAGTGCCAGGCCCGAGTTCCGGGGAGCCCTTGCTCGTAGTCTTGACCTGATATATGGGATTGTAGTCACAACCACCCTGGTGATGCTGCTCACTCGAACACATCCTTCTGTGAGCACACCGATGTATATGCGAAGATCCTTTGTATCCAGCCCTTTGAACTTGCGGCAGATTGACGAGCTCAGCTGGTGCTTCACTGCGTGCATAAATCAACTCGCAAACGAAATAATCATCACCACATGCTGGTTGGTTGATAGGTGTTCCCATACTAGATGACAATAACTTCCATTAGACGAAATCGACTGCCCAGTAGAACACCCTATTACAATCAAACCGCAGGGTTTTTGGTAACTGCTCACTTGTAAACCAGTTAAGTGAACCTTAATAAATACATCTATCACATTTCATCTAGTAGTTAGTTGGCATGTGTCCAACTATGGGTCAACCCCTATATCTCTACTAATTCTATGTGTTAACTATGGTATATCATCAGTGGGTTATTTATTCCCATACTTATGTAGTAAGTATGATACTAATGACTAATATTCCCAGTAGTATAACTCCCGATAAGGAGACATCAAACAGGGTGTTTTTGATGACTCGGGTGAATAACCACAAGGCCCCCCCCACTTATAAGTTGTTTCATAAACCCATTAGCTATAGTTGTAGTTACCAACTTAAACGAATTATATAGCACATGACAAGTCAAATAGTTACTTAATTGGATATCCAATTAATTCCAATTATCGAAGGAAGTTTAGAAGTCAAACTTCCGACAATATAGACAGATGAAAAGCAGAGCAGGGAAGAGGCAGAGAGAAGAGAAAGATTAGAAGAAAGAAGAGTAGAAGAGAAAGAGTAAGAAGAAAGAAGCTGCAGATGCGTGAAAAGGTAGGACAGTCGCGAAACACTGTGTTTTTCCAATGATTTGTGGCTCTGTAGGGTCGAAAAGTAGGCTCGCTAAAGCGGCGGGTGCGGAGCCAGCTGGCGGGAGAGATGAAAAATTGCACGCCGTTGTGGCGCGAAGCACATTTCCAAGTCAAAATGTACAAAGCACCTGGTGGTCGGACCACTTTTGGAAGTTGAGATGTCTAAAAAGTGCACACCGTTGTGGCGCGAAGCACATTTCCAAGTCAAAATGTACAAAACACCTCGGACGACTTTTGGAAGTTGAGATGTGGAAAAAGTGCACACCGTTGTGGCGCGAAGCACATTTCGAAGTCAAAATGTACAAAACACCTCAGTGTCGGACGACTTTTGGAAGTTGAGATGTGGAAAAAGTGCACGCCGTTGTGGCGCGAAGCACATTTGGAAGTCAAAATGTTAAAAACACTAGGGGTTCAGACCACTTTTGGAAGTTCAGATCTCGAAAAAGTGCACCCCGTTGTGGCGCGAAGCACATTTTGAAGTCAAAATGTTAAAAACACTAGGGGTTCGGATCACTTTTGGAGGCTCAGATGTCGTTCCGCTTCGCTTCACTACACTACACTACACTCCACTACACTACATTACACTGCACTACACACCACAACACTACAATTACAACTACACAACTACACTCCACTACACTCCACTACATTAAATTACACTACACTACACAACATTACATTACACTACACTCCACTACACTACACTACACTACCTTCCACTACACTTCACTACATTACACTACACTACACTACACTCCACCACACTACAACTACAACTACGCAACTACACTCCACTACACTCCACTACATTAAATTACACTACACTACACAACACTACATTACACTACACTCCACTACACTACACTACCTTCCACTACACTTCACTACATTACACTACACTACACTACACTACACTCCACCACACTACAACTACAACTACAACTACACAACTACACTCCACTACACTCCACTACACTCCACTACACTCCACTACACTCCACTACACCAAATTACATTACACTACATTACACAACACTACATTACACTACACTACACTACATTACATTGAATGACACTGCACCACAGATAGACAGGTAGACCGCTAGACAGATAGATAGGTAGATAGACAGATAGACAGGTAGACCGCTAGACAGATAGACAGAGGAAAGAGAGAGAGAGAGAGAGATAGATAGATAGATAGGTAGATAGATAGATAGGTAAATAATTAGATGAAAGAGAGAGAGAGAGAGATAGATCGATAGATAGATGGATACATAGAAGATAGATAGGTAGGTAGATAGTCAGAGAAAGAGAGAGAAAGAGAGCAGACCTCAAGCACCTTTCGGTCCATCAGTGGATTCGCTCTGCCATCCCTGATTCACAACAACCAAGCTCTCCTATAGGTTTTCTATTTTTGAAACTTCCGCCACCGCCTTGTGCGGTACTACTGGTACCAACTTTACGTTAGTTGGTTTATGGTAGCTATGATTATGTTATGATTACCCGCACAAGGCGGGGCGGAAGTTGCCTTAAAGATATATATAAGACCTTTCTCATCTATAGAACTTGCATGCGCCGTGCGCCAGCCAAGCCCGTGCGTGCGTGCACTCTGCGAAAGTGGTGTCCTGTTTCACATGTCACATTTGAAGCTCCACTTCGCACTTCACGCTTCACACTCCACACTTCACACTTCACGCCCCACACTTCACTCTTCACACTTCATCTCATCTGAGCTCTTCTCACCTTATCCCAGCTCATCTCTTCTCATCTCATCTCTTCTCATATGTCATCTAAGCTTTCATGAATCACTTCCCAGTACTTCTACTAAGGAACTTGCATGCGCCGTGCGCCAGCCAGGCCCGTGCGTGCGTGCTTTGTGCGAAGCTGTTGCAGTGTTGCTGTCCAAGAACATGACCTGCGCGCGACCCCGGTACAATGCAAACACTTTCCTCACACTTCACATTGCACTCTTCACACCCCACACTCCACACTTCACACTTGCACTTCATCTCAACTCATCTCATCTGAGCTCTTCTCATCTAATTCCATGTCTTCCCATATGTCCGCTAAGTTCTTCTGGGATATTTTCATGTAGTTTTACTATGTCAAGTACTTCCCAGTACTACTTTGTACTACAAAGCTTGCACAAAACACGTTCCAGTACTACTTTGTACTACAAAGCTTGCACAAAACACTTCCCAGTACTACTTTGTACAACAAAGCTTGCACAAAGCACTTCCCAGTACTACTGTGTACTACAAAGCTTGCACAAACTACTTCCCAGGACTACTTTGTACTACAAAGCTTGCACAAAACACGTTCCAGTACTACTTTGTACTACAAAGCTTGCACAAAACACTTCCCAGTACTACTTTGTACTACAAAACTTGCACAAACTACTTCCCAGTACTACTGTGTACTACAAAGCTTGCACAAACTACTTCCCAGTACTACTTTGTACTACAAAGCTTGCACAAAGCACTTCCCAGTACTACTTTGTATTACAAAGCTTGCACAAAATACTTCCCAGTACTACTTTGTACCACAAAGCTTGCACAAAGCACTTCCCAGTACTACTTTGTACTACAAAGCTTGCACAAAGCACTTCCCAGTACTACTGTGTACTACAAAGCTTGCACGAATCACTTCCCAGTACTACCGTGTACTACAAAGCTTGCACAAAGCACTTCCCAGTACTACTTTTTACTACAAAGCTTGCACAAAGTCGTTCCCAGTACTACTGTGTACTACAAAGCTTGCACAAAGCACTTTCCAGTACTACTGTGTACTACAAAGCTCGCACAAAGCACTTCCCAGTACTACTTTGTACTACAAAGCTTGCACAAAGCACTTCCCAGTACTACTTTGTACTACAAAGCTTGCACAAAGCACTCCCCAGTACTACTTTGTACTACAAAGCTTGCACAAACTACTTCCCAGTATTATTTTGTACTACAAAGCTTGCACAAAACACGTTCCAGTACTACTTTGTACTACAAAGCTTGCACAAAACACCTTCCAGTACTACTTTGTACTACAGAGCTTGCACAAAGCACTTCCCAGTACTACTGTGTACTACAAAGCTTGCACAAAACACGTTCCAGTACTACTTTGTACTACAAAGCTTGCACAAAACACGTTCCAGTACTACTTTGTACTACAAAGCTTCTACACACATCAAGTTCTTTCGCAGAGAAGCTTTTACACACAGCAAGCTTTCCAAGCAAAGAAGCTTTTACACACAGAAGCTTTTACACACAACAAGCTTCTTCACAGAGAAGCTTTCACACACAGCAAGCGTTTACACACAGAACACTTACACACAGTGCTTTTACACATGGCAAGCGTTTACACACAAAAACTTTTGCACAGAGACGCTTTTACACACAGAGAGGCTTTTACACACAGCAAGCTTTTACACGCAAAATCTTTTTCACACAGCAAGCTTTCAAACACAGCAAGCGTTTACACACAGAACACTTACACACAGTGCTTTTACACATGGCAAGCGTTTACACACACAGCAAGCTTTTTAAACAGAGAAGCTTTTACACACAACAAGCTTTTACACAGAGAAGCTTTACACAGCAAGCTTTCACACACAGCAAGCTTCTTCACAGAGAAGCTTTTACACACAGCAAGCTTTCAAACACAGCAAGCGTTTACACACAGAACACTTACACACAGTGCTTTTACACATGGCAAGCGTTTACACACAGAAACTTTTGCACAGAGACGCTTTTACACACAGAGAGGCTTTTTTTACACACAGCAAGCTTTTACACGCAAAATCTTTTTCACACAGCAAGCTTTCAAACACAGCAAGCGTTTACACACAGAACACTTACACACAGTGCTTTTACACATGGCAAGCGTTTACACACACACACAGCAAGCTTTTTAAACAGAGAAGCTTTTACACACAACAAGCTTTTACACAGAAAAGCTTTACACAGCAAGCTTTCACACCCAGCAAGCTTTTACACACAAAATCTTTTTCACACAGCAAGCTTTCACACACAGCAAGCGTTTACACACAGAACACTTACACACAGTGCTTTTACACATGGCAAGCGTTTACACACACAGCAAGCTTTTTAAACAGAGAAGCTTTTATACACAACAAGCTTTTACACAGAGAAGCTTTTACACACAGCAAGCTTTCACACACAGTACATAATCACAACAGGAATTGCAGCTCCAAAACCGGATCTCGACGCCAAAGCGACAAAAAGACGATTTTGAAGCACTTTTTAAAAGGAATTAAAACAGGAAAATTATTAGCGCCAAAATTGAGAAAATCTGCTGACAAATCACTATCGCAGCCTGGATGCAGCCACTCCAATACGATTTACGATGTTCAGTTGCAAAAGACAATAGTATTACGCATGCAGCCGCGGCACCGAGCAACCTTGACGCAGCCATTACAATGCGATCTGCAGACACTGAGTTGCAAAACACAATAGAACTACGCGCAACAGTATCGGAAATTGCAGCTCCAAAACCGGATTTCGACGCCAAAGCAGAAAAAACACGATTTTGAAGCACTTTTTAAAAGGATTTTTAAAGGAAAATTGCTATACCAAAATTGCGAAAATCTCATGACAAATCACTATCGCAGCCTGGATGCAGCCACTCCAATACGATTTACGATGTTCAGCTGCAAAAGACAATAGTATTACGCATGCAGCCGCGGCACCGAGCCACCTTGACGCAGCCACTACAATGCGATCTGCAGACGCTGAGTTGCAAAACACAATAGAACTACGCGCAACAGTATCGGAAATTGCAGCTCCAAAACCGGATTTCGACGCCAAAGCAGAAAAAACACGATTTTGAAGCACTTTTTAAAAGGATTTTTAAAAGGAAAATTGCTATATCACAATTGCGAAAATCTCATGACAAATCACTATCGCAGCCTGGATGCAGCCACTTACAATTTACGATGTTCAGTTGCAAAAGACAATAGTATTACGATGTATTACGCATGCAGCCGCGGCACCGAGCAACGTTGAGCACACAAGGTGTCGTGCTCCGGCTTCCTCCCCAAAACATAGCCCATGCAACATCCACGCAGCCATTACAATGCGATCTGCAACCACAGCTTCAGGAAACGCATAGAACTACACCACAGGAACAACCACCTGTTGCAAAACACATAGAAATAACCAATCGCGTCCGGAACGACCGCAGCCGCACCCGTCGCACAATGTCGCACACACGGAAAAACACAAGGTTTCCTGCTCCGGCTTCCTCCCCAAAACATAGCCCATGCAACATTCATGCAGCCATTACAATGCGATCTGCAACCACAGCTTCAGGAAACGCATAGAACTACACCACAGGAACAACCACTTGTTGCAAAACACATAGAAGGAACCAATCGCGTCCGGAACGACCCCAGCCGCAACCGCCGCACAGACGAGGTACCTTTCATCGCCGGCTGCAGCCACTTTACACGGAAAAACACAAGGTTTCGTGCTCCGGCTTCCTCCCCAAAACATAGCCCATGAAACATGCATGCAGCCATTCCAATGCGATCTGCAACCACAGCTTCAAGAACCGCATAGAACTACGCACGCAGGAACAACCACTGGTTGCAAAACACATAGGAGGAACAATTCGCGACAGAAACGACCCCAGCCGCACCCGCCGCACAGACGAGGTACCTTTCATCGCCGGCTGCAGCCACTTTACACGGAAAAACACAAGGTTTCGTGCTCCGGCTTCCTCCCAAAAACAGACCCTTGCAACATCATGCAGCCATTCCAATGCGATCTGCAAGCACAGATTCCAAAACACCCTATAACTACGCACACACAAGCACACCCAAAGCAGCTTCAAGCCACCGTTACACTGCGGCAAAAAAAAACGACCAACCGACCCCAGCCGCACCCGTCGCACACACGAGGTACCTTTCATCGTCGCCTGCAGCCACTTTACACGGAAAAACACACGGTTTCGTGCTCCGGCTTCCTCCCCAAAACATAGCCCATGCAACATTCATGCAGCCATTACAATGCGTCTCACACCACCCTTCATCAAGGTCAGTCCTTTTGTGATGTATTGTAATGTAATGTAATGTCTCACACCACCCTTCATCAAGGTCAATTTTTTTCTGATGTATTGTTATGTAATGTAAAGTCTCACACCACCCTTCATCAAGGTCAATCCTTTTGTGATGTATTGTTATGCAATGTAATGTCTCACACCACCCTTCATCAAGGTCAATTCTTTTCTGATGTATTGTTATGTAAAGTCTCACACCACCCTTCATCAAGGTCAATCCTTTTGTTATGTATTGTTATGTAATGTAAAGTCTCACACCACCCTTCATCAAGGTCAAGTCTCAGTCGCGCACCACCCTTCATCATTTCAAGTCTCAGAATTCTATTTTTCCGTAACACGGAAGTATTGCTTCCCAACTTCCTTTGATGATAATTACCATAAACCCTAGTTAGTTATGAGCTTTCCTAACTCATGGGGATATCCACCAAATCATCCAACTTTGTGTCCACGGTAATTTTTTGGCTTGGGATCCACATCATTTTACGAAAGCAAGCGTTAAGCTAGTTAAAAACCAACGTGGCCAACCAAATCCCACCACATCCCAGTAAATCACCATTAAGACACCATTCAATCACCATGACATCACCATTAAAAGCCAACTTATCGTAAATGGCTGGCTCACCTTGCACCCAAAGGCCTGGAAGGTTCCTCAACAGGTTTCTGGAGCCTTGCCGTGAACTGGGCTTACTTGGGGGTGCAGTTGAGCTTACCCACATATATATAACATATAAAATATACAAATGATCGAATATATATATAATATATAAATCTATATATCTATTTATATGTACATATTTATACATACATGTATAGATACATACTATATACATTTAATATAATAGATATAGTATAATAAACAATGTATATATATAATATTATAAGTATATATGTTGATAAAATATATTAACCTTGACATAACTTGAGAGGTTGGTATATAGGCCCTATTACTATGGTCATCCACTGATAACTGGAACTGCACTTCCAGAAAAGGATATCATGGTTCTGTCAGATCCAATAAGAGGTTACTTTGCAGTGGATAATGACCTATTTAATGGGGATTATTATGGATTATTGACCAACAACCACAACGTAGATTCGGGACAAAGAAATACAAATTGTTTTGGCATGTTATAGATATCGTAGTATCTAGCATATGTTTGTTCATAGCGCCAGTGAGCTAACCCCAAGCACGAAACAAGATGGGCCCCCAAAACCTTTGCTAAGTTGGGATATGATTTGGTCAACAGTTGGGTTTATGGGTTTGTGGAGATACAACTATAATTGGTAGGTTTAGAAACTGACTTATATAGTTGTTTCAGTTTCTAAGTACAGATATGTGTTTCATGGGTAATGTGGTAAGCCCAATGACAAACTAGTGCCTCCAAATGGTTGGTCAATCGGATCATTGCATTGGGTTTACCATAATAATTTCGTCCCTTCCCACCCCAGATAGGGGATTTAACTGACAAAATTGGAGATTTACCAACAACCCACCACAAATGGGAACATGTCATGGGAATCTTACACAGTCCCATCCTTCAAACATATTAAATAACTCGTGACAAGGGACCCACAATGAATATATCCAATACCAATACTGTAATACCCGTACTGTTTGTAAACTAGTAATGTGGTTAAAACATAATACACCATCCTCCTAATCACCATAATTAGGTGGTGTAAACCATTCCCAAATGGGTAGTTTATTTTTGTTTTAACCACATTAAACCATTTTCAGGATCAGTTGGCCCAAATTTTGATTCCTTGATCCCCGAGTTGCGGAAAAACACAACCCACTTGGTGAGATGGACAACGCACAATATCCCGAACAAGGACAAGGACAGGTTTAGTTGTGAGATTCCATTTTTTTGGGATTTTATTTCCATATATATATATGTATACTACATAAATATGTATACGTCTATAAATATTATATCATATATATATATATAGTATTATATAGTTATTCCTTGTTTGGTTGGGGTTCTGAAACTTAAAATTCTGATTTTTGCCGATAAACCCCTTTTGCGTTTTGCTGGTGACATATCCAGTTCCTTCAAATTGAAATCATCTCCTCCCGCTTGCAAGGCGAGACATTCTCAACCACTTGATCAATCCACTCGGCCGAGCCGTGAGCGAATGTCACCCCTGGGTGTTGCCATGATGTGTCAATTGGACCAGAACTGAGGAAGTCTTTCAAGACTTGTCTCGCTCCCTCCGCCCAAGGGAAAAGCTCTCGGTCCTTGTGCTTTATGTGGACAAACGGGGCGCAAGCCTCCAACGAAGAGGTAGAATTTCTCATGAGGGCGTTTGGAACTCCTGAGGCCATTGTAGAGGCATCAACCTCTGATTCACCTGCCAAGCCGCGCAAACCATCTTGGGCGGCCCGTTCATGGACACGCCCGTCTCCTCTGGTGAACCTCAAGAGCAACGTTGCCTTCCAAGGCTAACTTCTCAATGTGTTTCCACATCCTGGTGCAGACTTCATCGTTTTGGCCCGCTGCCTCCAAAGTGGTGAGAACTTGGCTCTGGAGAATGTCATCCATGCTCTGCCTGGAGCGCGCGTCGTTCTGGTTCAAGTCACCAGATATGACGCGGGATCTTCGATACCCTGAGAGAACGTCATCGGGCAGCTCTTGGAGCAGTTGCTCGGCTCTGGAAAGAACATCTTCATCCCAGCGATCGCTGTGGATGAGCTTCTCCAATTCAGGATGTTCAAAAAGGCTGAGCTGCTGCAAAGAGTACCCCATGGTCCATGTCATAGTTGAAAACCACATGTTTTCCATCAACAAAACCTGTTGGAGTATCCCGGAGTATCTTAGACCTATCAACATTCTATTTTTCGCATTGAAATCATTGAATAAATACGACATATCTCATTGCAGTACGCGATTATCATCGTTGCAAATCCATGAAACCATGCACAAGGGTCCGTATTATGTTCCATTTTTTGTTGATGGTTTCCCTATATGGGGGCTTTCTAAAGTGGAGGTACCCCTGAACCATCCTTTTTCAATAGGGTGTTCCACTGTATAACATCCATTTTGGGAATCTCCATCTGGAGAACCCCCCCCCACGCACCAACAAACCCTGAATCTGGAGCGGCTGTGTTCACCTCGTGTTCTTCCAGGTATCTTTGCATCTGCGGCCGTTGGCCCATGAGGGGCATCGAAGCGGATTGTGAGCCACGTAGAACTAAGGCGTCTACAACTAGTCTACAACTAGGCTAAATTATGGATCACTTTTGTTGTTGATCATTGAAATATCATGAAATAGCTGGATTGTGGATATTGAATGTAGCCAGTTACGATTAGCAGTGATACGTGAACTGCGATCGCTTGACCCGTGCTCCCCAGATGCGTCAACTTTGACCCGTGCCATCCGAATGAACCACACCTCGTATCGCCATCTTTGCAGCAGGAACCTGAACGTGGAAACTCCTGGTCACAAGTTGGTTTATCGGCACCATTATTGATAGATGTATCTAGCTAAGACCCTATAGTGATGTTGATCAAAAACCAACTTGGCTAAATGTTAGGCGCCAGGTTTTTGCTGTACCTCCGCAGGTGCCCATGGCCACCATCCATCGTCTAGGTGATGCGATCTGGGTGAGATCGGTTTTCAAAAGGGCCAGCAAATTTAATCTCATGCCCTTTCATATTAAACACCCTGATCCCAAATATGTGATTTCAATATGGTTTCATCCGCTGTTAAATCAGCCTGAGGGGTGTTCAATATGAACGACCCTGCCCTTGGACCATTGCCAACACACATCCTAAAAGCGTGGCTAAAAGCGCGTTCTGATGGCTTTTGGTTGCTGCGGAAATCATCAAGCCAACACAGGTTATGAGTCACTCCATAGGCGGGGTGAGCCCCTTTTAGACACAAGCATTTGGAGGTTTCCTATGCGGCTATCCATTGGGGTATCCCCATGTATGGAAACCCATGATCACCCACTATTAACCATCAAAAACCATACCTTAACCATATATTAAGCATAAATATCATCCATCGATTGCGAAACCCAGCGCAACGAGAACATGTCCGGACTGTACGTTGTTCCTGCAGAGCCTCGAGAAAATGATTATTGTCTGCGGGATCGAAGAGTAGCGAATCTTCTAGGATTGGGATCTAACATTATCTACGGCATCGAAGATTAGCCATGATTATAGATAGTACTACAAAGGTACAAAAGACCATGAAATACATGAAATACCTTAGAAATACATAGAAATGCCATTTGATAACTTATTGTAAATGATAAGACTATGAATAGTATACCACCATTTATATCATCTATCCTGCACACAAATGATGATATATAGTACCACAATGATGGAAAATAGTAAGAAATACCTTACAAATTACCAGCATTTTAGAGCAAACCAATTGGTTTACTTAGCGTTCATCGACCCCGTGGGAGCTACAGCTTGACCTGACTCAACAGATCAGAAAAGAAGTTCAAAGGGCACTACTGCAGTAGTGCCACATTTTTTTTTTACACTTATAATTCATGATAAAATAATAATAACAATAATAATAATGATAATAATATGAATGA
>CAMXCT020003568.1:5000-22500 GCA_947184155.2 Cladocopium goreaui | reverse complement strand
GGACACAATGTTTGACCCATTTCCTTTGTTGCCGCCCGGAAATCCCCCCGCGCACCGCGTGATTCGGAGTCAGTGGCTCCGAATCGGCCCCAGTGCGCAGGCGTTGACACCTCGGTTTACCACTTTCTTTATATCGTTTAATTGCATGTTATATAATGTTATATCTATAATATATATATATATAATATACATATATATATATAATATACATATATATATAGTAGTTTTACCACTTTAGCTAGTGGTTTATCCCACATCGTGAGGAAATGTTCGGTGTCATTCTTAGATGCCTGGAATTCAGCAAAGGAAGCAGACCTGATCCGCTTGTCCAATTCTCGATGGGTCCACAGTGTTTTATTTTTCCGGGCAGAATCCTTGCGTGCGTGCAAGTAGCCTGTACCTGGTTATGAGATCTGGTTGGTGGTTGACCTACCCCTCTGAAAAATATGAGTTCGTCCGTTGGGATGATTATTCCCAATATATGGAACAATAAAACATGTTCCAAACCACCAACCAGAAATGTTATGTTATGAGTAGGATATGCCACTTTGATGGACCATCAATCAGCAGAACTTCAAACGAATAGGCTGCCTTAGTCTGGGGCAAACAAAGAAAAACAACAGCAAATCGCATTTTTTTTTTTTACACACTGGAAAAACGGAAATATATGATGCATTTAGTGAAATTCAGTTGCCATGTTACCAGGCATCACACTCCTTATTTCACAATCAATCAACAGCTGGGTATCATTTGCACGGTTCATCGCAGAGTTGTCCAACCGCATTTCAGGCATCTGACCGCCCCAAACTCCCGCGCCTCTGGTACTCTGGAGATGCCTTACCTGGGATTCGAGTGATTCCAGGTGGAACTAGCCATGGAAACGCGTCAAACCTGATAAATTCATAACTGTCATTTACCTAGATTCCAAAGGGAATTTGATCATGTATCAAAGTATCCCTAATCTTGATGTTAAGTCAATAACTATGTCACCAATTTCTTGACTTTGCAGTTCTTTTTCCCTGAGGCCAGCGCATTGTGCCACCGCCTCACCAATCAGCCGGCTGGCTTTAACGGCTTTCCGGGCGGTCCAGTCCGAACATTCCAAGCACTACTATCATGGGATATTATATGAAAAAAAATGAATGGTTTCATCTGGATATATTCAATATGTTTTATATAATGGATATTTAATATGATTACTACAATGATTACATGATACTAAAGAGCACGTTGTCCATGGATATTGATGGATATTGATGGATGCATTTAAGGGTATACATGGCTATATAATGCTATATACATGGGTCATTTTAGTTGATCTTCATGAATCTATAGGTTCGTTGCGTAACTCGTTTTCCTCAGCGAACGGGTCTTATGTGGCAAATAGATCCATCAAAATCCCAAAACATAGATCTTATGTGGCAAATATCCTCAGCATCTGGAATATGGATCCATCAAAGAACATCCTTTTGCATGGCTATAATCCATCCAGATACACGTATGACATATTATGACATCTCCAGGTCGCTACGCGTCAATATTTCATGTATACAGTGCATGAACAACATGCGCATATCATATATACATATATACAACAAATCGTTTCGTATCGGCAAAACCAAACTTAAACACCAACCGCCAACCGAATACATGTTTTCCGTCCGGAAGAACATCTAATTGTGCAAGCAAATGTCGTCCCCATGCCATTTGAATGATGAGCATGCGAATTAGTAAGTGACGATAAGTAACGCTATCATATCTAGATTTTTGAAATCGCGGAATCAGCAAATCCCAGTTGATAAAGTTTCAGTGGAACCAACGCTGTTTTCCAAAAAATATTCTTACCAGTGATAAACCCGCGTTAATTTCTTGAGGGGGTTACACCCAACAGCAGAAATGTTGATTGCTGATAAAAAGTCACAAGACGACTCAGCAAATTGTGCATAAATTTGGGTGAGATATGATCGTTCAAAGTTTTGAAAGTATCCAAATTCCTGTGCGGCTCCCAACCCACTGATCAGGATTTGAGGTGGGGACCCAGAGGTATAAGTGCAAACATAAACCCATATTAATGTGGTAAACTCAATCATAAACCATTCCCAAATTTTACACATACATGGGTGGTATACGGTGCTATAAACCATCCTCTGATTTGGTCTATGAAAAAATTGGTGCTTCCCATGGTTTACCACATTAACTATGTAGTTTGTTATACTTACCAGAAACCCTAGTTATATTAAAGTTTACTCAAGTGATTTTCACCAACTTAGCAAGCGATTTCGTAAAATGGGGCCCTCACATAGCAGGCTTTGCTCGGGCATTTTTCGCTGGGTTCCAGGTCCATTTCTGTCCATGTCAAACTATAATTGGACATGGAACAACACCTGTAAATGCAATAAACACATTACCTATAAACAGGTCGTTCCATTTGATAAACATTCATTAATTTATACGAACGGTAACTGTCTGAATATCAACCCACTAAAAAGAACACCGTGTGTGAAATTCGCTTCATTCAATCATTGTTGCACACCCCATGCAACGAGTAATTAACATCCAAACATGACCACTTTAAAATGTCTCAGATAGTTAGCCTCCAAAACACCAGCTGGCTTAGTATGGTTTCCTAATTAAGGTAGAAATCAAAGTATCAAACTACCCTTTTGTTGGTTCCAAACCCGTATGTTTGATAGTTGATCCTTCACCAGATGTTTAAACAGTTCTCTATGGGACGGACATGTCCAGTTTCCTGGATTAAACCGAAACCATTTTTGTGGGCAAACACTCCAACACTAAACTACCACCGGTCAGCTTACCCAACCATCGCCATTCATAGTCATTGACTACAGGAAGCCCTCTAGATAGGTGAATTGATGTATAAATTGGTTTAACAACTACTTCATATACCCTCTGGTAAACTAAGAGTTCCCTATGGAAAACCACCATCTTTAATACAGGATGGTGCCCGTAAGTTAACTTGAAGTTATGAAGTTATAAATTGAGTTACGGAACTTATGTTGAAATCATGAACACTTATGTTAGGGCACGTTATAACTTAACTTATATATATATAAGTTGTGTATCTTTTTATATAGTGTGTTATTTCTTTTCGATTTGGAGGTGAATTGGGAAACTGAAACGGTAAACATGGATGTCCATTCAACATGGCCCTTGGGGCCGGTCGAACAAAGTTTTTGTCTCAGCAAGACCATGATTGTTCGATTGGCACTGTCACAGCTCCTTTGAGACACTGAAAACCTACGGAAAGACCGTATATCACTTGGTCCCAAAAATCATCCAAGAACCTTCGAACCCTTGAAAGGATTCTAGTCAGGTAGGACCTGTCACTGTTGCCCAGTATCTTGGATCTTCAAGAGCATTCAGGTTGGTCTCACTGCCATTGGTGGTTTCAACCCCTCTGAAAAATATGAAAGTCAGTTGGGATGATTATTCCCAATATATGAAAAAAATAAAAAATGTTCCAAACCACCAACCAGTAATAATGGTGATGATGTAGTACGCCTTTGAACTCCAAGGTCAGTTCAACATCGTCATCGACATCTTCAAAATTTGTCGCGATTGCTCCAGTAACCCAACCATACTTTACGGTGATTGAACTACCCTTCACCAGTCAGTTTGCCCGATTATATCAGGTTATTGACACAGATTGGGTTGCATTAGGTTGTTTGAATCACCATTTTAACTGATCAACATTCCATGTTCGTAGTTCGTAGGTTCATCTATGTTCATCTCCACTTTGTTTGTTAAACCCCTTTGTTGGTTAAATTGTCATTTTCTGCTGATTGAATAATCATCCTTTGTTGGGTAAAACACCATTGATGGTGGATTTGGAGCACATGAGCCAGGAAACGTACCCTATCCATGCTCATCCCCTTGAAAGACTGGTTGATTCATAGGTGTTCCGTCAATTCTAGACTATGCCAGAATCCCCAGCAACCAGCTAGTATACCTACAACAAATTAGCCCTATATCAACTACTGTAATCAATAAGGGTTGTTTTACTTGGATTTGGTTAGGGAACACATACAGTAAAAAGTCAAACGAATTCTCTAACGATTGCCAAAGTAGTGGATTTCCCATTCAGGAAATAAACAAAAACTAACACATCATTTACAGCAAATCCAGGTTAACCAATAATATGGAATATAATCCATCATTATTACCCATTATATCAACCAACGTAATTCAATGTAATTAACAATATAAACCGTTCTTACCCTTGAGCGGTTCCATCATTTATTTACACTCGATGAACCTTCAGCAAGACCATTACTAACTTGCTATAACCTTGAAACTTGGATTTGCTGGTTGGTGGTTTCAACCCCTCTGAAAAATATGAAAGTCAGTTGGGATGATTATTCCCAATATATGGAAAAATAAAATTCATGTTCCAAACCACCAACCAGTTTGTAAAATTAACCTTCTTAGTGATTCTTCCAAGTTTCATGACCCTTTCATGCCCTTCCCAGCCTTGGCGCGCATCGACTCTCGATGTTCCCACTCTTCTTCTGTAGCCTCCACACCCTGCGAACCGGGGCGGCAAAGGCCCACAATGTCCGACGGAACTTTTACATCAGACTGACCCAGCCAAATTGTATATGAAAAAAAACAGCCCAAGTGTTACTACGCAAACCCATTTGTTTGCTGTTTAAATCCATTTATTGTAGATATATCGCCAGACAGTACTGTATCCATATGGCGTTGGCTGAGAATGGGCTATACCATGGTACATCCGCAAATGGTCATTTTTGGAAAATGCACCGTCACAGTTTTGGGTTTCCATAGTGTGCCCCTAAATTCCTTCCACGCTCCCATATCAATAGCTGGAATCTATGGATGTCCATCACCCCCCAAAAAAAAGGTATACTGTATGGACCCTTGCTAATCAATCATGGCAACTGAAAATCTGGTATTTCAATGGTGTTCTATTGCGAAAGTCATCGTTCACGAACAGTCCAACTACATGGGAAATTGTCCATTGCCATGTTGGATTACAGGGAAAAGGCTTCTTTTTTCTCCATGGGCATGTCTTCATCAAACTCACCATCTCAAGAACAATAATCAACCAACCATAGCTATTGAACATGGCCATTTATAGTGGATTTTCCAATGAAAAATGGTGATTTTCCATATAGTTATGTTAGTTTACCAAAGGGTAATCAACCAACCATCCTCTATCAAGTATATAATATATGTACCCATATGTTTGATGATTAAATCAGAGTTTTTGATGGTTTAAAAACCATCAAAAATCATCAATCAACATAAAAATCACTTATATTCCCATATATTTAGCGCTTAAAACATCTATAATCCCCATTCAGTGACAGTAATAATCATTAACCAGCCATCATTTCTCAGCTATATCCACTTATATCATCTTATATCCCATATTTTGCTGGTTAAACACCCTATGAGTATTGTGAAATGACTTATAATCCAGCAATCAACCGAGGTTTTAGCCGCCAATATCCCATGAAATCCCCTGTTTGGCGATTTATTCCCACCAAAAAATCCACGAATATCCCATGAAAATTCCCGAATTCCATAGATCCATCTTTGCTGGTTAACTCATCATTTTTCCTTGCAAAAAAATCACCTAACATATCCTAAGTGCCAGATGTTGCCTCACCAGATTATTCCATATTGTTCAACAATATGCCACTCATACTTCAGATTATTCCCATGTTCAGTTTATCATATTTCACTACTATATATATAAAATACATGCGTCAGCTTTCAAGCATGGGGACAGAGGACGTCAGCTTGCGAAAATATGAGAGGCAAATCATGAACAAGTGTTGACATTTTGTATTTTCACCAAGGTCTCAGCCTTTGTCAACCTGTGAAATATTATTCCACTAATAGATCTATTCTACAGTATATTAACCACTATGGTTACATCACTATAATTATATCCTCTTCATAGTTTTGTCCACCAAATAAAAGCTTGAATCACCTGTAATAGTTCTAAATGATAGTTCTAAACTTTCATAGTTCTAAATCATAGCTCTAAATCATAGTTCTAAATCACCTGTAATAAAAAAACCATAGATTTCCGGGTCTACCGGGTCGGCACCTCGGACTGCACGCTGGAGCCCGTCTCAGAGCATGGCCCAGGGCGGGATCTCAAGGCCTAAGCGGCTAAGCGGTCGAGTTCGCATCGAACCGATGATGTTCTCATGGAAAAAGGGTGATTTTACAAAGGAACATGAGGATTTTACGACCGAAAAAACATGGTGATTTGACGAAAATATAGGTCAATTTCTGAAAAAATACCAGGGAACATGGTGTTTCTCTACCAGAAAAAGGGTTACTTTACGAGGGAACTGGTGATTTTCATCAGGGTAAAACTGAGGGAAACTTGTGTCTTTTAACCAGGGAAAATGATGATTTTACCCGGGAACATGATGAGTTTACCAGGGAAAATGGCGATTTCACCAAGGAAAACTGTGATTTTTCACATGATTTAACCATATTTTACCGAGCTTTCCAACTTTGGGGCATCCGGCATCCAGGTTTTTTTTTTATCTGGGGGTCCTCACTGCCTCACGCAAGTCGCTCTTGTTGGACTTCTGAGGGAAGGCCTGCCAAAAAGAATCAACCAATTAGCAAATTATCATATCTTCATATATTTATCATTGGATTGGTTTAAGGGAAAATCTACAGGAAACCATGGTTTTTACCATCAAATATAGGGCTTTCCTGTAAATTTTCCCATCATCCAATTCTATGAATATTTGAATTTTTACTATCATACATTGGTATGATATATTACTATTATTGTGATATGATACTTTTTTTTCTTCAATTACAGCCTATCCACTATTGAAATATTACTATCCACTATCTCTATATATATATATAGAGCCAAGTATGATAAATTACTCTATATATATATATGTATAAAACTATCCACTATCAACTTTCGTATAGTAAGATATTGGAACCTGATGTCGGGACCCTGCAGCATGAAACTCGGAACAAAATCACAGCCCGTCGTCTCTTCACAAAATGGCTGCTTGAACATGGATGTTCCATGGATTGCGATAATCCCCAATGTTTATATAATATATATATATATATAATACATATATATAATACATATATATATATAATACATATATATATATATATTATATTATGTATATTATAATATATATATATATATTATATATATATATTATATTATATATATATACATTATTATATACATATATAAATGGATAGGAAAAAAAACACATACAATAACATATACATATGTATATATATATATATCCAGAACGGCCCTTCATGGGGGAGTGATTTTTGCTTTAAAAATGGTCAAACATACTGGTATTTACAGTGTTTTGTGACCAAAGTGGGCTTAAAACCATTATTTTAGAGCAACCTGTGCGGTGGCATAGCTATTCAAAGATAACGGTATGTTTGCTTCTTTGAAACATCAGTTTAAAATATGGCCAAGATCCAAACATACACAATCTAGAATCATCAAAACCTGCACAGGCACAAAAAAAAACAAAACACTAGATGCACCAAACCTGCACAGGCACCAAAAAAAACAAAAACAACTAAAATTTCCAGGAACCACTTCTGAGTAGTTGCTGGAAATTTTGTTTTTTTTTTTGGTGCCTGTCGATGTTTGATGCATCTAATGGTTTGGTATTTTTGGTGCCTGTCAATGTTTTGTGAAGTCAGAGTCACCAAACCTGTACAGGCACCAACAAAAAAAACAAACCACTAGATGCACCAAACCTGCACAGGCACCAAAAAAAACAAAAACCTAAAATGTCTAGGAACTATGGGTCCACTTCTGAGTAGTTGCTGATTTTTTTTTTTGGTGCCTGTCGATGTTTGGTGCATCTAGTGTTTTTTTTGTTTTTTTTGGTTCCTGTCAATGTCTTTGTATATCTCATGTCAAGATCATGATGAAAAAAGTGCATTTTGCTAAGGTTTTAGGCCCTCAAAATGCATAAAACATCGGTATTTACAGTGTTTTATCCTCATTTTTAATGAAAATTCACTCCCCCACGGGGTGCCGCCCTCTATATAAATGAATAGAAAAACAATACAATAATCATGAACCGACAGGGGGTTAGCAGCCAGTACTCAAATTACAAACAGGGCCTGGATGCCATATGTTTCGAGTTCTGTCTCTAACGCTATTAGATTCCGTACTTTGTTGAATTTCCCACTGGGAAAATACCAAAGCATACATATAACTATAAAGACATTTGAATATGACCCCATATACAACAGGCTTTTAATATAAAAATAAACAACATTTTGATTAATAACGTCTAAAGCACTCTCAAATCGTTTTCTGACCCCTGAAATTCATGAAGGTTGGAATATCTTAAGCCCCCCCCAAAAACCTACTATTCCCTTTCATTCAAGCTGGAATTTATGGAGTTGGAAAATATATACAGTAGGTCTTTTGACCTACCATCTTTTGGGGAATAACCATCCATTAACCAGCTATTTGGGGGTACTATCCGGGTACCCTTCGGTTTCAACCGCAAAAAACGATTCAACCAGGTCCCTCGGTCGACGCGGACCGCGCCTGTGGCAATGTGACCGGCGGCCTCTTCTTGGTCGGACCCGCTTTCCGCGGGCTCGGCGCCGAAGCGGCCTCCAGTCAAGCCGTCAAGGCGCCCCGGGAGATCCACCAGAAATGGATGGAACATTCTCAATGATCAAAGAATTATTGAATGGGGATTTAATTTATTTTAATATGATTTAATATGATTTCATCATCATAAATCAGGATCTTAACTTAAGTATATCTAAATGATTTATGATGTCTCTGTGATTTCTTTCATCAAAATGAGGAATCAATAGGAGCTGGTAACAAAATGTTCACATGATTCAAGTGATTTTTTGATAGAGAACGGGACCTCAATTCGGATAGTCCGGCCAAGCTGGTTGATATTTTCACGGGAATTGCAAGCCAACAACTAAACAACTGGGGAAGGCCCGTCCTGTGGGGGATTTAATTCTTTCAGACCATCACGAGTGGAGACTCAACATGATTTAACCATCCTTACATGGGGATATATATAATTATATATATATATATAATTATATATATATAATTATATATATATAATTATATATATATGTATTATATATTATATGTATTTATACCCTATAACAATTATATAGGGTGTTCAACCCCACTCCAAGAGCGATCTCATTTTGGTTTAATGATGACGTCATCAATCATTAAACAATATGACCATAATACATGCTCCACGGCGTCGGATGACATCAACAACTGGCTGGTTGAAAAAGGGCTTCTCAGTCGGATCATAATGATCCCTGCATAACTAGGTAGATTATACAATAACATACAATAACCCATTAAAACCACGAACAAAAAGGACCAAGTGGTGCTTTGGGCACTGCTCCTTTGGATCTTTGGGGTAGTTATACTTCGTAAGTGGATCTAAATATCGAAATCATTTTTTGGGAACACCGATCCCGCTGATGTAGCTGGCTGGTGGTAAACAAACATTATATTGAAACCACCAATCATATGTTGATCCATATGATCATATGTATTTACAGGTGTACAGTATGTATGTTATATCCTCTTTATATACACTATTTACAGATTATCTGGGTAAATTATAATATTTCACTAACCTGAATTGTTGGGCAATTTGGGGATGATTTCCCGAATCCTAACCATTATTCCAGGGTTCGGTCGCAGTGAGGTCGTGATGAAATTTACCCAGATATTTGATGGCAAACACCATGACCACTACTAATCATTACTGTAAATCTTCCCCACCAAGCCATGGAATATTATTAACATATTTACATATTATTAATATCACCACTGATTTTCTATGTGGGTTTCCCCAAACTTTTGATGCTTCTTAGGGCACCTGGGTGCGGTCAGATCCCGAACGACGGCTGGGCTTCTCGGAGCTTCTCCTGGTAGAAACGTCGGATTTCCCATGGTTTAAATTGGTTGTTTGACTATGAGGATTTGACTATTAATGACTAGTAGGATAAACCAATAGTTTAACTATTATATAACTATTATATAACCAATGACTATTATATAGCCTCTTGGTGCCTCCCGAATGCGGGCCCTTCTGCTGTTGTGTCTGTCTCTGTTTTCATTGCACGAGACACACTCTCTGTGCCGCTGCAAGAGATTGCTTGAAACGCGGTGCGCCATCTAGCAGGCACCCCTCCGAGCATCTCTGCAGCCCCGGGCTCGATGCACGCTGTCCAGCATCAAGGTGTTCATGTGCAAGCGTGCCGTCATCATGGTTCAAATTGTTTTTTGACTATGAGGATTTGTATATTGACTATTATTGACTATTATTGACTATTATTGACTATTATTGACTATTATTGACTATTGTTGACTATTGTTGACTATTGTTGACTATTATTGACTATTATTGACTATTTGACTATCTGACTATTCGTGTTTTACTATGGGTATTTGACCAAATACCGCTCATTGGCGTTCAACATCCTAGCTTCCACACTACACTTGGATTTGCATAATCAAGAGTCCCCCAAACAAATAAACAAGACAAGTCGCCACTTATAGATTTGATGTTTCTCTCGACTGTTCTCGTTCAATGAGAAACTACAAACAGGGTCATGATAATTGGTGTATTTACTATATTATGAATGTGTTTAGATGAACCAAAGTCATTGCCAAAAGATGGGAAGTATATAGCTTGAACCAATGGAATAGTCAACAGAAAAGTTAGTCGAACTGGCGAATTTGGAGGCAACTCGCAAAAACATGGATTTGATCTAGCAACAACTGGGACTTAACCACGTTGCCTCTAGTTTCATCAATTCTTTTCGTAGGTTGTATTGGTTGTATCAATGATGTCCAGGTAAAAAATAGAGGGGTCGCTTTGACATACCTTTTACTGCACATCCACTTACAATTCTTTGCCAATGAGAGCCACCCTCTACTACAAGTATCAACCAATCAGCAACAACTGGGTATCTATGCATCAGCTGGTTCATTTTAACTGTGCACAGCATGGTTGGGAAATTAGCGGGTTTGCTTCCACCAACTGAACGCGCCTAGAACCAAGAAGAAGCAATGCAAAGAATTCGGAAACCAATCTAGATTTCATAAGAGTTTTAGCATTCAAAGAAATGTATCTCATGTGTGTATATATATATATAGAAATACATAGTCACGTACCTAAAGAACGTTTATGATACCCTCTGGTAAACTAACATAACTATGGAAAATCACCATTTTATAGCTGGGTAAATCAACTATTTCTATGGACATTTTCAGTAGCTTTTTGTAAGTTTACCAGAGGGTAAATCCCATTAAGAATTCCATTAAATATACTATCCAGATGTTCATGGGATTTACCACTATAACATACTAAAACCAAATTAACCAGCAACGGCTGATGTTATAATAGTGGTTATTAGTGATGTTGGCTGATGGTTATAACCACTATTAACTGCCCAACGAATCACTGCCCAACGGATCACCTGGGCAGGTCCAGTCGCCGCCTCGAAGTTGGCCCACCAAAGAACCCCACCATGGGCCATGGGTATCAGCACCCCAAAGCTACGTAACGACCATGACCATGGGATTTTTTGCCTCTGGCAATACCCCATAAACTAACCATTTATAGATGATTTACCATAGACATGGTAATTATGGATGATAATAGATAAAGTAGCATTTACCATGTATAGATGATAAACTAACCATTTATAGATGATTCCCATTTATAGATGATTTACCTGTGAGATATGGCGATTTTCCATACCTAGTTAATTCTTAATTTACCAGAGGGTAATGTGAACATAAATTACCAATGCTGAGATTTTTTCAGGGAACTAAGTCACAGGCACTGATCTTTGTAAGGTCTACCTGCGTAAGCCCTTAACTTCAAGGAATATACCGACAATATATGGCCGTATATGTTGCAGTATCTCCGGTTTAGGTACTGAAATTCCCATTGATATATAATTTCCAAGAACATGCAACCAATTTATGGGTATGTTATCAACTGATGATTGAAAATGATTGGCATACTATCAAAACAAATATTGAACTGACAGGTATATAATCTTAAATCGTGAACCAATACGTAATTATATCTTTCAAACATATTCAGATTCAATTACTGGTTTATCATCATGAAAACATGCATTACTGGGTATATAGGGACACGTCCAATTGGGTCCCTTGGCGATCTTTATTCTGACCCTTGGGTTTTAACTTAGTTTTTCTTAAGGAGCCCCAACATGGAAAAAAAACATGATGTAGTTTTCCCATGTCTGGTGGGTTAATCAATAAGGAATAAATTAAGAAAGCACACATTAAAAGCGCCGCATTCAGCGAATCCATGTAAATGTTGGCAGTAATTTACCATGCGGGAGGTCGTTTGTATCCAATGGACTCACATATAATATATATATATACATATCTGTTGGGTTGCATCACCGGTATATAGGTAGGGTAGAAACTGATTTGGTGCTTCAGCTATCATGATTGAGTTGTTAATTTGAACGAAAAGACATTGCATACTGTTCCACTTTTTGGGGATGGACAATAACGTAGCAACAGAGCCATGACCCCTTTCCGATCCCATTACCCTCCGGTAATCAAACGTGGCAATCGGAAATCCCATATAAATAGAGGCTTTAGTGGGAAAGTCATGTAGAAGCGGGTGATTTTCTATTGCGATGTTTGACTGCATGGAACATTATGTGCTATCATAATCCCCAATAAACCAAATAGTATCACCCCTGATATTAACTCGTCAACAGGTACGTTTCATGCCTCTTATCCATGAAGAAGATCGCAAGCACTCCCAACATCTCCAAAAGGATCGCTATCTGGTTTCTATGGAGTATTGATTAAACATTGGATTAACAGAAACCATAACTAAATTAAGTTAAAACATGGACAGTTTCTATCTAGTTTTGCTGTTTTACCTGACAATCCAATGGCATCCTATGGCTCTTTCGACAAAAGACGCTCCAAAAGGCGTAGCGGCTTCCAGGCTTGTCACCTGCGAAGTGGTCCATGGCGCGAATGGGCGATGTTTCCAGATGAAAAAAAGGTGATTAAAACCAGCACAAAGTGCGTTTCTACTGGGATCTAATGAGATGTTGCTGGGAACAAGTTTCGATATTAATGAACTATCATAGAGTATACATCTATATATATATATATCCACATATACTGTATATATATATATATATTGAATGAACATGGCATATATATGCATATATGGGATGTCACCAACAATTATTGTTCTTTAATTGGACAATCATGGAACGCAACAACCACAATATATCATCCCGGTAGGGTACCACTCGGTATCCCATAGGCAATATATCACCCCGGAAACCATGGGCCAGAAACATCAATATCCTCTGAAATCCCATGAAATCGCATGAATGTCCCATGAATATCCCATGAAATCCCATGAATATCCCATGAAATCGCATGAATATCCCATGAAAATCCCATGAAATCCCCTGAAATCCCATGAATATCCCATGAATATCCCATGAAATCCCATGAAATCCCATGAAATCTTATGAAATCATATGGATATCTCACCACGAAATCCCATGAAATCCCATGAAATCCAATGATATCCCATGAATATTTATGAAATCCCATGAAATCCCATGAAATCGCATGAATATCCCATGAATATCCCATGAATATCCCATAAAATCCCATGAATATCCCATGAAATTCCCTGAAATCCCATGAAATCCAATGATTATCATGAAATTCCATGAATATCCCATGAAATCCCATGAAATCCCATGAATATCCCATGAAATCCCATGAATATCCCATGAATATCCCATGAAATCCCATGAAATCCCATGAATATCCCATGAAATCCCATGAATATCCCATGAAATCCCATGAAGTCCGATTTCATGCGCTTTGCAGGGGGATGAACCCACATCTTTGAGGGCCCCTAGCGCAGCGCATGCCGCGTCACCTTGGCGTCACCTTCGAGGAGGAAGGAGAAATCCTGCGGCAGCCCGAAGCCATGAGGCCTGGGGTATCAACGATGTCCTGAAACAGCTACAACAGCCGTTAGGGTGTTAGTTATAGTTAGTCATAGTTATAGATTTAGTTTTAGTAAGCGCTTAGTTTTGCAGTTGTAGACGATGGTGTAGAGTTAGATGAAATAGCTGTCAGTTCTAAGCCCAGTTCCTCGCCCAGTTTTATAGATCCAGATGGGTTTTATCATCATCCCTAGGAAAAGAACTCGCCTTGGGTGGCATATCCCATTTACCATTTACCATAATTCTCTTATTGGTTGCCCAAATTTTGGGTCATTCCCTAGTCATCAAGAAACCAGTGGGCAAGGGACATCTGTGGTGCCCAAACATCACCTGATTCACAAGCTTACCTGGTGCAATCCCAATCTACCTGGAAGATCATGCCACTTTATTTATCGGTTAGTAAGTGGGGTTCTGGTTGGTGGTATACCTACCCCTCTGAAAAATGATGGAGTTCGTCAGTTGGGATGATGACATTCCCAATATATGGAAAAGAAGATTCATGTTCCAAACCACCAACCAGGGTTATACTGGTATACTCCACCTATAAATGGAAGAATTAACCCTAGGGGACTTACACTAACCAGGCTTACTAGCCAGTGACATCCAGTGGATGATCCCTCACCAGATGGGATTGGATTCCCCAACTATTCCCAAACATGCTAGGTTAACTCATCGGAAAATAGACATAAACCTTCAGGTAAATCCAGGTAGACCATGGTAGACCCAGGTAGACTATACAGGATGAACCGATGAGGGACATGTGAAAACCTTTAACAAAATGCATCACCATTCTACCAGATCCAACAAATGGTTTTATCTCTGCTTGGTGGCTCGTCTTACTTAGGTAAGATGAATCGTCACATACTTGGAGTTGCTTTGGATGGCCACAAACAGACGTGCCTCCCAACGTCCCAAGAAAGTGGACTAACTTCGTTTTTAGCCAGCTGATGGGATCTGGTCTGTTTTCTCTTCCTCCGTTCTGCTTAGAAATCAGACCCCCCCCCAACAGGTTTGCCTTCCTCAACCTCACTGTTTTACCCCTGCACGCAGTATCTCCCACCCCCCTCCGGAAGCTCCTTCGGACCCATCCCGCTTTTTGCAAGCTTGGCATTTAGGCCCGACTTGGAATCCTGCAGCAGCAGTGGGGTCGATCAATCCCCAAGGAACATCAACCAGTTGTTTTTTTTTGGCACCCTTCGCTGAAAGCCATGGTCCACCAATTTAGCTAACAACATGATGAGGTGCGAAGCTCAGTATCCATCATACTGGCGAGTTTTCAACTGGGAGTTCCCACTGCAAGGGGTCACAAGAATGCAAATTGGGAGGTAGTTTGGGTAGTAGTTTGTGCTCCCTGTTACCTACCACTTGGTATTTTGGGTTCTGCTCAGAACTTTGCAGATCTAAGAGGGTCCAGCTCCATATTCTGTCCTACACCAGGACGGATATGATGCGGAAAATCATAGTCACAATGTGGTACCCAAGTTATAGCCATCAGAAAAAGAAGTGTTTCCAGGAGATCACATATGATATCCAAATATATATCCAATACATACTTCCAGGTTTCCATTTTTTCTATCTATGGCTTGGGGTTGCTATACCATAAACCCAACAGTTGGCCTAGGTATAAACCAACTTAGCTGACTAAAACCAGTTCCCAAACAGGTTGAGTCTCCAAACAGGCGACACAACGCAACAAGACAGTCAACATAGGTATCCAACCGACTTCATCCGACCGGCCGTGGGATTTCTTGGTGGATTTGCTTGGCGATCATCGCAAATACCCTTCGGTAATCAAACATACCAATGGGAAATCACTTATAAATGGAGGTTTGATTATGAATATCATCTATAATCTATAAATGGGACTTGTTCGTTGCCATGTTTGATTACCGGAGGGTACAAAGAAACAAGCATTATTCCATTTCATTGGATCGGTTGAAGGAAAACAATGGCCGGAAAGTCCCATATTCAATGAGAAATACTGATGTGTTAAATGGAAATATACCGTAATCCGAAAATCCCAATATTTCAAACACTACACATATGTATATTAATATATATATATATAATGTGGGTAAAACAATAATAATCCATCCCCCAAATCACCATAAATAGGTGGTATAAACCATTTATGATTGTTTTTCCCAGATGAATAAATAGCCTGATAATAGATTAGTTGGTTGAAGTCCAATTGTTGATGGTTACAGTAACAAATCGCCAGGAGTTTGAACAGGACCACTAAGAAAAACATGGGGAATTCAATGCCCCTTAATCCCATGTAGTGGATGAAACCACATGTGACTAACGGGGGATGGGATCACGCACAATAAACCCCAATCTGGCATGGTCTCTTATTGTGTGTTTAAAATGTTACAACATGGATCCATTTCCATCCCCAAATGATGTGTCCCTATTATACCCCATGGATTTTTTTTGATATCCCCATGTCTGTTGGTCAATTGCTCCATGAAATCCCAGAAACTTGATGGTGAAATCACAGTTTGAATTGCAAATAACCCCACCGTTCTTGGGAGATATCAAGTTTGGTTTATATCATTTATATCCAGGTTATCCCATGATATACACTTTTTTTTTTTACAACATTAACATTCATTAATCCATTCCCATCCCATCAATAACGCCTATCATCCTCCCATTATTCCGACGTCCTCCAAAGATGCCAATCCCTGTGCAGAATTTTCGCCAAACAAATACCAGGGGAAGCATTGCTGGATGTAAACCAACAAAAATGGAGCTGTACACAGAGGAAACATTGGCTTTTATAGGTTATCATGCTGATATAATGAGATGTATAATGATATATTATATATGTACAGAATTGAACATATATATATATATTATAACGTTAGAATCTTGATACTTCATGATACAATGAACCAGGACAAGGGACATCTTAAGCAAATGTGAAAACAGGGGTCATCCCAGAGAGATTCTAACAGTGACCAGGCAGTTACTACTTGGGATTATAGGCACTTTGTTTGAAAAAAAACAGTAGTGAATCAAAAAAAACAATCCTCCAAAATTCCTCCAAATATCAGGTATTCTCCAAATATCAGGTATTATCAGTATTATCACAATATTAAAATTATACACTTGTTTGATATAGGTCTCCTATTTGAAAACGTCTCTTTGTGAAATCTTCATCCCCAAATACCATTTTTTTTTACCATCCTCCAAAATATCCAACTCATGGCAGGGTCGAAAAAAGTGTTGGGTGACGGATGGTTTTCTGCAAAAAAACTAACCGCCTTTTTTGTAAACAATCAATAAGTTGTTGGCTGGAAAAACCCCATAGTTGTGGTAGTTGTGGTTTTGAACCCCATAGTTGTAAACAATCAATAGGCTGGTTGTAAACAATCAATCTGGTGCTGCATAGTTTTGCAAGTTGGTTTTGAAC
>CAMXCT020003567.1:57741-60766 GCA_947184155.2 Cladocopium goreaui | reverse complement strand
AAAAGTCTCTGTGTGTAAAAGTCTCTGTGTGTAAAAGTCTCTGTGTGCAAAAGCGTCTGTGTGTAAAAGCGTCTGTGTGTAAAAGTCTCTGTGTGTAAAAGTCTCTGTGTGTAAAAGTCTCTGTGTGCAAAAGCGTCTGTCTGTAAAAAGTTCTGTGTATGAAAAACTTTACAAAAATACGATGGGAACTATTGTCTTGTACTAGTCATATATTGTCTTGATACTACTCTTCTCGTCTGCCTATAATACATCTTAATATATTATCTTGTAATATAGTTTCTCCATACTAACAACAGAAGACTCTGCTCCTCTACGCTCTCGGGCCATCCGTCGTCTAGTTTGAATTTAGGTTCTGAGATTTGAGAAACAGTTTCAGAGCATTTTGGATGAAATTATGGGTAGAAACGGTAGAAACGGTTTCTGGCACCATCCGTAAGCTATTTCGGGGCGTTCCTCCATGGTTTACGATTTTTTTCCCACAGGACAGCCAGAAAGAGCTGAGTACAAAGTCCCAACAGCAAATCAACAATACTTTTATCCGCTTGAACACGCACGCGGGGCCCAGCCCACAAATACGCAGCTGCCAGGACATCCCAAGATGTCCCTTCAATCCCCCTTTACCTTTCCCACAGAAGTTTAAGCAAGGCCAAAAGTTATTTTGAACTGCGTTGAAACTTGAAACTTTGGCAATTACTTAAATAAAGTATTGACTACCGAATTGTGGTCACATCTCTAGACTTTCTTGACTTCTATGGGACTATGCTGTCTATGTTTGATTTTCTTGCTGATATTGAAAAAAGATAATCATTTCATGAGGCTATAAACCAGACAGGCACCAAACAGGTAGCCACCGTTTCTACCGTTCCGCGCTATTATGCTTTAAAAACGCAACAGGTTAGAACCTGATTGAAACCGTTTCTGGAACCTGTTTGTAGCCATAACAGCCATAACAGCTAGAAACCGCCGGAACCGTATCTACCTGTTTTGAAAACACACATAACTTTTATACTTTTGACATTATAGTAAAATGGTAATGGCTTCGAGGTTACTTAAAATAGGATATCAACTGTTGAATACGGTTCAATGGTAAAGTTGTAAGTTAAGAGTGTTGAGTTGCAAACTGTGAAGTAAAAAGTGAACATATAACTTACTTACATGTTTTAACGTGTTTTTTCAGTTTTCTTAGTTGGCATTTTACTTTATATTTATGTTTTGAAATAAGCGACATGTCACTAATAATGTTTTTGTTTTTTTTGGTTAAGTGTTTTTTGTACTAGTAGGTTATTCACTTAACTCGTTCATTAACCAACAAGTTTTTATCTTCATATGAATCATGTCCCCATTGGTATGTTACGGCATATTCAGAAGTCAAGTTCTCATGGCTCCTGTGGCCATTATGATCTAAATAAAGCGTTATCAGACATCAAAGCAATCCAATCACTAGTTTTCAGCGCCTATTTGCTGCCTATCTGAATCTGCTTCACTGAAAAGTATGATTATACAGAATATACAGATCAATGCAGCGCAGCATCCCATCATGCCGTATTGATGGTATGCAGTATGCTGGTACATATCATGTCATATAACGAGGTTAATGCAATTCGCAACACCATTCTATCCACACAGTTATGTGGCAAACAGCTCACGGTATTACTGTATATAGAACGGTATGCCGTAAATAATGATATTCAGTATGTGGCCGATGTTTGGTGGCAAATTGGAAAACTTTATGTATTTGCAACTTATTTTAGAGCGTTTGCTGCTCTGAAGTTTAAAATCAACCTGATTTGTATCCCCGCTCGAAACACCTACAACGTATCGTACTGGGACCACTGGACCAAACACACAGTGTTCCACCAAAACCATCCAAAACCCAGTTTCAATTATAGATTGCACTTGGAAACAAGAAATACATATACCCCCCAAGTCCAACATCAAGACCACTCAGTTTGGTTGACCTTTATAAAGTCGACCCATACCAAGCAATACGGTTGATAAATTGCAGCGTGGGCAAATCTGCCATGTCTTGCTGGATTTTGGCAGGTATAGGGTTCTGAAAAAATAATCTGGGACAAGCATCAGGTTCTGAACATGCCCTTTGTGGCAAAAATGCCCACAGGTAAATACACCAGACTCGGTTCTAATTAATATATATATATATATATAGCTATGGGAACCATGGCCCACAGACATAGATGATAAACAAGACGATTGGAATTTAAGAATGGTGTTTTTCCGGTAACTGTGAACTCATCAGAGGGTCATCCACCATGTGGGGGGTTCACTGGGAGGTTCAATGCCTGGAAGCCAAAAGACTTCGCCCTGGAGGATGGTACAAATGGGGACGTGGTCATTCTTGACAGCATAGTAAGGCATAGCTCTTAGCACATAAATATATACATATATACATATATACATATAATATACATATAATATACATATAATATACATATAATTACACATTTATATATATATATATATATAGCAAACATATATTAGATATGTGATATTATTGATACGCATAGCTTTAAAACATGATATTCATTTAATGGATCAGATCACAAAACTCAATTGCCAACTCTTTACGGTTAGTGGACATGTCTCGTTTCAAAGTTGTTTGGTTCACTTCACATGTTTTTTGAATATATTTATTTTGGATTGTAACATCTCATCGCGATAATTTGTGATTGCTCATTCTTAAAATTTGGGTGAAGGTCGCACATCCCGAAATCAAACAATGTCGCTAGCTATACTTAATGCAAACGCTAGCAATGGAGACTCGACTGGGATACCTTGGGGTTTGAGCCCGTTTAATTACAAAGCTATACAGTGTATATACATATATAATATACAAAGTAAAAATAAATATCATTTTATATATACGGAGTAATATATATATATTTTTTTATACAGATTAAATAGTTATATTTAAATAAATAAATTATATATACAGAGTAATCCCTTTTCTTTAATAACAACTCTATATATATATATATATCCCACATGAACCCCTGGTCTACTGTTG
>CAMXCT020003567.1:32741-55241 GCA_947184155.2 Cladocopium goreaui | reverse complement strand
TTGCCTGGTTCTCTGGTTCTGTCAGGTGTACTGCAAATCTAAACTCAAATACATCAGTTTCGGTGGATGCTTCGGGGTCCTGAAGGTATCTGAAGGTGATGTAAAAACCAACTACACCATCTGGTAATTTAGCAAAGCTGTGTAAAATCACATTGTTTTTTTTTAATAGGTAAATCTTCTATAAATAGGCTAATGCATCATTGGTCCACAGCTAATGCCATTATTAAATATTGTTAAATTACCAGAAGCAAATGGGGCGCTGCCAGGCTCAGTTTCCTTGGCCCAGCCGCACGGATTCACCGGCATCGCCATCACCAAAGGTGCATCAAAAACTATATTTTGTTGATTCGATGAAGGCTGCCATTCGAATGGGTCATTCCAAGATATCACAAACACATCGTATCACATCGTTGCATAGCACTCTACTGCATAGCTTCCCTTACAAGTCCACTTTGATGGGCTGTGGAGTTAGTTCACTGCTTCGTAAATGTGTTTTGTTATCCTTGTAACTAGATGTAACTAGTGTATAGATGTGTATAGTGCATGGTGCAATCTGATTATACAAAATGCATTTAAACATATTTAAACCTACCCGTTGACCAACTCCCTATCCCATCTCTTATTGCTTGTTGAGGGATCGCGAAAGCGTGACATCTCCAAGCTGGCTAGCCCGGCAGAATCACCAACATCGCCATCGCCAAAGGTGCATGGAGTAAGTGGAATTGATGGCTAAGAAAATGCAGATACTGGCGCTTGCAACATCTGACACATGTTGCTTGCGAAAGTCTCAGAGTTTGGCTTTCTGGACTCTGGTCCCCAAATTCTCGATCATGATCATGAAGATTCTTTTCTTGCCGCGTGCTTGTTATGTGCTTGTTCGGTGACTCCAGGGTCACTGCGAGTGAAGTGTGCGTATGTATTGTGTGTATAGATATGGGTATGTATATATATATATATATGAATGTATGTATACTAATGTTACATCGACAATAGTAAAGGGGGGCCCCCCCTATTTTTTTTATTGTTTTTAAAGGGGAGGGGGGTCTGCTTTGCAATAGTAAATCGAAAATCCCAACTCTTCCCCAAAGGCTTCTGTAAGGTTTTGACAAATCCTCTCCTTTCTGATGGGCTCTGATGGGATCTTCATTGGATTCTGATAGGAAGAAGGGAAAAAAAATGCCTGCTAGAGCCAGGAAGGTTGTTTCTTATTGCAAGTGCTAATTCCAGTTTTTAATTGCAAATGCAAGGACCTGCAAGGGGGTACCCCTTTGTGGACCTGTTTTTGCATTTTTTTAAAAAGTATTTTAATAAAAAAAACAGCTTTTTTGAACAAGGTAAAGTTTTTGATTTGGTAAAGGATTGCTGTGTTTTTGCTTTTGAAAAACATGCAATCACAATCAAAAACCATTCAACCACAATTAAAAACACTAAGGAAGAAGGGAAAAAACCTGCTAGAGCCAGGAAGGTTGTTTCTTATTGCAAGTGCTAATTCTAGTTTTTAATTGCAAATGCAAGGACCTGCAAGGGGGTACCCTTTGTGGACCTGTTTTTTGCATTTTTTTAAAAAGTATTTTAATAAAGAAAACAGCTTTTTTGAACAAGGTAAAGTTTTTGATTTGGTAAAGGATTGCTGTGTTTTTTGCTTTTGAAAAGCATGCAATCACAATTTAAAACCATTCAACCACAATTAAAAACACAAAGGAAGAAGGGAAAAAATGCCTGCTAGAGCCAGGAAGGTTGTCTCTTATTGCAAGTGCTAATTCCAGTTTTTAATTGCAAATGCAAGGACCTGCAAGGGGGGTACCCTTTGTGGACCTGTTTTTTGCAATTTTTTAAAAGGATTTTAATAAAGAAAACAACTTTTTTGAACAAGGTAAAGTTTTTGATTTGGTAAAGGATTGCTGTGTTTTTTGCTTTTGAAAAGCATGCAATCACAATTTAAAACCATTCAACCACAATTTAAAACACTAAGGACAAAGGGATAAAATACAGCTGAACTGTAACTGGTTCTGATTTTTTTCCTGCATCCATACTAAATCTCAATTAGCTCCTTTACAATTTAGTATCGTAAAGTCTGAAAATTTGGGAATTTTCTGAAAATTATTTGTTGCTATTGCGAATGAACCACATTTATTGCAGATGCTCTGGGCCAAGGTTGATGTTTGTAATTTAAAATCAATAAGGCCTAATTTAAAATCTAATAGGGGCTGAAAAATCAGATTCTGAAAATTATCTGTGGCTATTGCACGCGCTTTACTATTGTCCATCCAACGGTCAAAACAGGCAAAAATGATCCGCATCCATCAATGCATGCAAAAGCAGTTGGCCAATCATCATCATAAACGATAGATATAGAGAACCACTAAAGCTTGTATCTGGTTCATGACAACACTATTTTTTTGGAAGACCCCTATGCCCCATTCAAAACATCTCCGTCCTACCCCTCCCAACGAACTTGTCACTGTGCAGGTGGTGCCACACGCTTCGAAGATGCCAGAGGAACCAGCAGAAAGCAGCAGTGAGGCAGATTTTCAATGTTTTACAAACTGCATGTACTGGACCCAGATTTCAAGGATTTTCTGGGGATACCATCACCCAGATTTTCCGGCTTTCACATTTCGCCCCTTCGTGTATGCAGTTGGATATTAAAGGGATAGGAAATTTCGATGTTTTGAAAGCTTTCATGGTGGAAAAAAGCAATGTTTTCCGGCGCCAGGTTGAAGAGCTCCGCCCCACGATGGCAACCTTCAACGGGCAGCTGACACCCAAGCGACAGGCGCTGCTGCAGCGGAAGGAGAAGTTCGCATGTCAGTCACTGGGATTGGAAGAGTTTCAACCACCAGTCGCATGGGCAAAATATGGAAAAAGGGTGGTTTCATGGTGGATTAGAATGGGAAAAAATGCTGATTTAATGGCAATGGGAAGGAATACAACGGGCAACACGCTCATTTAGTGGGATTGTACAGTAATGGGATTAATGGTGGTTGATTGATGTTTATCAGTTGTTTGTTGGTGCTATATCATGGGATTAGAATGAAATTAGAATGGGATTATAATGGGATTCCACAGGAAGAGTTAGGTACTGTAAGTTGGTTTATTTCACTCATATTTCATTCGGTTCTATGGCAGTTGGAGCACTCTTTCGCTCGGACCTACGACACATATAATTATTAGAGATGCTTTTCCTATATTCAAGTCTTCATTTAATAGATTAGATGAAGTAGGGGATTTCCCGTTTCCATGTTTGATTACACCGAAGGGATCCGATGGGTGTTGATATGTTTGGGATGGCTTCCCTCATGGAACTCCCAAGGCGTACGGCATCGTCTTCCACCGCGCCAGCACCACAAAATGCAGCCCTGGCAGAGCTGTTCAGTCGACTGCAGATTTTTGGCGCACGGGTGCTGGTCAGAGATGTAGCAGAGAGTGGAACATAATGTGCTTTCATGTTCATGAAGCATGTATTGTGTTAATTGTGATATATGGATATATATGGTTTATTGAGCATTGTGCGTTTTTCAATCATCATATATGTATATATATATATATAAATAATGTGCGTGTGCATATGTATGTGCTGATGTGTTTGTTTTTGCGCTGATGCATTCGCACACTTGCACAGATTGCAATATCTATTTGAACAAGACGGCTGTGATAGTGCTTAAGCTGCTCCAGGCTGCTTCCCCACCCGTGATGATTCGGATGTCCATGTTCAGTGACCAAAAAAGATTGTTTTGGTACTCGCGATGTTGTGTACCCCCTTGTAACAGCAATGGAACATGCCCAGTGTGAATAGATAAATCATCGAACTGAATGGACCACGTTCCATTGCGATTACCAGGAAGCACTACGAGTCCTTGGGCGATGGTTGGAAGGAGCGCTCCTATCGAACCACCGCCGGTACCGTGGTGAAATTCCAAGGTCGGAAATGTGACAGAAATGTGGGGTAGGGATGGGTAGCGTCTATGACATGTCTATACTCTGTATATACCTCATTGAATGCCTCATTGTTTGAGAGAGTGGCCGCTGTGTTTTGGAATACGTGTTCCTTCCTGATCCTTCTCATGATGCATTTGGAGGTGGTTTGAAATCATAAGCCTACATGTGGCTTACAATGTGTGAGGTAAGAAGAGTCTTCGGGGGCAGCCGGGCAGCTAGATATGATATGACTAGTCATTGGAGACATCTGTTGCATTTCCATGTTCTCCGCGTTTTGCCCAACACAATGCAGATTTGGCATACTTTTTCGGTGTCAATGCGACTACGTGGCGGATGGCAAATCGAGGTTTTTTGGGGCGAATGGTTGGTGATTGAGTGCCTTAGGGCATCAGGATCATCCATCAATCTTCATCAGCAGTGAGGCCTTATTCGAAGTTT
The DNA here is from genome assembly GCA_947184155.2 of Cladocopium goreaui. Taxonomy (NCBI): domain Eukaryota; class Dinophyceae; order Suessiales; family Symbiodiniaceae; genus Cladocopium; species Cladocopium goreaui. Next base: position 50,864 of record CAMXCT020003567.1, on the reverse strand, counting down.
GCCATTTGAGGTGACGAGTGTTACTTGGTCGAAGGCCCCTGGGGTGGGGGAGTGTCCTTGAGCACGAGGTGTTTACTAGTTTGGTCATGTCTCAGCTAGCTATAAGTGTAGTTGATGTATTTAATAATATGTATTAATATAATATATATATATATATGTGTGTGTGTATCATATGTCATTTATGTATCTGTGTATGTGAATACGTACATGTGTGTTTACATGTATTATGTATATGTAAATGACTCGTACATTTTTAGCTCGAAGCCGTGCAACCCTTCCAAGGGAAACGGGCGTAATGAAATCTATCCCTAGGTACAAACATTGTTCACCTGAACAAAATTAAGGTTTAGTACTGGATCATTTCATGAATTTGGGTCCCCTACTTGCGGTATTCAATATGATCTGGATGTGATGCCATGACATGAATCGATAGGACACATTTATGTACCGCGGGGTACTGTGCAAAATGGAAACGATGCTGAATTTGAACCAGAGAACGTTGCATCACTGCTGGCTGCATTTGATTCTTGAGGGATCTTGAGGGCTTTCTGAGACGACACTTCTTCGTGCTGGATTTACATGTCACCCGCCTTTTGATGCCCATCATGCATGTTTGATCGACACAATGCTTCCAGAATCTGACACTATAGTACATTATAGTAACATTACTATATTATTTATTGTTAGCACATAGCGTAAACTACATATTGCGCCGATGGTATTGAGAGTTTTTGCATTGCCCAGTACCAGCAGTGTCCACACCATTCAACGCCAGTTTCTGGGATTTCATCCACGATGGGCTGCTATTTCCGAATGTGAATGGTGGTAGATGGTAATAGCAACTCCAAAAATAGATAGAACATGTTTTGTTCCCAATGTTTGTGTGGGTTTGACATATAATACACACACATGTATATATACATATATATACACACACGTACATATATATATATATATATATATATACATAGACATTTAATTACACATATACACGCATAAATATGACCAAATATTCATATAATCCAACTCAAAGTCTCCGTTTCCTCGTTTGGCTCCTGGAGCCCAGGTGGAAGACCTGGAGCGTCCGCAGCTGAAGCGCCTGGGGAAGAAGACGCGGCAAAAGATGCTGGAGTTCCTGGAGACAGGCGATCCATCCCTTGAGTCCTGCGGAAAAGCTGGGGAAAACTGAGGAAAACCTGGGGGAAGACTTGGGAAAAGTTGAGGGATGTGGGCATGATTCTTTGGGCTTTTTAGCATGTACAAGTGGTCTTCAAAGCATGTGAAGGATGACAACAGCACGACATGGTCGGGAGATTGAACAGGGAAGTGAGACCACAAGGAATTATATAATTGGCTGGCAATTGATTTTCGGTTTGATGTGGTGAATTGCCGTTGTTCATAGGATCTGAGACCAGTGCCAGGGCAAATCGGACGAGTTGAAGGGCTGCAGGCATGGACTGCAGGGAATTTGCCCCAGGTGTTTCTGCCTTGGCCTTGGCCTTTCCTGGTAAAGATGCCAGCATTATATAACCAACATTTATCATTATTGGCATGCAACATTAGCCAAGATTAACCACGAATACCTTCAGGAAATTTAACATAGCCGCTATGGAAGCCATGGCACATTTAGCTCGATGATTTGCAAAAAGATGGTGATGTTTAATAGTGAACTGGTAGTTACCAGAGGGTAATTGATCACATATTTAACACAACCAAGAAACCATATGCGATTTTTATTGTTGTGGATGAAATATGATGAAATCACATATTTCGGATCACTATGTTATAAGGGAGTAAACAACATGAACGGACGATGGGATTGATTGATTCCCCGACATTCCCCAATAGTATTTCATGCCAGTTTTGCAGCGTTTGCTCCAAGCAAACATGACGGGCCTGCTTTTGGAGCAAACCCTTTGAGAAGCCCCGGCCAAAAATTGCATGTCATACTTAATGTTCATAATTCATTCTCCCAGGAAAACTAGACGACGGTTGGCCCGAGAGCGAAAAAGCCGTTTTTCAAGCAGCTCTGAGTATGGTAGTCGTAAAAAATAGTCGGTGATAGGTTGGTGAATTTTATATGAGCTATGGAGGGGTAAGTTGTGAAAAGTAAGATTGATTAAGAAGAGGATACATGTGACAACCCATGCATATGCACTGTGCTGCTTGGTAAAGGGCATCATATGACACGTGTCTTGCAACCACAGAGAGACATAGATAGAGAGAAAGGGAGAGAGAGAGAGAGAGAGGAGAGGGAGAGAGAGAGAGAGAAAGAGAGAGAGAGAGAGAGCAGGGTCTTCTGTTGTTAGTATTGAGACACTATATTGCAAGACAATATATTAAAGATGTATTTTAGGCAGGCGAGACAAGTAGTATCAAGACAATATATTACAAGTACAAAACACTAGTTTGCATCCTATCCTTCGTATTGTTTTTCACACGCAGACGCTTTTGCACAGAAGCTGTTACACACAGACGCATTTACACACAGACGCTTTTACACACAGAAGCGTTTACACACAGACGCTTTTACACACAGAAGCTTTTACACACAGAAGGTTTTACACGCAGACACTAGACACTTTTTTACACATAGGCTTTTACACACAGACGCCTTTACACACAGACACTAGACACTTTTACACGCATAGGCTTTTACACACAGACGCTTTTACACGCAGATGTTTTTAGACACACACACACTTTCACACACAGAAGCTTTTACACACAAACACTTTCACACACAGAGGCTTTTACACAGAGGCTTTTACACACAGACGCTTTTACACAAAGAAGCTTTTACACACAGACTCCTTTACACACAGACGCTTTTACACACACACAGACGCGTTTACACACAGAGGCTTTTACACACAGACGCTTTTACACACAGACACTTTTACACGCAGACGCTTTTATACACAGGCGCTTTTACAGGCAGATGCTTTTACACGCAAAGACTTTCACAGACGCGTTTACACACAGACCCTTTTACACACAGACCCTTTTACACACAGACGCTTTTACACACAACACTTTCACACACAGAGGCTTTTACACACAGAAGCTTTTACACACAGAGGCTTTTATACACAGAAGCTTTTACACACAGACACTTTTACACACAGAAGCTTTTACACACAGGCGCTTTTACACACAGACGCTTTTACACACAGACACTTTTACACACAGACGATTTTACACACAGGCGCTTTTACACGCAGGTGCTTTTACACACAGAAGCTTTTACACACAGACACTTTTACACACAAACGCTTTTACACACAGACCCTTTTACACACAGACCCTTTTACACACAGACGCTTTTACACACAGACGCTTTTACACACAGAGAGACTTTTACACACAGACGCTTTTACACAAACGCTTTTACACACAGACGCTTTTACACACAGACGCTTTTACACACAGACGCTTTTACACACAGAAGCTTTTACACACAGGCGCTTTTACACACAGCTTTACACACAAACGCTTTTACACACAGAAGCTTTTACACACAGACAGAGGCTTTTACACACAGAAGCTTTTACACACAGCGCTTTTACACACAGACGCTTTTACACACAGACGCTTTTACACACAGACGCTTTTACACACAGACTCCTTTACACACAGACGCTTTTACACACAGACGCTTTTACACACAGACGCTTTTACACACAGAGGCTTTTACACACACAAGCTTTTACACACAGACGCTTTACACACAGACGCTTTTACACACAGACGCTTTTACACACAGACCTTTTACTTTTACACACAGACGCTTTTACACACAGACGCTTTTACACACAGAGACTTTTACACACAAACGCTTTTACACACAGACGCTTTTACACACAGACGCTTTTACACACAGACGCTTTCCTTTACACACGCTTTTACACACAAACGCTTTTACACACAGTAACGCGTTTTTGACGTCAAGTCCATTTCGTGCGAAAGGGTTGCAATTGACCAAGTAAAAGTCGCAATTTTTCCTCAGTTTTTGACGTCCAACGTCCATTTCGTGCGTAAGGGTTGCGCGGGACACCTCAAAGTCGCAATTTTTCTTCAGTTTTTGACGCCCAACGTCCATTTCGTGCGAAAGGGTTGCGATGGACAAAGTAAAATCGCAATTTTTCCTCAGTTTTTGACGTCCAACGTCCATTTCGTGCGAAAGGGTTGCGATGGACAAAGTAAAATCGCAATTTTACCTCAGTTTTTGGCGTCCAACGTCCATTTCGTGCGAAAGGGTTGCGATTGACAACTCAAAGTCGCAATTTTTCCTCAGTTTTTGACGTCCAACGTCCATTTCGTGCGTAAGGGTTGCGCGGGACACTTCAAAGTCGCAATTTTTCATCAGTTTTTGACGTCCAACGTCCATTTCGTGCGAAAGGGTTGCCGGCGACGCTTCAAAATCGCAATTTTACCTAGGTTTTGGACGTCCAACGTACATTTCGTGCGAAAGGGTTGCGTTTCGTGGCGCTCCGGCGGCACCGCCCCCGCCTTAAGAGAGAATAGAAGAAGAGCGAGAGGAGATCTGCAGATGTGAAGGTCTGAAGATCTAGATCTGCAGGTGTGAGGGTGCGAAGATCTAGATCTGCAGGTGTGAGGGTGTGAAGATCTAGATCTGCAGGTGTGAGGGTGTGAAGATCTAGATCTGCAGGTGTGAGGATGTGAAGATCTAGATCTGCAGGTGTGAGGGTGTGAAGATCTAGATCTGCAGATGTGAGGGTGTGAAGATCTAGATCTGCAGGTGTGAGGATGTGAAGATCTAGATCTGCAGGTGTGAGGGTGTGAAGATCTAGATCTGCAGGTGTGAAGGTGTGAAGATCTAGATCTGCAGGTGTGAAGGTGTGAAGATCTAGATCTGCAGGTGTGAAGGTGTGAAGATCTAGATCTGCAGGTGTGAAGGTGTGAAGATCTAGATCTGCAGGTGTGAAGGTGTGAAGATCTAGTATATCTAGATCTGCAGGTGTGAAGGTGTGAAGATCTAGATCTGCAGATGTGAGGGTGTGAAGATCTAGATCTGCAGGTGTGAAGGTGTGAAGATCTAGATCTGCAGGTGTGAAGGTGTGAAGATCTAGATCTGCAGGTGTGAAGGTGTGAAGATGTAGATCGGCAGATGTGAGAGTGTGAAGATCTAGATCTGCAGGTGTGAAGGTGTGAAGATCTAGATCTGCAGGTGTGAAGGTGTGAAGATCTAGTATAACGGCTGCTTTTTTTACGAAGAACCCTTCGCAGGCGCTCTCGGGAAAAAGGCTTCACACAAATATATATTTATATATATACACATGAATGCGTATATCTAAATTCATCTACATTCTATTTCCGTATGCTTTATATCCACACAGCTTTTGTCCAGAGGCTAAGCCAACATGTTCATCAAAACACCCAGGATGATGAAGCCACCAAAGCCTTGAACGAACTGCAGGGCATTTGGGGCGTAGGCCTCACCACAGCCAGGCCAGGTCGAGCGATCCCCATGACTCACTGCTGTTGTTTTGTGGATCTATGGATACATATGGATATTTTATGGATGTTTTATGGATTGATTGTGGACTGATTATGGATTGGTTATATATGATGATTAATTATGGATTTATCCGTGGCTTTAGATATGTTTAAATAGATAATCAACGTGAGATGTAGCACCAACAAGAAAAGGGATTTAACAACTGACTATACACTCAACTTGAAACCATCAAAGGTTGGAGATGAATCTAGATATTGGATGTATACAGGTAGACAAATCAATAAGTGTTGCCCTCAAAACAGCCCCACAACTTTCGGTTCTTCACATCCCCATGTTCGCACAAGGGTTTCATTGTTCCTTTTTTGTGCAAACCAGGTTGCCAAAGTAGACAGTCCCTTCAAGCTGTCGTAGGTCAGTACAGACTATTGCAGACGCATTGTGAAAGAAATACAAGGAGGGCATGAACCTTACATATCATGCAATATGTAACATTTTATATATATGCATATTGATTTACTTTATGATAATATGCAATACTATGCATACATATATATATATACACAGTATATATGTTATTATTATTTATATTATTATATGACTATACACATGAATATTTATAGCATATACAAAAACATGTACATGAAAATGATATGTGTGTTATTCACATTTACATGCGCATCACACACATATATGTATATACATACATACATACATACACACACATACATACACATACACATACACATACACATACACATGCACATGCACATGCACATGCACATGCACATACACATACACATACACATACACATACAAACATACAAACATACATTTACATACATTTACATATATACAAGCATACATACAAGCATACATACAAGCATACATACAAGCATACATACAAGCATACATTTACATACAAACATACATTTACATACATACATACATATACACACATACACACACACATACCTATATACATACATACACATGCACATACACATACACATACACATGCACATACAAACATACATACATACATTTACATACATACAAACATACATTTACATACGTACATACATACAAACATTCATGTACACACATATACATACATATACATACATATGCATACATATGCATACATTTACATACATATACATACATACATTTACATACATACATCTACATACATACATCTACATACATACATTTACATACATACAAACATACATTTACATACATACATACATACATACATACATACACACATACGTACATACATACATACATACAAACATACAAACATACAAACATACATTTACATACATACAAACATACATTTGCATACATACAAACATACATTTACATACATACATACATATACATACATTTACATACATACATTACATTGCATTACATTACATTACATTGCAATACAATGCAATACAATACAATGCAATACAATACAATACATACAATACATACAATACATACATACAATACATACATACAATACATACAACACATACATACAATACATACATACAATACATACATACAATACATACATACAATACATACATATATACATACATATATATAATACATACAATACATACAATACATACAATACAATACAATACAGTACAGTACAATACAATACAATGCAATACAATACATACATACATACATACTTACATACACATACATGTGTGTGTGTGTTATGATATGTCTACTTGGAGGATCATCCCACTTAGCAAGTGATTAATAACCATAGTTCACCCATGGCCACGGGCCGAGGCGATGGTACGCCATGGGTTGCTGCTCCGTGGTGGAGGTGCAGCGCCAGGTGGACCAGGGGCAGCTGAAATTGAATTCGGCACCTTGGCGATCCTGGGGAAAATGGCCGTTTTTTGGCAATTTTTCATTGAATTTTTCGATGTATTTTTATGAACCGAAAGTTGCATTTATGGGATTTTTCATGGACTTTTCATGGTGATTCCATTTTTCATCGATTGGGTCGTTATTGGATTTATGGAGTCATCAGTGGATTTTTGAAGATTTTTGAGGAGATTTTCCCACTGATAATTCAACGCTATGGAACATCACCACTTTTAGGAAGTATAAAATCTCTAAATGGGCCTTTCTCCACAGCTATGTTAGTGCCGGAGAGTATATCATGGACTTATACAAATTTATATTGGTTTCGTCTTAAATATTGGATTTATATGTTTTTGTTTGGGGATTTGCCCTCCGCTGTCTTCAAACATGGCTACTGTAGCTGGAAAATCCTTCCAAACATTGGCACTTACCCTTCATTAAACTTGAAACCAACCCATTTGTAAATAATTTTTCCAGGGAAACCACAAAATTTCCAAATATATATTCTTCTACCCCAGGGTACATGCGAAAATCATCGAATTTAACGTGTTTTTTCTTATTGCCATGTTCGGTCACCAGAGGGTAGCCTGGTCAAATCACCAACATTGGGGTTTTTACCTATATTCTATCCCGTGTATTTCCTTTAGAAAATTAAGTTGGAAAATCCAATGCCGCTACGTGAATTTCATTATATATATATATTATTTGTATTCATTTATGTATATACATATCACCCCCATTATTTCCCTCACTCAATTCCCCTCTAAATCATCCTAAAGAATATCATATTCGGTTTTTAGGGTCTAAACGGTCAAAACAAGTTCTCGGATGGTATTTGGAGCACTGAACGGTTCTAGGGGGAATCCCCTCATTTTACTGGATTTCCTATAATAAATGTGCCATACTGTGTCATTCCATGTAGGATCCCCTACAATACCAGTTAATATTCCATTTTGGTGCCAGGATCAGCTCATCGGCCTGGAGTTCTTCCACGACTTCGCCCAGCGCATCCCGCGCGACGAGGTCAGCGAGATCGTGGCCATGGTGCGCGGCAGCGCGCTGAAACGCTACGGCAGCCGCTTGCAGCCCGGTGGCGATTTCGGAAGGGAAAGGATAGAAGGTATATTCCCCCCATTTATAGCAATTTTTTCAAGAGAAAGCGCTGAGTACAGAATCCAGCCATTATTATTCAGAAGTATTCACCACGAGAAACCAATGGCCACTGAGGCGCCTGGAAGCCTGTGGCTCCTATCGCCGCGGCAAAGAGACCTGCGGAGCCGGGGAGCCTGGCGGAGCGGACAGTCAGACAACGGCAGAGCACGTGGAATTTGGGCAAAATTTTGCTGAATTCAATGATCCAAAACTATGGTGCCTTTTTCGGGTGGATTTTTTTGGTGAATTCAATGATTCAAACTGTTGGGACATTGCTAAACATCTGGATTGGATGAACTTCTTGCAAGACAGAATCAATCATGATCGAAGAATGGTAGGACATTACAGTAATATCAAAGCAGAAGGGGGTCATCAAGAATTGGTGAACAAATTGGGGCGGCTCACTGTGTCACTTGAGAAAAACGGGACATGAACATCCAGAATTGGGATGAAAACAGCAATATATCGTGATGCAAGGAAAAAAATAGATTAACCAACAATTGTGGGCATTTCAGCAGCACATGGTGAATTGCTCTAGCCAGATTATATACATGTTTGAACACATAAGAATATTGATATATTCAGCCCTCATGAGGACTTTAATCTGCAAAGGCCGGTTTGATCCAGGAACACTGATGCTACCGGCATGTTTCAATGTGGAATCAGTGTGCAGTACTCTGTGGATCATTTTTTGTAGCCTTTGTCAGGCTCCAGCAACCCTAAGCCCACGGATGTACAGAGAGAATTTATGAGATCATGTATCTTAGAAACTTGACCTGTTCAGACTTTCCCTTGTGACACGAACGGATTCTAGCTAAAGCGAACTCTTGGACAACCACTGCAAAGCAGCGATACAAACATTTGCTTGGCAGTACAAATAGTGGCACAGTAAATGTGTTAATGAAGCGATGCTTAGTAACACCTTGAAATCAACTAAATTTATGAATCTTTCTGCGTAGCTTAGATGTGTCCTGGTAGTCCTCACGCGCAACATACATCAACATATCATCGCATCACTATCCTGTTGCAGTCAGGGATGTAGTCTCGACAACATAAACCCCACTATTTTTGGTTAAAGGTTTGGGATTCTTATCTGGTTGGTGGTTTGGAACATTTTTTATTTTTCCATATATTGGGAATAATCATCCCAACTGACTTTCATATTTTTTCAGAGGGGTAGGGCTCAACCACCAACCAGTTATCCACCCGTCAGGTTCTCAAAAAAATGGCGCCAGGATGTTGATTTGCTCCTGTGTGCCCGGACTGCTGCAGATGAAACTCGCTGCAGATTTTAGAGACACAAAGGACAACAGCATTGGATCCTGCCACCATTTGCGGTTGTCTGAAAAAAAGATATCGTAAAACCTGGTGGTTTATCATCTTCCCAATCGGAATGACAATTTTGGGGAAAGGAACAAACCCAAATAATTATCATGTTTTTTGGATGGTTTTGGTGATGCAGCCCACTATATCCCCATCATATCCAAAGTATTGTTGGTTGACTTCAAATTTGCATCACGCCCCGCAAAAACTGAGGAGCAGCTCGTCGGCCCCCCCGCGGAAGTGTTGCAGCGGCTTGTGGCGGATCTGACGCAGCAGGAATTTCTGACGCACGACCTGAAGGGAACCAGGCGGAGACGGGCGTTTCGGGTGGGATGTGCAAAGTTTAAGTGCTTAAGTGGAATATTTAAAAAGTCTATACTGCACCGACACATGGTTGGCAGATTCTTGTATAATTATGTTCATATATAATTGTTGATCAATATCGATCATTTAACTAAGATCGGATTGATATGATATCTACTGCCATAATTAACTTGAGTATACTTGAGTTACTTCTTCCAGACCCAAGAAGTGTATCGTGTCTGTTGCCAGGTGGACCGGTGAGAGCCACGACGGAGACCCGCCGAGTTCCTCCACCTCGGCGTGTTACTTCGGCGTTTGCAAGGTGCGTTCGTGCCATCGACGCATCGACATCAAGGTTGGAGTGTTCTGGCTGATGGATCTAGACCCTCCAAGTCTCTAAGTATCCATTCAGGAGGGCGGGAAGGGGAGTGAATTTTCATTAAACATGATCAGTAAGCACTGTAAATAATGTATGGATGACTTGAGTTTATTTAAATAGGTTTAATTATCATTTTTTATGCGTGCTTGGAGTGTCTAAGTTTGCGAATTGGTTTGCATGGCCCTCTTGTACCTTAATATAGCTATCAAAGATGGCCTAAATGAGGGGGGACACAAGCACGTCCTAACCTGGCAATAGACGAGCTGAAAGAGCATCACTTTCTTGACATGTCTTGACATATTTTCATTTGCTGAATCGTGTTGTTGAAAGATAAGTGATGATCGTTTGTGATCGTTTGTGGACCCAAACATCTTGCAGAGTTGAATTGACTTTTGCTAGATCACTTCCCAGCTATAAACCCTCATTTAGTTCTTAGATTTCACCTCCAGCCTGCCACGTGTTTTGCAATACCGGATGGCCAGTTGCATATATGGCATCGCCAGGTCCATCCGCGGGTGGAGCGTCTTGGATCGCCAGTTGCTGAGATGCCCTTATTATAATATAATATAATGATATATTATATATATATAGCATTATATAGCTTTATTTTGCCATGCGTATAACATATGTAGCATGATATAGCATGTTTAAATATAAATATTTGTTTATATTATGATTACCTTGGATTACATTGGTTGTATATTGATATATGGTCACCGACAGAATTATGGGAAAAAAAACGTTTTCCATAATTAGGTTTTTCCCCATAAGGGTTCAAAATATCCCGGAAGTGATCCGAACCTTTTTTTTTCCATAATTCTTGGAGGTGGCCATTATTTCCATAATTGATTTTTCCTGTAAAATCAGGGGGCTAGGGCAGATTGACCGGTTTTTCCATAATTATTTTTTTCCATAATTATTTTTTCCATAATTATTTTTTCCATAATTAATGTTTGGGGCTCCACCTGTTGGACATGTCATGGATCCACAATTCAAACCCCTTTTTTTTGGGGGTTATGGAAATATGTATGCAAGTGCAAATGCATTCAAATTGCGAACATCACATGATATTATGTATATCAATGGCAGGCTTTAGGGGCATATACCAGATCTTTAGACACATATTTTCTATAATTCAATATTCCCCCTTAAAATGCATTCAAATTGCGAACATCACATGATATTATGTATATCAATGGCAGGCTTTAGGGGCATATACCAGATCTTTAGACACATATTTTCTATAATTCAATATTCACCCTTAAAATGCATTCAAATTGCGAACATCACATGATATTATGTATATCAATGGAAGACTTAGGGGCATATACCAGATCTTTAGACACATATTTTCTATAATTCAATATTCCCCCTTAAAATGCATTCAAATTGCGAACATCACATGATATTTTGTATATCAATGGAAGACTTAGGGGCATATACCAGATCTTTAGACAGATATTTTCTATAATTCAATATTCCCCCTTAAAATGCATTCAAATTGCGAATCGATGGACATACAGTCACCGACAGAATTATGGAAAAAAAATAATTATGGAAAAAATAATTATGGCAAAAAAAGGTTCGTAACTTTTCTATCATAGACAGGCGGCGCCTGCAAATTGAAACGTTTTTTTTTCCATAATTCTGTCGGTTCCTGTATCTATATCTATATATATATATATATATATTTATTTACAGATGCAATTGAATATGTTGAAATGCTTGGACAAATATCACATTTGATGAAGACATTCTGTTTCAAGACTTTCCAGCATGGAAGGTGTGTGACCCATGCATCAAACTTGGGACCAGTAGAAGCCATATGCAATCATGCGTTGATCAAAAAACAGCACGACTTTCTAAAGCCCAGATTTGCCCAATGATCCAAATCTTGTGGAGGACTTGAGGAATTTGACCCATCAAATAGGATGATTCCATTTTCAGCCACGGAGTTCCCAACGGCAGCACATCCCAGGTTCCCCTTCGCCCTCCTCTCCTTCACTGGCTCGGGCCCCTTCAATCGCCCTTGGGCGCTGTTTAGTTTCATGAATGCCTAGGGTTTAGGCTTTTGTTCTGCTATTACATCCCAGCTATCAGTATGTAATATGATACCAGAGAACGCAGCATACCGATGGTATAATTAGTTGAGATTGGAACATACCAAAGGTTTATGTGTCACAGCACTACTTCATGTTTCTTGATTTATGTTTCACATGGTTTCTGCTGCTTTCCGGTGCGAAAATACGCCGATATAACCAAAGAGGCACACTATGCACTAGCACACTAACCCGACAATTTTCAACAGTTGCTGAAGCGTGAGTTCTCACTCCAAAACAATCATAGCTGTCACTGGTTATATAAAACAAAAAACAGTTTTGGTTGGCCAAATCTGGCCAAAGCCTCGATTTGGGTTGGTTGTATCAGGATCACATACCCATTTGTTTGACTAAACAAAAGCCCATATTACAGTTCAAAATGTGTAGTTGAGTGTGTGTGTGTTTCCAGTGTGTTTGGTTTAAGCATTGAATTGTTTGTTCCTTCTCACTTGTCTATGTGTTGATCTTTAACATGTTTTAGCCTCTGGCAGTCAAGCATGGCGATGGAAAACAGCCCATGGGCCCATTGCTACTTCGTGGATTTCCCAGCTCTCCGCATGTTTGATGACACCATATCGTAAATCAATGAAATACTATAGACTGTGGGTATAGGGTGTTATAATCAGATGGTTTATAGATTATAGACTATAGATGGTAAATGAAGCAATTGTTCCAGTACACCTGGTGAATCAATGGTTTTACATCCACTTATTATCCAAATTTCAATCCCATTGTTAACCCATTATTAATTAACACACTGCTATCCCATTCCCAGATGCTCCATGTATGGAATATTTACCTACATTTCCCCCGAAAATGGTCCAAATGTATGTATACTATTCCATACATGGAGCACCTGGGGTTATTAATCCATTGTTAACCCATTCTTCATTTTCCCATTCTTCTCCTTTCCTGGGTCCAGGTTCCATGCGCCTCTTCGCCCGTCGTGCCGGCTTCAGTCTGTCGGACCACGGCATTTGCGAGGCCTCGCATGCGCGAGGCGTCGGGCGAGGGCAGCGGCTGTGGACCGGGCCGCCCATTGCGCAGCAGCACTTTTTGGAGGAGAAGGACACGCTGGGAAACTTCTTAAAGTAGGTGTTTAATGGAGGTTTCCTAAATCAAGGGGTACCCAGAAATCATCCAAGTCATGGATGACAATGACTGTGTATTGAAACCTATGGTGACTTGGGGATCCAGCATTTCAAGAAACCACCATTTCTTACCCCACCATGGGAATAGTTTGTGCCTTTGGGAAAACAATATTTTGAATAGAAAGTAAAGATTACATCACCTTGAACATGGAACAAAGGTTGGGGTGACTGGCTGATGTTGAATGAAAAACGGGAGTTTAACATGAGAATGAGAATCACGAAATGCTGGGATTTCAGCATGCAAAAATGGTCATCAAACACCGACCATCAATATTGTGGATTTCAACATCAAAATCTTGGTAACCAAAAAACTGAATGGACAAACAGCAAAAGGTGAGCAAGGCAGGCGTTGAAACAACGATGACCAAACGGGGACTTGACTTAATTAGAAAGTTCTGTAGTGAAAGAGAGACTTGGATTTGGACTATGACCAGCGAATCCACAGCATAAATTGACGACCCAATGACATTAAAAGACGTTGAAAGGGATAGGCCATTGGCCGCTGCTAACGAGGCCTCAATGTAGACGGTGTAAAAAATACGTTCTGTAAAGCCGATGCGAACGCATATATATATACATATTAATTTGCTCAACCCGGCCAATATACGTGAACATGCCTTCAAAATGGTTTGTTTATAGACAAGATATCACCATTGCAAGGGCAATGTTAAAAGGCAATGAAGGGTGCGTGAAGAGATGTGAAGAGGCTGTGGCAAGTTGGTGGTAAATAAGTTTCGGAAGAATCATCACAATTTGAGGCCTGTCATGTAACATGGATCAATGCTGGGTATATTTATATATGGATTGCCTTTTCACAACAGATTCGGTAAGACTTTGTTTTTGAGGCTCACTGAGGAGCGCAAATTGTCAGCAAAGGGGATCGGTCGTGATGGGACTAGCCGCAGGACATCTTTGATTTTCTGGGTTTGACCTACCGAGAGCCCTCCGAACGAGACTTGGCATGAATGAGAGGGTGAAGCCCCTACAACTCAAGTTTCATGATTCCTTTCCATTCCAGCTCCTGACTTTTCCATTGTACTTGGCTTCAGCCCCCCCCAAGTCGGCCCAAGAGTTGTCTAACAAAAGCATTGTTGTTGGAGCTGTTGCTATGTTTGCTGTTTTGTTTGTCCTCTTGTTATCCTCTTTTCGAACCCCCCAAACATACAAGTTGTCCCAATAAAACACATCGGTTTAACTCGTGAATTCTGTGGTTTATGGATGTTGACAATAGTTTATAGATTGTACATGTTTATAGTAGGTATTCAACTAAATGGCGGTTTATCAGTCATACAACATTACACAACTATGGTTTACATGGATTGTTTATAGTATATACTATATATATAACATTGACCCATTTTCTGTCCGACAGTCAATTGATGGATGGCAATTTGGGGTTATAACGCAACTCAGAACTGCACCCTGAACAGATTTCCACGAACTCTGAGGCGAAGTGGATGCGGTGTGGCTCAGTGAAACCGGCGTGGTGCCTATGGAGTCGGCAGACGAGGCGGGCGGAGCTCAGCTGAAAACTCATGGCCACGAGGTCACTAGAAATGATGAAGGGATAACATGGGATAACTAATGATAACTATCCCATACTATCCCAAGATTGCTTTAGACTGCTTTACTGCTTTGGTAACTATGGTAATTGCTTTTTGTCGATGTTATATTCGATGAACCATGGTAAACCTATATTGTATGGCTACGCGTCGATCTGCCACAAGTTGGGATCAGTGGCAGCCTGCTAACTGCTATAATAGCTATATGTTTTATTATGTTTTGACACATCCAGCTATTTTTTAGGAAAAGGTAAAATATGCCCCTCTTTGCCCACTCCTAAAGATAAAAGGGGGTTGACGGATTAACTTTGCCAACTTGGACATGTAACGAATGAAAATACTGTATGTCAAACCCATAAATCCTGCAGGATGTTAATTAACACGTGGTGATATGAATCACCTGGCGATATTAACTGTAACCACGTGGTGATGTTCGTGAATCCGGGTTGACAGTTTGCATACAGTTTATATACTTCTCTTCTGTCGGCCAAGCAACCCGCCCATAAGCGATCGTGTTTGTGAAGCCGGACATGAGCCTATTCCGGGCTTGCCAGATACGTTTTTTTTTGTCCTGGATTCGTGTGGCTTATTCAAACCATACACGGAATGGATGAAACATGATGAGACTTTATGACATGCATATAAATGCAAAACAAAAAAAACAGGTCATTTTGACCATCGGATAATCTTACAGCCAGCCTCACAGCAGACACAACCCATACTTTGGAAGAGTCAGTGGTCCTGGCTCCGAAGTGTAAAAGAATTGCTACAGATTGGTCCACTCAGGGCGTTGATAACTAATTATGTAAGAATACTGTATAAATATGTATAAATATGTACATACATGCATACGCACGTATTTAGTTATGTTCATTTGCCTTCGTATGTGCAATAAACAATGACAGGACATGACACGACATGAAACAAAATACAGCTCCTCTGTGGCTCCACAGGTGACGGTGACAGCCTCGCCGAAGCGGAATCTCAACACAGCGGTGGTGATAGACTCAGAGTCTGAAGAAAAGTGGACCATTTGCGGCTTGATTCACTTGATCTCGGGCTGGAATTTACTTGGATCATCATGATTATCTCATTTGATTCGCTCTGGTTGTTTCTGGGATGCCCCATTGGACTATCCATTTACAGATGGAGTCCACTGAAGGGGCTTATGATGCGGAAGCATCATAAGCCGCATGCAAAATGAGATGATCCTCCGGGTATGGCAACAGCTTGAGCTGGGACCGTTCTTGAAGCCATTTGCCACACAATCTGTCACTGTCAACCAGTGGCTCCGCATCATGAAAGAAAAACATCCATGTACGTAGATGAAGACAGCTCTATACAGCAGCCAGAAGGAGTATACTACACTTTGATTATCCGATATTCTGTATTCATCCATTTTCATTTATGCGCTTGGCACGTGGCCCGTGGTGCAAGTTTGAGCTAATTCCTCTGAAAGGTGACGGTGATTGCCCTCAAAATTCAGGCTAAGAAAACATCCCCAACCTTGGATGGGCAGTTCAATCCTTTAGTTTTTTGCTATGAATGGAAAATAGCCATAACCAGCATTTTTTGGCTGACTACCAGAATTGGCCATGATTAAGCCATCCTTAACAAACCCAACCAAAAGGGCCTTATCATTCGGAAGTGTGTCATTGTTTTCAAGATGGGGTCGCAGCCGGCGCCCACCAATGTATACAGTGTCATAGTTCACTTCAGTTTTCCTCCCCTTGAACTGCGAGCGCACCTAGACCATGAAGATGAATATTCAACATTGGCGGGTTTGCAGTTTCAATCATGTTTGCCATCTTATTTGAGATGAGAATCCCAAATTGACTCAGTTAATTCACTTTTCAGAAGGCTTCTGACCATGACCCGGATCCTGACAGCCTGAATTCTGGTCCGCGAGGATCTCCTTGAGACAACGTCGCCATTCGCGAAGGCCGATTCGCCAGGACGAATTCATGGCCATGCTTCCCTGAGGTACCCTGTGGTAATTTAACATGGCTATTGAAAATTACCCATTTATACATATTTATACTTGATTTACCTATTAAAGATTGTGATTTTCCATAGTTATATAATGTTATATATATATGTTAGTTTACCAGAGGGTATGTATCATCATGTGTAATGGATATATGTTCCTATCGTTCGATTGGCATACGCGGGCGCTTCTTTGTGTCCCACCTCGTCCATGAGCTGAAGTTCTGCTGCTGACCTGGCTGGTGGTTTCGATGAGTTTTCATGTTCCCAATGATGACTAGCGTATTTTTCTGTGGGTTGAAAGTTGAAACCATCAACCCAATTATTATACTAGTATATTTAGTGTTATTTTTATGGGTATACGTCGTGGTTTGTTTAGCAGCATTTTGATTCCACTTGACCAGACAGATTTTAAAGTTCTGTTGCCGTCAGGGGCTGCCCCGCAGATTGCCAGTCTACTGCAACCAATTTGGATTGCAGAATGCATCAGAAATTAGATAGATACCTGCACGGAGTTGAAACAATGTCCGATGAGGGATATCCAGGGATTCTGGAGGCTATGGATACCGGACGCTACCAAATGTTTGAACCGTGGCAACACCCCGCAGTCGAATTGCAGATCAAGCGACTGCCTCCGCTGCATGAGAGGCTCTTTGTTGGTTTAACTCTTCGCACGTGAAAGACAGGTCCGCAGCAATAAAAAACAGCACAGTCAAAGATGTCTCACAATCAGTCAGACGGATTCCATACTTTTCTCTGGTTGTGGCTTCGCGTGTTTCTACAATTGACACCTGTAGATTGCAAT
>CAMXCT020003567.1:11197-32641 GCA_947184155.2 Cladocopium goreaui | reverse complement strand
TGCGTTGTGCCAATCCAGGCCCGTGTTCAAGTCAGCCACAAGGGCATAAAACGGCTTTCAAGTTCCAACGAATTAGGTGCACAAAATGTTTAACCTCACCAGACAACCATCAAAAGAAAAAAGACCACACCTGAAAGTCGTGTGCCTGCCTGTTGTTCATATCATGTCCTGGTTAGTCTGTCACTGTGAAAGCAAGAGCTGCAGTAAAAACACGGTTTCTGGTAGTTTCGAACGGCTTCACTGTGATAGACAAGCATTTCGGCGAGGAACCCTGGGACAACTGGACCAGCGGGACATCGTAAAATGGTGCATAACCGCAAGGCCAGCTGTTGCACTTTACTTAAACGAATTGCTAAATTAAAATGTGTGAATTTCGGAATTCAAGTCAGTCGACATTGACCCCAACTGGGGTTGCCTCAATTGGCCCTATGGCACCATGTCAGAGTCACCATAGGAATCACACTAGACAAGAATGGATCATTATATGATCCGGCAGGAAGTGAATCCTGAAACATGCAAAAAGACAGGAAACAAATTTATTAGATTGTTTGTTTATTGGGGTTCTTGGCTTAGCCCCTTGCCACGTCCATATAAATCACAGGAGTCATTGACATATAAACCAACAGCGTAAAAATATATATACGAGTGCAGGTACGTCAGTGCTGGCCGGGCACTGATATCACGTCCACTTGGTGCGGTCTTTGTTAGATGAGGCACACCAAGGGAACCCTCATCCCCCTGCACTAGATTTAAAACCCTTTCACTAGATTTAAAAAGGGAGAGGACAGAAGGAAGAAAAAGAAAGAAGTTTTACATCTATTTAGATGTTACACACACATACAAACACACACACCCGGCCGGAGCCGGGTCAACCCTGAAAGGCAAGAGGAAGAGAAAAGCGGACACAGACGACGGGCAACAGGCCGAAACAGCGCAGGGGGGGAAGGGAACGAACGGACCTCCAGAACCAACCTACGCGGAGAAACGGACCTGACAAAAACAGAGCACACACCTAAACCCCACGACACATTACGGAGAGGCACGCAGGGAGAATTAGGGACCAAATGGGGGACTAGTTGGTGACAAGCGAGAAAAACCAAAATTAAAGGACCGGATAACCCCACAAGTCAACTTCTTACTATAATGAGAATGAGCATCAAAGGTTGTAGCAGGGACGGGGAAGGAAAGGAAAAGGAGGCGGTGAAGGATCGAGAAGTTAAAACAGTTGTGTGTGACAAAGTGGAATGTGGAAGATGGTGTCTGACAAAGCAAGAAGGTATGTGAAAAGATAACGTTTATTTTTGTATGTATGTATGTATGTATGTATGTATGTATGTATATATGTATGTGTGTGTGTATGTATGTATGTATGTATGTATGTATGTATGTATGTATGTATGTATGTATGTATGTATGTATGTATGTATGTATGTATGTATGTAATGTATGTAATGTATGTAATGTATGTAATGTATGTAATGTATGTAATGTATGTATGTATGTATGCATGTATGTATGTATGTATGTGTGTATGTATGTATGTATGTATGTGTGTGTGTATGTATGTATGTATGTATGTTTGTTTGTTTGTTTGTTTGTTTGTATTTCTGTCTGTCTGTCTGTATGTATGTATGTATGTATGTATGTATGTATGTATGTATGTATGTATGTATGTATACATATGTATGTATGTATGTATGTATGTATGTATGTATGTATACATATGTATGTATGTATATACATAATATATATGTGTGTATATACATATATACATGTATACATGTATGTATGTATGTATGTATGTATGTGTGTGTATGTGTGTGTGACAAAGTTGTGTGGGAAAGATTGTGTGTGAAAGTGATGTGAGTGCGACATCAGTGCAGACATTTTTTCCGCTAGCGCTCCAATGTCATCTGCCCGGCAAACGAAACATGAATTTGATCTGCAAAAGGTTTTCTGCTCCAGTCGCTGGAGCTTGAGCTAAACATGCCAGAAAAGCAAACATACCAAAACAAGCCGATGAAAGAAACGTCCCGGAACATAAAACATGCCAGAGACGTAGCTACGTAAACATGCCGGCACACAAGCATTAATTTGATGTCCAAAAAGTTTTCTGCTCCAGTCGCTTTCACTTGAACTAAACAGTCTCAGAAAAGCAAACATGCCAAAACAGGCCGGAGACACAGCTAGGTAAACATGCCGGCAAACGAAACATGAATTTGATCTGCAAAAGGTTTTCTGCTCCAGTCGCTGGAGCTTGAGCTAAACAGGCCAGAAAAGCAAACATGCCAAAACAGGCCGGAGACACAGCTAGGTAAACATACCGGCACACGAAACATGAATTTGATGTCCAAAGAGTTTTCTGCTCCAGTCGCTTTTACTTGAACTAAACAGGCCAGAAAAGCAAACATGCCAAAACAGGCCGGAGACACAGCTAGGTAAACATACCGGCAAACAAAACATGAATTTGATGTCCAAAAGGTTTACTGCTCCAGTCACTTCTGCTTGAACTAAACAGGCCAGAAAAGCAAACATGCCAAAACATGCCGGAGATGCAGCTAGGTAAACATGGGTTTTCTGCTCCATTCGCTTTTGCTTGAGCCAAAGCGATATGTGAAAGATAGTATGTGAAAGACGGCGTGCGACAAAGTTGTGTGTGAAAGATGGTATGTGACGAAGTGTGTGTGAAGAGGATGGTGTGAAGTGGGAGGCGGGAGGATGGTGTGTGACAGAGATGTGCGTGAGAGAATTGTTAACAAAGATTGTATGAAAGATGGTGTGTGACAACACATTGAGACAGATGGTGTGTGACAAAGATGGTATGTGACAGATTGGTGTGTGACAAAGATGTGTGTGAGATGGTCTGTGAAACCAAGGTGGATGTCACATAGGCGTCACGCAGCCCAAGCGCGCCACCCAGTGCCATAAGTGCCACGCCTGCCACGCAAAACGAAGGTGGATGTGAGATTGTGCCACGCCTGCCACGTGAAACGCACATCGATGTCACCAAGTGCCGCGCCAGCCACGCAAAAGTGCCGCGGCGTCCCGGGCGACTAAAAGCAGCGCAAGCGCGCCACCCAGTGCCACAAGTGCCACGCCTGCCACGCAAAACGAAGGTGGATGTGAGATTGTGCCACACCTGCCACGCAAAAGTGCCGCGGCGTCCCGGGCGACTAAAACCAGCCCAAGCGCGCCACCCAGTGCCATAAGTGCCACGCCTGCCACGCAAAACGAAGGTGGATGTGAGATTGTGCCACGCCTGCCACGTGAAACGCACGTCGATGTCACCAAGTGCCACGCCAGCCACGCAAAAGTGCCGCGGCGTCCCGGGCGACTAAAACCAGCCCAAGCGCGCCACCCAGTGCCACAAGTGCCACGCCTGCCACGCAAAACTGCCACGTGAAACGAAGGTGGATGTCACCAAGTGCCACGCCTGCCACGGAAAGATGGTATGTGAAAGATTGTATGTGACAAAGGTGTGTGTGCGTGTGTGTGTTAAATTTGTGTGTGTGAAGTTATTGTATGTGAAAGATGGTATGTGACAAAGGTGTGTGTGAAGTTATGTATGTGACAGATGGTATGTGACAAAGTTGTGTGTTAAACTTGTGTGTGTGAAGTTATTGTATGTGAAAGATGGTATGTGACAAAATTGTGTGTGTGTGAAGTTATGTATGTGACAGATGGTGTGCGACAAAGTTGTGTGTTAAGTTTGTGTGTGTGAAGTTATTGTATGTGCAGGGTTGTATGTGACAAAGTTGTGTGTTAAGTTTGTGTGTGTGTGAAGTTATTGTATGTGAGAGATGGTGTGTGACAGGCGGAAGGAGGCTGGAGGAGGGAGGCGGGAGGCGGGAGCGACCGGGATACAGAATCAAAAACAAGAACCCTACACAAAGTTGTGGGGAACAATTATCTTATATAAAAACGGACTCAGTTCCTCCTATCCTAGAGGTCGTGCGTTATTCCCCTTCGGGACCGTGGTCAAGTCGGGCCGCAATGGCATAAACAGCTGTTCAAGTTCCAGCGAATTAGATGCACAATATCGACCTCACCAGAAAACCATCAAAAGAGAAAGACCACACCTGGAAAGCATGAGCCTGCCTGCAACGTCTTTCATGGTCATGTGTTGCTTCAAAAGTTTGAGCTGCAGCGGGAAAAAGGGGGTTTCTGGTTGTTAGGATCGGCTTCACGCTAATAGAGATGCACTTCTCAAGGTTTCACGAGGGACCGCAGGAACAGCAGGACTTCTCGTAAAAAAGGTGCAAAACCGAAAGGCCAACTACTTAAACGAATTACCAAGTTAAAGGTGTCAATTCCCATGTCAAGTTTGTCCACAGTCACCCGCAAAGGGGTTGCCTCAAGTGGCTCCATGGCACCATGTCGGAGTCACCATGGATATTACACTTGACAAAATTGGATCTTTGAAGAGATCCATCAGGAACTGAGTCCTGTAACGTGCAACCGGCCTAGACAATTAGACCTAAAGTAGATCCCGTGGTTGTACTTCATGAATATACTGATGGTCTTCCGAAAATGTCCAATGTAGTCCAAACCAGACTCCAAAATCAGCAAAAAAAATAGTCATCCTAAACCAGATTGCGGCGACCGTGTAAAACCATGTAAAAAAAAATTGTTTGGAAACGGCATGGTGGTTCTCGGGTTAGCCACGTCCCATTGCAGAAAATTGACATGAAAACGAAAACCAACGCAGGTACGTCACGGTGATCAGCTGTGAGATCCGCATGTACTGTGGCCGCTTCGTTGGACCATCGCTCACAGCACATGGATGGTCCCCCTGCTTTATTAGAAAGGGAGAAGAAAGAAGAAAGAGAAAGGACAGGTTTTACATCTAATTAAGATGTTACACACACAGACATACAGCACACACACAATTATATATATATATATATATATTTTTTATAGTCTATATAATCTGAATCATGACCAAGTATAATTATAAACATATATATATCCTGTGAATAAACAAGAACTCTGCAATATCGATATACAGTTTAGCCTCGCCATGGGAACTCCTCACAGCCGCTCCTGGCCGCCGCCAGCCTGGCCGCCGCCGCCCGGGCCAGGGCCGCATGGGCGGCCCGGGCATGGCTGGGAACTGGGACAGATGGCCACTTGGAGTAAATGGGATTTTGGCGATATATTATATAACTTCGGTTATAGGAGTGATTTCATCCCATTTATAGCTGTTAAGGGCCATAAATGTACTGTACCTTTTTGCTTCTGAGGGGAAGTTACCCTCGGGAATCAAAGATGGCTGGGAGATCCCACATAAATGGAAAGTTCCATTGCCATGTTTGCTTACCGTAGGGTATAGGGATTTATGGGTTTGATCTGGCACCAAACATGGACAATGATAATTTCGTATTGTTTTGTTTTTTTGCGCGTTTGTGTTGGTGTTTTATTGTTTTGTTTGTGGCTTGGTAGCGCCAAACTTTGAACAGAACGTTAAACAGGATGTCAAGTCAAAAACTATACAGTACTTGGTATAACCATCAAACACGGCAGGTTGGAGAAGACATGCCGCTTTGTTCAAGGTCTTAGTGCTACACTCTGCAAATCAAACATTGCAATTGAAAATCCCAAGTTTTTGATGGGGTTCCCTTTGAATCTTTTGATTTATGATTTGAATGCCCATCTTTGGTTCCGGAATTTCCCAGCCAGCCATGTTTGATGCCTCTTGAATGTTTGGTAGTTCCTTCGCCTGGAGTTTCCCTCTAAGGCGGTAGCGAAGTGCCGCAGCTTCCCTGCTGCAGAATGGAACCAGACAGGCCTGATGATACCCACTGCCGGAATTGATGCTGGTGCCTACATGAGGAGTTTGCATGGAGTGTTGCTTGGTTTCAATGTAAGTCTCCTCCCTTGGAATACCATTGATCCGCCCATGAATTTATTTTGATTTTGAATGATTTCGCATGATTTTGCGAGGGAACTAGAGCTCTTTTGGGAGTTGCAAGCTGGACACACGACCACCACCTCAATGTGAATTGGCTCATGCTGGCTGGCAGAAACGATTATGATAAGAAAACAAAATGTGTCGCCATCCTAAAACATGTGAGCGCATTGTGAGGGAAACCTTGACAAGACTTGAGGCGTCCCTTTCCGATACTTCCGGTGTTTTCTTGTTTGTGGGGTTCCCTCGGTGCCCTTGTGCTAGCTCCCCTGATGTGACTCCAGCAGTTTGAGGTCAGATGGTGACTTCCTACGCCATTGGAGTTTGCAGAGACCGCCCTTACCAGAGACATGCCAGCGGAATTAAGAAAGGTTGACAACTTTCAGCAACTTCAAAGGGTCACTTTGAATGGTCAATACTTTGGAAGAATGTGGGGCCATCATCCTCAAAAATATGCTTGTCAATATGGGGAGCATCATCCGAAATAAGATGGAAAACACCAAAAAATTGCAAACCACAGAGCAGTATTTTATGGCCACTAATCAGATTTGGGATCGGATTAATTCTAAATCGCAAGTTTCATCCAGATACTGATGAGTTATCCATTCATTTCCGTTGGTTCCACCAGCGGCATGTAGGAAGTGGGCCAAGGGGTTTGTCATTCAAGTGTTCTATTTTGCTTCAAACCACAAGCTACTAGGCCTAAGCACACATTGTGGTGTGTATTACAAAGGGATAATTTTGCGCATATAGATATAATAGAACATATAACTATATGGCTTTCAAATTTAAATGTGTTTTTTTTTGTGCCTGTGTGTGTGTGCAAATGTAAGCTTGCAACCTATATATAACCCAGTTTCAAGCTGGGGCACATAGAGTCTCAGCATTGTTGCTTCCAAACCACCTTATGGTTCCTTGGGTGGTGGAGGGGCATTTAAGTGGAACCATGTTGGTATGGGATCCCCTGTCCCGAATGGCATGCCATGTGGTCAGATCACAAGGCAAGGGTTTGGATTCCAGAAATTGCCAGATGATCTTCCACTGGGTTAGTCTCAATACCTTCGAACTGATATTATTGTGTATAAGAAGCCCCTGGCCATTGCACCCTGCAACCAAGATTCGCAAGGCTAAATTATACATGGTGTTTCATCACATGCAGGCTTCAAAACTAATTTGGGATGATTTTGGGGACCACCATTTTGGGAAACTTCCATATCTGGAACTATTACGCACCATTTTCAAACACACCGTTGTTTGATGTTGTCCACCTCCCGGTCAATCAACCAGGGCCGTGACCTTCCACAGCTAAGGAGTACCGTCGAGCCAGCGAAGAGATTTGTGTGTCACACAGTCTTTGGGCCACAGCGATTATGGTTCAGCTTTCGAAAAGGGTTGAGGCATGATTCAAACATGTCATGTTCCTGGCATATGGATACATATGGCATGAATAGGATGGCTAAGCGGATCAACATAGGAAGCAACATATTCATCAAAATATTATAAACACATCAGGAGAGAAGTCCCAAATTCAGATGTGGGTCCTCTTCAAAGGATTGGAAACTTGAACAAGACACGGAGAGAGATGCATACGAAGATGAAATTTGGGTCAATTGTGACAATGTCACACCGACTTCACTGATTTAGAGGAATCATCCTCAAATCACCCATTTGTCAGGTTTGTGAACCTTTATATATACTGTAAGCTTACATAGATAATATTCAGCCAGTTGAAATGGCAATTCAGAGATAAACGTCAAATTTATGTAAGTCACGTTGAATAGTCAATAGCTTAAACCTCAGCTTTACACTTTGCCCAGCAGTTTCCCGCATGGCTCGGGCCAAGGTTTGATGAATCGCACCTTGCTTCTGGATTCCGTTCGCAAGATCATGACCGTTTGCTCTGAGGACGGCAGAACGGGCCCCCCAGTTGGCACACTTAGTTATATCTCTATGGTCAGTTAGGGCTATCTATCAACCAACCAACTTATAAGTTGGGGCGGAACTGTCAAAATGTCAATTGCATGGGACAGTTTGTTTGTCGGATTTGTGTTGTTCGCACTTTGGCTTTGAATCTGGAACTAGAACTTTGCCATGGAGCCTAAGGTCTTGCTCACAGGAAAACAAGCGTTGTGTCTTTATGTCAACTATTTGGATAAATCAAAACTACCTGATTCCGGTGAGTCGCTGGAATGATTGTTCGTAGGGCAAATACTGCAAAGTCGCCTCCTTCAGGCTGGTGAATTATCAAAACAAGCTGCATACTGCGCATGATATTGCAATATCTCTGGACTTGAGGAAAATCATGTCGATCTTACCTTCCTGAATGCCAACATATATAGATGTGGTTTTCCCCACCATTTCCTATGGAACCATGGGTTCTCCACATCTTTTTGCGTGTTTACCCTGGGCTACAATGAAAATTCCCATTTTTCCATGGCCCCAAATTTCGAGGAACTGACGGTGATTCGAAAGTGTGCCATGGCCAGCAGTGAAGGTAACAGATGGGACCCATGAAATGCCATGGATCCAGAAAAAGACAATGGACCATTGGACCATTGGATTTTGGGCTACCCAATCTTATCCCAATCTTCAAAGCCCAATCTCCGCCCAAGATCCCAAGGGGCGTCGCAGGCTGTGATTTTCTGAGGTGGAGACGACCTATTCCTCGAAGCCTCTTTGGGCCTGATAGACCATGCCTACTCTTTGAAGCTGGACTTTATGGAGATTATACCGCTGTACACCATGGCGGTTTCCAGCCATTCCCGTGGATTGTTGCGTTTTTTTTGGGGATGTTGTACAGTTATACGTATATACTAGAAGTTAAACTTTTAGCAGGGCCCAAGGGAGCTGGGAACCAACCGGATGTAATAATATTATATGTAAATATCTATATATATATATATGTATATATACATACTATTTGAATTCCAGCATGAAGCACTTCAAATGGGACAATGCACAAAAGGCTTTGCTTTCGAGCTATGAACATGTGAATAGGTTTTGCGCTTGTGGCAAACATATGCTACGTGTATACTATAAGACTTTGTACTGCTCTTGTTTTGCAATTGAACAAGACACAGACAACCGCAAAAAAAAGCACATTAAGTATCACTGGGGCCTTGCATGACAGCACATTCAGGAATGGAGACGTTGGCCGCTGCCACTTTCAGACAGATAGATTCACACAGGCACCCATCCAGCACAATATGAAGAAGGCAGGGCCGTGCAGAGGCCATCAATGCGCATATAGTCGCTGCATGTAGCATTCGCAGCGCTGTTGATTGCTGATGGCATTTTTTCTACCTGCCACATGTGTTGAAGGTCCCAAGTTTCACAAAATATCTAGGTGACTACAGTAATGGTGACTTCGACTGCATTCCCTGCATTCCATTCACTCCCAGATACTCCCAGGGAATTCGGCTGAGAGGTCTTTATGGCGATGGAGGAGTGGAAGAAGCCTCTCTTTACGTTGCTGAGCTTCCAATAGCCGCCCAAATGTTTTAAACTCTCTGGTAACTCAGCACAGCGATGCAAAAGTACCATTTTTAGGAGGTAGCGGAGGTAACTCATCTATAAATGGGCCATGGTCATCCATTTTCCATAGGTATGAGGAATTACCCGAGGGTATATTCTTGTTTTTTTGGAGCTTTGAAGCAAGGACTGGCAGTTGCTTTGGGTGGTTTGCATTGCTGAGGCTTGCGGCTGCCTAAAGTGATCGTAAAGCTATGGTTTCTGATGACTGGAAACACCACCTCGGTGTTTTCTTGAAACCGGGCACCCCCCATTTCACCATATTTCACCATTAAGTTTCCCCATTGTTTTATCCTAAGATTTGGATATCTTGACTACTTCAATCTACTTGGTGATACTTGGGGTCACTTTAGTTTAGCAAAGCACCGCAACTCTCCACCGAGATCAGTGAGGTTGAACTTAGTGAAGCCAATTAAAACCACCAAAATTCCGGGGTATATCCCAAGTTCATCCAGTTCCACCTGTTCTTTTTTGAGGGTTCATAGGTGATGGTGTCCCAGTGGCCAATGCAATGCCCATGCGCATTAGGCTTTGCCTATTGGCCCTACGTCAGCTGGTGCCACCGGAGGTGTGTGCCTTAAAGCTCAGTGCTATGGTGGAGCGGGGCCTAGCGTGTCCGCAGGTGCAGGTGCTAACGGGTGCCAGGGGTGCGGTGGGTTTTCCTGCGGTTTCCAGCGGCTAACGTGGTGGATTCTCAAGAAAGAAAGGTGGGAAAGATATTGGCATTTGGCGTTTTCTCGGATTTTTTTTGGATGCCTGTGGCTCTTAAAAGATGGAGAAAGGATGGGAGTGTGGAATATGTTTTTGTGGAGGATGATTTGTTGATCTTCCCTGGGGTTGCCAATGTTGAGGTTGCAGGTTCGCTTGAGGATCTGGAGGGTTGGGAACTCACGACCCAGAGATGTCAGTTGTTTATATAGTTCGACTTGAGTTCTACCCAACCAACCATTCGGCTACAGGATGCTCCAGGCAACATTTGAGAACCAGTGAAAAGTTGGGTTGGAATGGTTGGACATGGTTGGACCCTGCTACACCAAGTGTTATTGCGGCTGGAACCCTTCGCAGCAGGGTCCCGCCAAGACGCATGACCTTTTCAAGAAGACATGAGGTTTACAAGCCATCAGCAAGATTGATCACACCCACCTACTGATTTTGTCGGTTTAAACAAATCCGGATATCAAGGGAGCTCCAGAAGATGGGGGAAAATGATCATGATCATCTCTTCGAACTCTCACCCTCCCACAGGGAGGTTGTTCAACCCATGAACATCCGTGGTTGGTGGTTTCAACATGTTCGATCCTCATTTAGGAAAGGTTTACCATTCAACTTGTCCCAAATAATCCGCTCCTTTGGAGCTGTCCAGGTGACATCTTTCTCCTTCTTGGCGCTGCTGTGTGCAGACATGATGTTTACAGACGTTGCTGGTGCAACCTCCGCGCGACAAAGATTCGGGAGCCCACTATGTGTGCAACCGATGGTTGGTCCAGTGCGCCTGTATGTTCGCAATGTTCAATAGGTTTCAACCACTCGGTTGAGTATGTATGGTATATAGTCAGTATATATAGTATATTCAATCTTTTTCCGACCAAAATGAGGCATTACAAGATGGCAACGTGACTTAAACTTAACACAAAGTGACTTCGCCACACGGCTTCCCAAAAATGAAGGTATGGCCAACAGTGAAAGATCTAATTCATCATCATTTGGGGGAACAACGGGGTTGGAGAACTGTGTTCCACATTCCCGAATGACCCTGGAAATATGTGTTAATCCTGTTCCCTCCTAGTAAACCTTGGTTTTGTATAGTGTCTTTTTCATGTTCCTGTCTCGTACTGAGGGTATTGAATATCAGACCATGTATGCAATTTATAGCTAATACTCACTTTTATCATACATTGGTTTGGCTGGTGAAATATGATCCATTTTCATTGATTACTGCTGACCAGTTATTGACGAATGGGCAGTTATTGTATCATGTTGTCCTATTTTTCTATGCCCAAAGGAGTATTGAAAATCATGCCTTCAATCTATCCATCTCTCCTTTTATCCATTTATCCCTGTATCCATTTATCCATATATATATATATATATGCAGTGCATCTATTATTGAGGACCTTGTTTGATTGTTTGATGCACCGGACAAGGAGGTGCCTGGACCACTGGCTGGATGCATATAAGGAGCAGGCGCTGATTACTGCCACTCGGTGGCAGAAACCCATACTTTCATGAAGAATTCAATCCCAAGCCCAAACAAGGTGACCTCTAGGGGTTTACGAATGTTTTTTTTTCAACCACCAACCAGGGTAAAAACAAGGGGTGTAGGTTGGTTGCACATATTCCCCCAAGAATCAGAATTTCTTCAGGCCTATACGGAGCCAGCGAAGTTCTATTGGGCCTCCACCTCGGGTCGCTTTGGATGTCCCCCTTGGCTGGAAGAGAACGTGTCTCGGCCTCATGAAATGGGGAAGACCATAGGAAAACCATGGGAAAATGCTGAGTTAACCATGAAAAATTATGATTTGATCAATAAAAATAGGGATTTTACCAAGAGCCATGGTGAAGTATGTAGTATCACTATGGGATGCCACCGGAATATCATGAGGAGAATGTGCGTAGATTACAACAAACCTTCTATGTGGATTTAACTATTTTATGTGGATTTGCGTTCCAGATCAATCCATGTTAAAGTCTCAAGCATCAACAGAAATGATGATGCAATTGATAGATGATGGTTAGTTGATGGTGACAGGTTGTTTTATTGCCCTTATCTAGCCTTATAGCACCCATTATATATAATTAATTAATATTAATTATAATTACGTATATATATTTATATATACACATAATAGTAGGATAATTTTTCCCATCATTCTTTTTGACACTTCTCGTGCGGGTCTTGTTTGAAAATGATGGGATAGCGCAATTTCTGATTGTTTGTTTCGAGATTGCAGGTCTGCGCGCAATCCAGAAACTTCATCATCAGCGAATGATGGTTTCAGCCACAAACCAAAGGACTTTACCACAACAAACGTGGACTGTAACAAACACATTCAATTTTTGCTGCCCTCAAATTGGAATTTAGCCAACAAACATTCAGACAAGCGAGTTCGAACTGGCTGAAGAGTGTTCATGAGAATACGGGGGCCATTAAACAACTTATCCGGAATAAGCCCTGATATTGATCAAATTGTTGTTTCTTACATGTTGGCCGGGATACATGATGAACTACAAGGAAAAAGAGGAGAAACCACTTGCATAGACCGTCTAGAGCCAGAAAACCTCTCCAGCATCTCTAACAATGCACAGGATGCATTCCCAAGAAACAGACTGATCATATACAGAACTAGTGAGTGCTGAGGTTACCTTGGGGGATACTATGCTGTTCAAGAACATATTCCCAACCTTTGCCTAAGTTTTTTTCTCAACCTCGTTCAGATTAGGTGGAGGCTCATGCGCTGAATTGGTATGTGGCTATGTTGGGGAGCTGCTTGACCGAAGCACTGAATCACCCTGGGTGTTTTCCACTGGATCTCTGTAAAACTGGATGGCATTGTCAAGGATTATTAAGAACCTATGGGTTGTTCATGTTTTACCATGGACATTGATCATGTGAAGCATTTCAAACCAACATAAACCAATCCCAACAACGATCAATTGGTGGCCTGCGAGATGCCACCACTTCCTCAAGCTGCCGGTTCCTTTCCAGTTCAAATGTCAAACATCTATGACTGGTAGATTGGACTCCAGGCTAGTGCTGGAAAAAACATATCCGCAGTAGCAACATGGTGCCTGAAACATTGCCAGTTCCTACATTGCACATGATCTGAGACAAGCCGTTGTTTTTATTTATTCGCCAAGTGCGCCGATTTTACCCGGTTTTTTCGAACAGGTACGCTGGGCATCCAGCTTCCCCATCTTCCAGTCTTTTGGGCCCCTTGGTGGACGATTCGGTCAGGTCGTGACTGATGTTCCAGGTGACCCTTGGGTGTTTACTCGAAGCAGTGGCCCTTACAGTTGCCGGGGTAAATGCGAATTGGATCGTTTCAAGGCTCATGCCAGAAATAGATAGTAATATGGTACACCCAATAATGAACCTACCATGGGGATGGTGAATAGCACCCATTTACGCTGATTTTGTGGATGGTTTCATTATCGGGTTTAAACTTCTTACCCACCTTTCGAAACCATACAGAGTCGAGCCGGGCTCACGCTGAAGCCAAGGATACCTTTGCCCCGCCAGTGGTGGACTTTTGGGAAGGTTTAAGCGAGGACAGGCTTCGGGACGGAACAGGGCCATTTGCTCTCATATACAGTAGCCATGTTGGTGTATGGGCATCAAACATTGCTAGGGATTTGTTGATTTTATATACCCATCATGTTCAGACTCCCATTGTGGGATGAATGACCTTAAACCATGTACCATGTTTTTGACCCTGGCACGCATACAGTATGTGGGTACATGGTTTTTCCATTTTTTCCACTGTACACACGCAGACCCGAAATAGAATTATATAGAGGGCTTTTACTTGTTTGTTAGTTTTTAGCTTGTATCATTCTCTGTTCTGACTGATTTATTGCTTTATTACTCTTTATTGCGCGATCGTTTGATAATGATTTCCAATTCTTCAGCAACATGGACCTTGATTCTGCAACTCCCGATTTGGCATTGGAAATCTCGCTTGAAAATTAATCCTTCCTTAGTTCAACTATTGAAACATTTTTTGGATGGTGGCACCCTGTGACGCCTTGGCCACAATTGGCTTGCAGGAGGTCTGGGAGATTTTCTGCCTCCCAGCCAACTTTGGGCGTCGCTGGAAGAATATCTCAGCCCTAGCTGCGCGGCGACAGGGACAGGTCCCTCTAGTGACGAATGGCCGACTGCTGGGTGGACACTTCCCTTGGAAGACGGCAGGTGGCGGCTAGGGCTGGGATTTTCCATGGTTTGTGTGGATTCATAAGTTTATGTAGCTTGAAGTGGCAATGAATCCTTTACCTGGCAACAGATGTAGTTGTTCTAGTGTTTCTTGCATGTTTCATGTCACTGGTTCAGAAGTTCTTGGTTTGACACATTATATATTTAGTTATATATAGATATATAGTTATATATATATAGTTATATATATATATAGTTATATATATATAGTTATATATATATATATATATATTTATTTATAATTATATATATACATACATTGACACACACACACATATATATATATTGCACTGCCCTTGGCCACCTTGATAACGGGTGGCATTTTCAGCCACGGCCCTTTGCCGGATTGGCTTTAGCAGTGTTTTCCATACATAGCCCATACTTATGTTAGATTACAAGAGGTTGTGTTTGTATATCCAAATGTTATTATATATATACACATATTTTTTCTATACCATGTTCATGGCTGCCTTGTTCTCATTCACTGCTATGTTTCAGGATGATTGCGCAGCGTGTTTTATCCTTGCTTGTTGCTACAGTACTTATGTCCCCATGATATGCTCCATTGCTGCTAGTCCTATCCCACTTTTGTGCGTGATTCGTCTAGATGATTCATAGCAGCGTAGTGATGGTTCCGAGTTTTGAACCTCTATCATGGCCTAAAATCGTGTTTTTGTTTCGTTGTCAAAAACTATCACGGCAAGAGACCCCAAACAGTGTGGGGGAGTGGGAGGATAATGTATGATGAGGTGGATGACGATGATGATGATGATGATGATGATAATGATGATGATGATGGTGGTGGTGGTGATGGTGATGATGATGGTGGTGGTGGTGATGGTGATGATGACTTTGGTGATGATGATGATGATGATGGTGATGGTGATGATGATGATGAAGATGATGATGAAAATGTTGCGGACGATGATGTTGGATAATAATGTTGAGGAAGAGGAGGTGGAGGAGGATGATGTTGCAGAAGATGAGGTGGAGGATGATGATGTTGAGGAGGATGAGGATGAGGATGAAAATGCGGAAGAGGAAGTTGAGGATGATAAGGTGGAGGATGATGATGTTGAGGAGGATGAGGATGAGGATGAAAATGCGGAAGAGGAAGTTGAGGATGATAAGGTGGAGGATGATGATGTTGAGGAGGAAGATGATGATGATGTGGAGGATGATAATGTGGAGGAAGATGATGAAAATAATGATAATGTTGCGGAAGATGAGGTGAAGGATGATGATGTTGCAGAAGATGAGGTGGATGATGATGATGTTGAGGATGATTATGTCAAGGGGAGGAAGATGATGATGTTGAGAATGGTAATGTTGAGGAAGGGGAAGACGATGATGTTGAGGATGATGATGTTGGGGGTGATGAGGTGCAGGGTGATGATGATGATGAGGTGGATGATGATGATGATGATGATGATGATGATGATGATGATGATGTTGAGGATGATGATGTCAAGGGGCAGGAAGAGGATGATGTTGAGGAGGGGGAGGAGGAGGAAGATTATGATACTGAGGATGCTCATGTGGAGG
The DNA here is from genome assembly GCA_947184155.2 of Cladocopium goreaui. Taxonomy (NCBI): domain Eukaryota; class Dinophyceae; order Suessiales; family Symbiodiniaceae; genus Cladocopium; species Cladocopium goreaui. The sequence goes on along the minus strand of CAMXCT020003567.1, from coordinate 16,724 downwards.
AGGAGGACCGATCCCAAGGCCGCGCCGCACGTTTTGTGCGAGCCTGCGCAGTCGAAATGCACTTGACATGTCACAAGAACCATTTTATGCGCAAATTTAGAGGCAAAAGGCCGCAGAGCGAGACCGAGACCCACACTATGATCAGTATGTGCGAGCCTGCGCATTCGAAATGCGCTTGGAGATTTCACAAGAGCCACTTTATACAGAAACTTACAGGAAAAATGCTGGAGCCCAGAGTGAGGCCAGAACGTAGACACACACTTTGTGCGAGCCTGCGCAGTCGAAATGCACTTCAACATTTCACAAGAGCCACTTTAGACGGAAATTTTCAGGAAAACTGCCGCGGCCCAGGTGGAGCACCCTGATCAAGCACCGGCCCTTGCTACTACCGTAAGAACCCCTCAGCCTCAGTGTGGACACACTGTTTGGGGAAATACTTGCATACCCAGTTTCACAGCCCACAGTCAGCTTCGAAGCAGAAACATGTTGCTTTTTCCTTAACATGAACTCCGATTCCGAACATTTGATACGCAAATCCTTGCTGCTGATCGTTTCTCCACCATCCAGAGTTCCTTTTCGCACAGGTCATCATACCGTCTACGCTTTGGGCGCCGCCATGGAAGCTGAGTTGTCCAGGGGGGCCGGGCACTTCGCCAATGAGGCGCATTGAATGTTGGGCAAATGTTGTGCTAACGAGGCGGATTGAATGTTGGGCAAATGTTGCGCAAGAAGGGTGAAATGTTATAGGTTAGCCTATGACAATGAGGAAGCAGTCTTGAACCATGAAAGACACACACAACATATATATATATATATATGTAATATTGTGTTTTTTTTATATATCATGCAATATCACACTCAATGCACGGGTATTGTCTTGGTAAACCAGCTGATAAATGTTAAAGTTCTAGTCAATTGTTTGTTTTTTCCCTCACCATTTTGAGGATTAGCTCGGCAGGTAGGGGATGGATGGTTTGTGGCAATTCCTGGGGCCTAACGCAGCATGCCTTGTGCACGCGCCGGCACGGACACAAACCAGAACTCGAGGGAAGTTTGCTCGTGAAAGCATCCTCATGCAGCTGGTGGGTTGGGTTTTCAGGGACAAAACTGGAACGCATCAACTGTTTTGAAACGAAGAAGGTCAATGTGATACAGGAAATTCGCTTGGCCACTCCATTGCTTCGCTGACCAAGCCACTTAGCAACGGATTTGTAGCCATGGCATGTAAATTCCCCAGTTGTGGTTCTCCAACTGGTTTCTATGGCTGCAGATTGGAAGTTTGGCACGTTGATTGAAACTTCAAAATGATTGGTGAAGCTGGATTTTCATCGCCATTCAGATAGAAAATGGTAGGTGTTGATGTTGACCCCATACCCATATGGATTGCACTCAGGCGCACACTTTTTCAATACATTAAGAAGTCGCCAGAGGCCTTGGTTTGGTTTTGAATTTGCGCATACTTGGCGCCAATAAAAACAAGAAGGTTTGCACTTATGATGCAGGGATGGGATTGCCCACTTCTATATTGTATTTGGCCTTGTTTGCCCATGTTACCTGAGGAAAAGGTCTAGCAAAACCATGAACCCTCTTACTGTGTATCAATAGGCGGATTGGGGGACAGGATCACAGGAGAATTAGACTGCAAAATTTAACACTACTGCTTAACCCTTCCATTTTCTCATCAACTGGATCCATGTTTGAAAAACCATGAAATCATTGGTGGATACCTAAAACGAACAGAAACCAACGATTTATCATTTGGAAATGTAACGTAGCCATGGAAAATTACCATTACAAAAATAGGATATTTAAGATATTTAACAGGATAATATAGGTAAAATATAGGTAAATCATCTACCATAATTAGTCACAAATATGCCATTTTCGATCGTGTGGCTCGAGTCGATGGGCCGTGGTCTCCACAGGCGGTGAACCCTTCGGATGCGGCAAAGCCCAAGAGAGAACTCCTTGCCAGGCATCCGGCCGCTCCGGCGATCCCGGAGTTGGAAGATGGTAGAAACCTACTTGAGGGTGCCAGACCCACTTAGTAACTGGGCTATACCATGTTATACCCCCCATTATACATGAAATATCCACACTTTTTATATATCGGATTATAGGGGTTATTTGTGGGTTACGAACCACTAACTAAGTGTGATGCACATCCATGTGGACCCTCCAAGTAGCCGTAAAAGTTGCTAAAAGCGTTGAACTGATGAAGTGAAATATTTGTTTGGGGGTACTTGGAGTGCTTAGGTATTTACAAGATGTGGCAGTTTTGTAGGAACACGTAATATGTGAATCCGTGTGTTTTCTGTACGCGATAGCATCGATACCAGGTTGTGAAACTCTTGTACATTTGATGACCTGTGTGTTTGCCGGGCCTTTGTGGAGCTTGAGTCTCGTGCGCTATCGCGAAAAGTCTTGCCTGTGCCAGTTTGATAACAGATATGAGACAGTGATAGACCATGGATTTTTGTGGAGCCACACCCTCGCTCATAGTTACAAATCATGTTCTAAGCACATTTTTGGGGTTCCATTTGAAACGTTGTGGGTTGTACGTTTTTGCGGTTTGTGTGTGTGTGCGTGCATGCCAAGGGCTCTAGTGATGTTGACCCCCTTATTCAAATTCCTAGGCTTAGCATTCAAAGTCTCCGATTTTTTTAAATAGTATAGAGAGTGTGCCTGCAATACAGTGATTTATATGTTTTTGAAAAGCAACATGTCACTGATTTTATTACTTGTATGTATTGCTAGTGTTATTTGCATTATTATTTTCTACTATTAGTGCTGTGCATTTTGTGACTCATGAAAGATGATACCGGAAGCGAAGAGGTTTCTTGCATCACGGTGGAATTTCTACTAGAACCACATGCTGGCATATGGCTAATTTTCCTGGCGGTTTGAAGTTACATCAACCCAAGAACAATTAGCAATCTGTGGGTTCTATTCTTGTTGAAGCCCTTTCCAAGTTGCCAGTTGGCGATACACCTTACCCGTTAGTCCCCTCCATCCGCAGCTTCCAAGCGCTCGTCCTACGTCAAAGCGTCCTCCATAGTGTCACACCATGGGTTGCGGTGCCTCCGCGAAACCAGCAGAGCCGGCGGCGGCTGCGCCTGCTGCGGCCGCGGCGCCTGCCACTGCACCTGCTGCGGCCGCGGCGCCTGCAGAGCAGGCACCTGCAGAGCAGGCACCTGCAGAGCAGGCACCTGCAGCGCAGCAGGCTCCAGCACACAGGGCTAAAAGGGAACATTCACCATTGCATGACATGTGGAGACCTAGTTTCAATGCACATTTTTTTGGTGGGTGATTTCCCAGTTGTTGGCATTCTAATTCATGTTTGAAGTATAAATTGCCAATCCACTGCTTCCATCACTTCAGCTATTTATGGAGTCTAGGGGGGACAAGGGGGTTGGGGATGTAGGGGGCAAGTAGCTTATCATATAAGGTTTTTTAGGGCTTCTGTGTAAGGCTCTTATTGGAAGATTATTAAGATCTGATTAGAAACTTAATAGATGCTTCGCCTAGCTAAGTCTTCAGCCAAGGAGCCTGGGGCCAAGATATGGGAGAGTCTGCGGAGGGGAAGGGCCTGGGGAGGGTCTGGGAAGGTTTGGGGGAGGATCGGAGGGGGGATTTTGGGGAATTTTTGGGGGGATGGTAGGCAAATTAGCTTGGGAGCAGGCTTACCCAAGGCTTATCCTTTAAACCCTCTTAATAAGCCCTTATCAGTCTTCAACCAACCCTGAACAAATCTTGAATAAGGATCTCTTGTTTCATTCATGGTTGGACCAGGGAGTAAAGACAAGTTTGTCCCTGCCTTGGGGATATCGGATAAGCCCTTATTAGGCTCTTATATTATAAGCTTCTTTCCCCCCCTCCCCTTACCCCCCTAGAATCCATGAGCTATTGATTGGCCGTAACTCGTCCCCATGGATGGATAAGTCCCATCACTTCATCAACCATCAGAATTTGTTTGATACACGATGCGCCTTACATTTCATCTCTCCAAGCTAGCCCCTATTCACATCAGTTTTCACAAACCATACCAACGGCACGCAAGAAGAAGAAGAAAAAAAAGAAGAAGAAGAAAAAAAAGAAGGAGAAGAAAAAGAAGAAGGTAGCCCCCAATCCCCCATTCACTGTATGTGTGGGGAACAACGATTAAAAAAAAATGACACCATTAAACATAAGAGTTGAATTTCAGTTGAAATATGTTGAAATCAATATAGTGCAGTGTTTAGATTTGTTTTTAAACATATGTTCAAAATAATGTGATATCCTAATAGAAACAACCATCATTTGATGTTAAAAAGACGCATTTCCCAATGGTTTCAGTCCCACCATGGTTCCCCCAGCCGTTTCTCCCCGCCTCTAAGGCGCCTGAGAAAGCCGCCAGTGCTGTTCCAGCGGAGGCCGCCACCAATGCAGAGGCGGAGAAGGTCGAGAAGCCCAAGGGTATCGCCTCTCGGCTGGGAAAACATTCCCGGCATGGTAAGTTTCACGGGTAGACATAATTATATAATTGAAATCATATAATGATATAATTGTATAGTTATCCCCATTACATCCCCATAATAACCGATAATTGTATCCCAGTATTCCCAGTTGTATCATGTTACATCCGTAATATTTTTATATTATGATTGAACAACTTATTTTATTTAGTAGCTGGCTACCATAGGTGTCCTAAAATCCCACTGGTTGGTTGCTTAATGGAGGGTTCCCCCCCATTAACCTGTATTGGTAGATAACCAAACCGGCACCTTAATTTCCCAAGAAGGACAACTTGTTGGCCACTGCGATTTCTGTGGTATATACAACTGTTGGATTGGCCAATAAATATGGACAATTTGGAAAATATTTGTATTAACCATGATTATTGATCAGTTCCTGGCTTAGTGAGTGGGAGATATACATAAGCAAAAATATGGAACAACACTAACCATGAAACATTGGACATGAAATCGGCAAAAAAAAACGAATGAGATTGTATAGATGTATAGCAAATCAGCTGGTATAGAAATTGGAAATTAAGCAAAAACACTTGGATTAACGATGAGTAATCAATGACTAGCTCGATATCAAAGTGACCTTAGAGTTTTACCAGCGAACATGGATTATTCATCAATTAATCAGAATTAACCCACGGTCAAATGCCTATGGATCCAGTCAACCATCGGTGCTTTGGAAAAAAATACCAGCGAACATGGATCTTCATTAATTAACCAGAATCAACCCACGGTCAACTGTCATGGATCCAGTCAACCATTAGTGCTGTGGGACCCACAGATGTTCTTCTGTAAACTCCCTACGACGTGGGATGCCAAGATAGCTAAGCGGTTTTTAGCCACAATAACTAGGGTTTATGGGGATATATATATATATATATGTCAATATATCTATATGTATATGCAAATATCTACATGCATATATCAATATTTATATATGTATATATATATACATTTATACATGTATCTATAAATACATTGATATATATATATATATATATATACATACATATTTAAAT
>CAMXCT020003567.1:0-10554 GCA_947184155.2 Cladocopium goreaui | reverse complement strand
TTATTGTTTTTTCCCCACCTGCCAGGTGAGGGTTGTTAGATTTTATCAGAGCTGTTCTCCTCATCCTCCTCCTCCTCCTCGTCCTCCTCCTTCTCCTCCTCCTCCTTCCTCCTCCCGCGTCCTCCTCCTCTTCTACCACCTCTGCCTCCACTTGGCCAAGCTCTTCGCCAACTTCGGAGCTCAGTGCGCACTGCTGGACCTCAACCTGGGACCGTCCCAGCTCAGTGCGCACCGCTGGACCTCAACCTGGGACCTTCCTAGCTCAGTGCGCACCGCTGGACCCCAACCTGGGACCTGCCGAGCTCAGTGCGCACCGCTGGACCTCAAAGCCAGATAGAATGCCAGAAGATATGCCAGATAGAATGTCAGATAGAATGCGAGAAGATATGCCAGATAAAATGCCATAAGATATGCCAGATAGAGTGCCAGGAGATATGCCAGATAGAATGTTAGAAGGTATGCCAGATAGAATGCCAGAAGGTATGCCAGATAGAATGCCAGATAAAATGTCAGATAGAATGCCAGAAGATATGCCAGATAAAGTGCCAGAATGTTTGCCAGATAGAATGCCAGAAGATTTGAGTAGATAATATGCCAGATAGAATGCCAGAAGATATGCCAGATAGAATGCCAGATAGAATGCCAGAAGATATGTCAGATAGAATGCCAGAAGATTTGCCAGTAACAAAATGTATAAATGTCATGGTGGGGATCACACAAAGTAAAGTAATTTACTATATATATATATGTATATTATGTATATATGTATATATGTATATTGTATATATGTATATTTGTATATAATAGTATGTTTGTTTGTATATAATAGTATGTATATGTGTATTTATGTATATATGTATATATGTATATATGTGTATATGTATATATATGTATATATGTATATATGCACATATGTATATATATGCACACATGTATATGTATATGTGTGTATATGTGTGTATATGTGTGTATATGTGTGTATATGCGTATATGTATACATGCAATTATATATGTATACATGTATACATGTATATCGTGTACAAAAGTATATCATGTATAAATGTATACATGAATTGCATGATATACTTATGAAGATGTAGATGGATGAGCAATTGATTGAGGCTTGCAGAGGTTTCAGCGGCAATGGAGAAGATCTTGGAGGAAGCTGGGCAGGAGATCCTTGGCTGATGGTTTTACAGGTAAATCACCACTGTCAATAGGAAACTCAACTATAAATGGGTGATTTTCATTAGCAAACTGTTGGTGTACCAGACGGTAAGTCATGTACTTTCATGGGTCATTCCAACAGTGGGAATGGGACATGTCCAAATCAAAGGGAGGCTTTAATATTTAATGGAGAATCGTTTATGGTTTGGCCTGGAGCCCACCATTTTTCAGAGGTAATGATCTACAGTGCTTTCATGGGGTCATTCTCCATAACGAACTATATATTTGATTGCCAGAGGGTACAATTGCTGCGATATATTTATATTGAATCATTCTGATGAGGACCTTATCACATCCCATAAGAATTTGTATATTTTTGTGTGGATATGTAAGGATAGTCACTTTGAACTGCCGGGGAGTTCGATGGAAAGGTATTAGACGGCGATTAGGTTTTCAAATAATTAACAAGACACCTGTGCCTGCATCTAGGCTCGGTTCTCATACATGGATGTAGATGGTATGTAGTGGATTCTTGGCTTGTCTATTCCCAGGAAGTCCAAAAGGGATTCTTTGCCATGGATTTTATGTAAATTCCGTTCTTTGGACTGACCACTCCGACCACGTGGGACCACGTGGGACCACGTGGGACCACGTGGGACCACGTGGGACCATGCTGTCATCCCATTTAGACCTTGCCTATTTTCAATGGGGTCATTACTAACACCCTGAAAAACTTAAAAAAGCACACATGCCAAAACATGATTTTTGAATATGTTTGAAATTTGATCAAGATACAGTAGCAATCTTTGACGTCAAGTTTCGATTTTCTTGCAGCACTCCAATCCCCAAGAGGCATGCAGTGCGACGCTGGTGCAGCCAGCACAGAAATGGTTCATCTATCCGAATTTATCCACCATGTATATCACAAGATTAACCTTGAAATGTTTTCACACATGGTCACAATATGTCACAACCAAAACATCCGGAATTCACCAAGAAGAACCCACATTTTTTGAGCGGGAATGATTTCGAATGTATTTTTGTCGTTTTGGGGACCACGGCAAACAATAGAGGTTCCACGGCAAACATTGTGAGTTCCACGGCAAACTTTGTAATTTCCACGCGGGGACCACGCTGGGACCACGTACCCCCCAGTTGTGTTTTTGATTTTTCCCGTTCTTTTCTCCCACATGTTTCCAGTTTGTCACAGGCCGTTTGGTCAAAAGCATATGCTATTGAATGCAAACCATTGGGATGACCCCAGCATATAGGGCATGCACTCAGTCCGATACAACTCGTAGTAGAAACTCCGGTGTGTCGCCAAAACATGGCAGCAGCAGTAGGTTGCAGGACAAAAAGATGATGAACCAACGTGGTGCGTTGATTTAATTTAATCAATGTAATCATGGCAATCCTTTGAACTCACAATAGGATTTAATGTCATGTCATCTCAATGAAGGGCCTCCGGAAAGCCACGTTCATGTTTTGAATGGTTGAATCATTGCCAACTAAGCCCCTGGAGTCAGGAGCGGGCAAAGTTCGGTTGGTAACGGCAAAGTAGGCGCAAGCCCTTGGGGTATTTGTTTTGCCTATACTTGGACCGCCTGGGTATTTCTTGTTTTTGCATGTTTTTGCTATACCTAATTTAAGCCGTTGGAAGCCCCGGGGAAAAAAACAAAACTGATCATCTCTCCTTCTTTGTGTGGGGCGGGTCCATCCATGTACCTGGCTCATTTATCTACCTATCCATCTATATAGTATTTAACACTTGTACACATGGGGATTTAACACTTGAACACATGCATTATCATTGTCATTCTCTACATTATGTACCAAGTTTCATGCGCGAGCTACCTCTTGGTGCGAAATTCAACGCTTGTTCTTTTGTCGTTTCAGGTTGAAAGTGCCAGAGGTCATCAGCGGCTTTGCTGCATTAGTTGAATGTCAATCCCGGATTAATAAGCGGTGTATGAATTATGGGGTACCCCAAATAGTGGCAATTTTCTATTAAACTTAGAAGCCCGGGGGTTTATTAATCCCGGGGTTGACATTATATAGTGAAGCTTCAAACATAGTGTGCAACGTTTGCATGATCACTTACATGGTGGGGCACCAAGGCCCTAGTTATAAATTGATTCATACGCCAGACGGAATCGGTCACCCACTAGCATCCACTAGCAGAGTCAGACCACAGTGAGTCAATCACTCCACACGTCGGAGTCAATCACCCTCCACAGCCCCACTGGGGGCGAGGGGTGACTGCCCTGCAGCGTGCCTCGTGGGCCATCAAAGTGACATGGTTTCTTTAGGGTTGGTTGAGGGTTGTTTCAAGATGTATTGGGGTCTATTTAGGGTTGGTTTCAGGGTTTGTTTTAGGGCCTATTTAGGGTTGACTTAGTGTTCGTTTGGGGTTTATTTATATAATGGGTTGGTTTAGGGTAATGATGGGTTTCGTCAGTTAAGCTAGGGTTTCATCAGGGTTTGTCCGAGGGTTGGATTAGGGTTTATTTCGGCTTGGTTTCGGGTATAGTCAGGCTTGGTTGACTTTGTCCTATGGGGTTCCTGACTCGGACGTTTGGGGCGCCCCCATAATAAGGGCCCACATTGTATTGTTCAACTCCATAGGCTTGTCAAGACAAGCCTTATTATTTTCCTTTGGTCTCCTCAAATTTCTTTGCAGCAATTCTGCCAAAATGCAAAAATTGCATTGCACAATGTTGCATATTTACGAACATTTACCCATTTCAATGAGCCTTTAAATCTATGCCAGACATGGACCATGATACATGTATCCCAGAATTGGATGATGTTTTTTTTTGGGGGGGGAGGTAACCCCCAATCAGTCAGTTCGACGGTAAAGGTCATGGTTTCCGTATTTTCTTCCATTGATTATCAGATTTGGTGTGTCAAATTCTTATTGTGCGAGGTTACAGCAAAAATATGGTTTTCAATCATCAATTCCCATGAATCAGTGGCAAATTATCCCACCTTCTCATAGAAACATTACAAATGATCACATTTTCTGCTACTTTGAATCATTGTAAATTATCTTAAATGATCCCATTTTCGGATAGAAACATGGTAAATCATCCCATTTGCTGAATGAAACGCGGTTCATGATCCCATTTGCTGATAGAAACGTGATAAATTATCTCATTTGCTGATAGAAATGTGGCAAATCATCCCACTTGCTGATAGAACCGTTATAAATTTTCCCATTTTCAGGTAGAAACGTGGTAAAGTATCCCATGTTCCGATCGAACATGGTAAATCTTGTCATTTTCTGGTGGATAAGCGCAGTTTTTCTGTAACTTCACATCCCACATCGCAATGGCGGCCAGGGTTGGCCTTCAACGTGGCCAAGGTGGCAGCACAGCAGGCTGGCCTCAAGGGGTCCGAGGAGCCTGAGCATGATTTCTCTTGGGCAACACAACAGATATATAGCTGCTGATTTAATGGGATATTGTGATGGGATATACCCTCTGGTTATGACTAACATAGCCATGGTATAGATGGCCCATAGAAATGATTTACATATTAATAGCATGGTGATTTTCCAAGGCAAACTGTTAAATAACCAGATGGTATATATATATATATATCTATCTATATGTCTTTCCCCAGGACTACGTTGAAAAACTGGAGTTCCGCCTGCTGCTGCAGTACACCCGGGAGTATTTCGAGTTGTATCAACTCTTCAGTGGCATGAGCGAGAAGGTGGGTGCAGAACACATAGTCGTTTGCACGTGGCTTAGGATCATTATGGTGCCTTCATTCATCATAGCACCTTACCTCTCATGGGTTTCAATCCATGCATGCTTTATTCATGACAACCTTACCTCTGATGATCCTTCTCGTTTAATACGCCAGTTGTGTTGGGGCCAGGCGGGCAACAAATATGTGGGACTGGAAGAGTTCAAGAAAGCAGTGCCTCTATTGAAGGCTCCATGGGACTGGCACTTTAGAATTGTTGTTTGCTGAGGGCCAGGTGGTATCTCAATGGATAGTCTAACATAAAGACACCAATGACACTGCTATTTATGGCGTGTTAAATGATCGCTGTTGTATTTGTGCATTTTGTGCCGAATATAACATGTATAAAACTACTTGCCTTTTCAAAACCCTGGAAACGATCCAATGTATATATCATAATAATATTAGTACACATACATATTTAGTCGTATTTTCACATGATGTGGAGCATCAACCGTTCAACTGTTGGATGCTCAGTTTCGACAAAGATTGCTCCTTTGCCACCGGTACTCATGGCCCGTGTGTTGAAGCCCCTCATTGCTGGGATATTTCGGGAACTGAGGTTTTTCTCTAACCCACTTGCTGAACCATGGAAAATGATCCATTTATAGACGACTTGCAGTAACTACTAAGCCGTGTAAATTACCAGAGGGTACACTAAGCACAGTATATTATATATAATATATATATATAAACCTCTCTCCCTATTACTAAAACACCCCCCCTCCCCAAATTAAACACGGTGATCTATTTTCATTTTTAGGGTGTGTTTTGTATTAGGGTGCCCTTAATATTCCAATTTAAACCCTAATAATAAAAATTAAACAACTTTAGTTCAATTTTGATTAAATGCCACATTAAAATCTATATAAAATATTGCCAAAAACTGGATTTCGAAGCTTTCCCCTAATATGCCAATGAAAACCTCAATAAGAAAAACAAAAAAAACAACGATTTCAATTTTGATTAAATCCCTCATCAAATCTATATAAAATATTGCCACAAACGGGATTCCGAAGCTTTCCCCTAATATTCCCAATGAAAACCTTAATAATAAAAAACAAAAATGTGAGATGGGACCCTAATTTTTTAAAAAAAAACTCCACGTGGCAATGTATTGTTATTAATAGGGGGTTGAACCCATTGTTTCACCATCCTGTTCTCCTGTTGATTCTCAATTACCACAATTAAGAATCCAATTGTGCCCAACCAAAAAAAACCGGAAGTGCCACACCAATCCTCTTTTTTTTATGTGTGGGAGTTTTAGTAATAAGAAGAAGGGATTATATATATATATATATACATGGTAGCCATACATTTACGTTTAGCCTCGGGATCCCGTGAACAGAGAATTTTGTTCCTTCGTGATGTGGTCCAACATGATCCAGCATGGATATGTTCAGGAAGTCTTATTGAAATCTCTATTGTCATCTATTGTTTTATGGTTTATGGTATTTCTATGTCCCCTAAGAACATGTGTTGCAGCATTTGTTCCCTAAAACCAATGACTTACAGTAGACACCAGCTGCCAGGACTGGGGAGTCACTGAAGTAACCTTGGAAAAGCCAGAGGAGACCTTTCAGTCCATCGATAAAGACGAGTCCGGGCAGATGCCTGGTGACCGAGGGCGGGGATACGGTCGGGTCTTGATTGTTCAAAGTTCCAAGAGGATTCAAAAGAACATCTTATACCCTCAGCTATGGTATTTGTTCCCCACCTGCCAGGTGAGGGTTGTTAGATTTTATCAGAGCTGTTCTCCTCCTCCTCCGCCTCCTCTGCCTCCTCCGCCTCCTCACCCGCCGCCTCCTCACCCGCCGCCTCCTCCTCGCAGTCCAGTTCCCAGTGGGCACAGCCGGACCTCCACCGCGAGCTCCAGATCCCAGTGGGCACTGCCGGACCTCAACCGCGAGTTGCAGATCGCAGTGGGCACTGCCGGACCTCAACCGCAACTTCCAGGTCGCAGTGGGCACTGCCGGACCTCAACCGCGACTTCCAGATCGCAGTGGGCACTGCCGGACCTCAACCGCGACTTCCAGATCGCAGTGGGCACTGCCGGGCCTCAACGGGAAGAATGTGAGAAAAGATGTCAGATAGAATGTCAGAAGATATGCCAGATAGAATGCCAGAAAGAATGTCAGAAAGAATGTCAGAAGATATGTCAGACAGAGTGTCAGAAGATATGCCAGAAAGAATGTCAGAAGATATGCCAGATAGAATGTCAGAAGATATGCCAGATAAAATGCCATGAGATATGCCAAATAGAATGCCAGAAGATATGCCAGATAGAATGCCAGAAGATATGCCAGATAGAATGCCAGAAGATATGCCAGATAGAATGCCAGAAGGTATGCCAAATAGAATGCCAGATAAAATATCAGATAGAATGCCACAAAAAATATGCCAGATAGAATCCCAGAAGATTTGCCAGATAATATGCCAGATAGAATGTCAGATAGAATGCCAGAAGATTTGCCAGATAGAATGCCAGAAAATATGCCAGAAGATATGCCAGATAGGTATGACTGAAGATATGCCAGATAGAATGCCAGATAGAATGCCAGAAGATATGTCAGAATATATGCCAGAAGATATGCCAGATAGAATGCCAGATAGGATGTCAGAAAGAATGTCAGATAGAATGCCAGAAGATATGCCAGATAGAATGCCAGAAGATTTGCCAGATAGAATGCCAGAAGATATGCCAGAACATATGCCAGAAGATATGCCAGATAGAATGCCAAAGAAAATGTCAGAAGATATGTCAGATAGAATGCCAGAAGATTTGCCAGTAAGAAAATGTATGAATGTCATGGTGGGGATCACACGAAGTAAAGTACGGTAACGACATTTAAATATGTGAGGGGCGGGCCAGACTGCGAGGCCCCGGTGAAATACCAGTTCGTATATTTAAATGTAGTTACCGTACGTTTGAATGAATTGGATTCCGTATGTTTAAATGGCCGGGCGGGCCAAGGAAAACCTTCCCGGAGGTAGTCTAAAATACCTGTTCATATATTTAAAAGTCCGTATATTTAAATGTAGTTACCGTATTCTTTTGTAATGGATAAGTCATCCGGATACAGTAAATGGATGTAAATGGGTCATTTTCTGTAGCTATGTTATCCTGCTGGAGGCTATAGTTGTTCATGGCAGGAGGCCTTTTGGAGTGCTATGCATATCGACACTAGGTTTATCTTAACCTTGACCGAGAGCAGCCGCTAGAGTGCTTTAAAATAGGTTCGACCAGGGCTTGGCTCGCCTTGAGCCTTTGGCTAGGCTCCTGGAGATGGCGATGGAGAGAGAGAGTTCCAAAGCATTGGTGGGACATTGTCAACCCTAGATTAATAGACCCAAATGTTGATCCATTGTGGGGAGTTATCTGCAAATAGTGATACATCACTGTAGTAAAATGATGCAATTTATGGTTCCCCCGTGACAACAGCAGAGAGGTCGATCCGTGACATTACAGGGGTCGATCCGAAACTGGCCCCCCAGGATCCGTTTTGAAGACTTCGCAGAGTGGGCCATGAAGCAGAACTTGGACAGTTGCTTGTTCTGACTGCTTGTGGGGAGCCATTTCAGCGGAGAAATATGGAGTTGAGGGCAGAATTTCTAGGAGGTAGATAGTTGAAGAGCCTACAATAAGCAGCCAAATGGAGGTGACAAATCGGCAGAGAATGTAACCATTGACAAATGATGCAATATACATGTATGTACTATAATGTATTGACATTTGTATATATATATATGTACGTATGCATATATGTATACACATATATATATATATATATATATATACGCGCAACGCCTGGGCTTTGCCCAGGCGTTGCAGCGTAGAGGTTTCCCATTCCCAAACAAATGTTGATGCAACTTCACAAAATTCCTGTGGGAAAAACAACAAAGTACTAGGGAATATTAAACTCCCACCCCCGTTAAACCTTAAATTCCCATAAGAAAAACAACGAAGGTAATAGGGAATATTAAACTCCCACCCCCGTTAAACCTTAAATTCCCATAAGAAAAACAACGAAGGTAATAGGGAATATTAAACTCCCACCCCCGTTAAACTTTACATTCAACTGGGAAGATCAACAATGGTAATTACTGTAGGGAATATTAAATTCCCACTGCCGTTAAACTTTAAATTCAATTGGGAAGATCAACAAAGGTACTATATAGGTAATATTAAACTCCCACCCCCGTTAAGTTTTACATTCATTGAAGATCTTCAATAAGGGTTTGATGCTCCCACCCCCGTTAAACTTCTACATTCATTGAAGATCTTCAATAAGGATTTAATGCTCCCACCCCCGTTAAACTTCTACATTCATTGAAGATCTTCAATAAGGGTTTGATGCTCCCACCCCCGTTAAACTTCTACATTCATTGAAGATCTTCAATAAGGATTTAATGCTCCCACCCCCGTTAAACTTCTACATTCATTGAAGATCTTCAATAAGGGTTTGATGCTCCCACCCCCGTTAAACTTCTACATTCATTGAAGATCTTCAATAAGGATTTAATGCTCCCACCCCCGTTAAACTTCTACATTCATTGAAGATCTTCAATAAGGGTTTAATTCTCCAACCCCCGTTAAACTTCTACATTCATGGAAGATCTTCAATAAGGGTTTAAATCTAATGATGATGATGATGATGATGATGCGTCGCCTGTCATCAGTGCGGGTCCGGGCAAAGCCCAGGCATTTGCCGTATTTATATATATATATATATGTGTGTTTACATGTAAATATACATATATATATACATGTAAATGTATATGTAATGTAATGTAATGTAAACGAAATGTAATGTAACGTAAGGTAAAATGTAAATGTAAATGTAGGTGTAAATGTAAATGTAAATCTAATCCAATGTAAATGTAAATGTAAATGTAGATGTAAATGTAAATGTAAATGTAATGTAATGTACGTACATATGTATGTATGTATGTATGTATGTATATATATGTGTGTATATGCATGTATACATATATGTATATATATATATATATATGATGTATGTATTTTTACATATATATTTATATATACATGTATTTATATATGTATGCATGTAAACATGTATATATTCATACATGTGTATATATATATATATGTGTATATGTATATGATTGTATGTGTGTGTTATATATATATATATATGATCAAATTTGAAATTCGGGAGATCCGGAAGTTGGCATCACAATGTTGGATGTCTCCTCTCCCTCTCCAATCGTCTAGCTCGCCACAGGCCCCGATGATGATGAAGCTGCCCCTGACAACGCTGAAGCTCCAGCAGAAGCTGCGGCAGAGGCGGTGGCTGCGTAATGTCCCAAGTCATGACCTGCTGCCAAAATGGCAGTGGTATGGTATGGGCACTAGGTCAAGCGGTCAAGATGTGCTGAGATATGATGACATCATCAATTTTTGGAAAAATATATTTAAAACATGAATGGATGAAATGAATGAATGAATGAATGAATGAATGAATGAATGAATGAATGAATGAATGAATGAATGAATGAATGAATGAATGAATGAATGAAATGAATGAAGTGAATGAAATGAATGAATGAAGTGAATGAAATGAAATGAAATGACATGAAATGACATGAAATGACATGAAATGAATGAAT
>CAMXCT020003566.1:20453-60769 GCA_947184155.2 Cladocopium goreaui | reverse complement strand
ATCCACAGTAGAAATACGCCCTCTACGCTTAACGAGACTCACGGGTTTTTTCTCACGAATCTGCAATCAATGGGCGTCAACGCTGCCCATGTTAATTGGCTTGCAGATACAAAAATGGGATGGCCAGTCTTTTCTGAGCCCATCTTGAAGTATCAAATCCGGTTGTATAAATGGCAAAGTATGGGAAAATCTACTTGAGAAAAATATCCATAAATATCCCAAAGGTATATTAACCCTACACTTCAAGATCTCGCAGTGATACCTTCAGGCTGTGGGCCATCGTTTCTAGAAACTGAATTGGAAGATACCCCAAAGGCATTACTGTAGTTTTTGCAGACAGCCTCTCCCAAGATTCTGCGATTCACGGTCGTACCATGTCGTACCCACATTAAAACCGACATCTTTCATGGATTGGTTTCAGTGAAATTGAACCTTGGGCGTGCCACAGGGAAAAAGTCCTGTGAGGGAGGTCCTTCGTAGAATATGAAGTCTTCGTCCAGGCAGTCGATTTACTCAGTTTTGGTGGGTCCAATATTGTTTAATAAAGTTCCGAACTAAAAATTCCTCGCTTTTGGTGTAAACGAAATATGTTTGTTGGACTCCCCACTTTGGTACCACTAAAACCAACTTGTTCCTTTGGTTAGCACTCTCATCTTTGCTGGTTAAACGCCTTATCCCAGCTCTTCCATGCCTCTTCGATCACAGCATTCGCCACACTGCGGCGCAAGGGCTGGTACCTGCCCAAGATGAGGAATTTTTGTGATTTTGACCTAAACTGCACAACTTGGGATTTCACCAAGAAAACACGAAAAAAAACAGCTCTTGACCAGGAAAAACTAGAAGACATGAGAAACATTGAATATTTACCAAGCAAAAACGTACACAATTGGACTTTTACCAGGAAAAGGTGGGGATACAAAATCAGCACAAGTTGGAAAATCACATACATTATGGTAAATACTTATATGAAAATGCTGATTTTCACCCCAATGAAAATCAACGAGGGTAGAACGCTATAATCAACACCAACTATAGGAACCGTCCCGTTGCTTTCTGACATCAAGAAGCACAGTGCTCAAAATTGCGCTGGATGATGATGAACATGATGATGTGCCCACAAAAGTCGGAATATCAGCAGAGAAATTGGGAATAGATTTCCCATCAGCTGATCGTGCTGCTCCCTCGACAGCAACAAACATGGTGAATTTACCACAGATTTCACCATGATTGGACATGATTGGACCCATGTTGCTAAATGATGGTTGACTGGGGTAACAGAACCAATATATGACTTAATAGTGGTTAAAATATTAAATGGAATCCAAGGAACTATATCGGTTTTAGATGGTTGACTGGGTGTTTTTGGGGGACCATTGGAATGGTTTTTTACCAGTTCCAAAGAGTGCCGCATGAGAAGCTCCAAATTCTTCTTCTGCGAATGCTGCAACAGTCGTCATCCTCCAAGTCCTCCAAGTTAGAATTGAATTGTCATTTTGAATGAGAAAACCAATGGTGATAAGGGATACCCTCTGGTAAACTAACATAACTATGGAAAATCACCATTTTTAAAGGGAAAATCAACTATAAATGGCAATGTTCAATAGCGAACTGTTAAATTACCAGAGGGTACTTTCCATTGATCTAACATAGATATGGAACACCCACCAAATTTTGTTGATCGTTGTCCAAGGGCAACCGCAGCTTTTCCATTTTTAGTCCAGAGATTTACTGCAGAGTATCCCCCTTTTTAAGACCCAGAAATCTGCCAGTTGGACTGACCAGATCTTGATTCAAGAAAAGGAAAGGCCTTTTTTCACATATTCTCCAGAAAGTTCCAGATCTCAAACGATCTCTGTGTTTCAGTGATCAAAAAAACCTGACAGCCACATTTCCTCCAATCAAACATGGCTGGAAAATTCACCCCAATGAACGATGATTTTCACGAACGAAAGCTGCAACGGCTAGTAACCGATGATCGATGAGAGCCTAGTTGGGGACACCGAGTTGGGGAATGTCCATTCTCCCATGCCATTTTACCTAAGAATATTCAATAATGGTAAGATATCCCATAATCTATGATATCCCATTGTATAATATCCAGAAAATACCCCAGTATTCTCCTTAAATGGGCCATTTTCATCCATTTTCCATAGCAAAAAAATTCCACTCGTCCAACCACCCTTGAGATCCCTGACTTTGGCACCAGCGACACAAGACCTGAGGCTGCGGGAGTGCTGTCTCCATCCATGTCATTGGCTATCACCGTAATCATCGTCATATTACCCTCTGGTAAACTAACATAGCTATTGAAAATGGCCATAGACATAGTGGATTTTCCCATTAAAAATGGTGATGTTCAATAGCTATGTTAAATTACCAGAGGGTAGAGGATATCCCCATATCTCTGTTGCTGATGTAAAAAATCGGCAAAAAAAGCAACCCGGTGGCAGGTTCTAGATTCTACTCTCCCACGAAACTTGGAATAGGGGGTTTGATCCCCATGTTCAGTGGTTAAATGGGTTAAATCTTCATGTTATCCCCATGTTCTATGGGTAAATAAGCTATTAGCCTATGCTTGTTGGTTAGATCACTATTTAATCACCATTTCTGTCAGTGAAATCCCGTTTCAGTCACTGAAAAAATCCCGTCACAGTTGCTGGTGTTAAATCCTCCATGTTTATTACTGGCTAAATCAAGATGTTGGCTGGTTAAACCCCCATTGGTGCTGGCAAAATCACCATCTTTCCATCCTTCCCCGGACGCGGCCATTGGTGCCATGGCACTCTCGTTGACACCACGAGCGTCGTCCTCATCATCGAAGTCCGCGTCAGTGGTCAACAGGTCGTCTTCAGCGGATGTGGTGGTGCCTGAATCTGAACTGAGAAAGTGCCGGCAAAAGTCGATCTATTTGATTAGGAAATACAATTTGGCATGTGAAGTAGGAATTTGATTAGGGATGTTGTTAGGGATTAGGGATTTCTCTAAATCTATGTCTATATCTATTACATTCTATATATATCTTGGATAAAGTGATGACTGTCTATTCTATATCAGTGTATTTGATTCATATTTATATCCGCCGACCCCTGCCGACAGCAGGGGGAGCGCGTCAGAGAAGAGATTACAAGCAACATTGTAGGTTCAGAAAGCAAGGTTAGGCAGTGGGGCCCGTGGCCCGCAGGCCCAGTCCGTCCCTCAGGGCCCTGCAGTTTTGGTGTGGCGAAGGCGCCGTTTGTGAAGCTTACAGCTAGTTTTCTTGTAGGTTCAGAAAGCAACGTTAGGCAGTGGGGCCCGTGGCCTGCAGGCCTAGTCCGTCCCTCAGGGCCCTGCAGTTGTGGTGGGGCGAAGGCGCCGTTTGTGAAGCTTTTGGCGACTGGAAGACAGCTCAGACAGCTAGTTTTCTTGTAGGTTCAGAAAGCAACGTTAGGCAGTGGGGCCCGTGGCCCGCAGGCCCAGTCCGTCCTTCAGGGCCCTGCTGTTTTGGTGTGGCGAAGGCGCCGTTTGTGAGGCTTTTGGCGACTGGAAGACAGCTCAGACAGCTAGTTTTCTTGTAGGTGCAGAAAGCAACGTTAGGCAGTGGGGCCCGTGGCCCGCAGGCCCAGTCCGTCCCTCAGGGCCCTGCTGTTTTGGTGTGGCGAAGGCGCCGTTTCTGAAGCTTTTGGCGACTGGAAGACAGCTCAGACAGCTAGTTTTCTTGTAGGTTCAGAAAGCAACGTTAGGCAGTGGGGCCCGTGGCCCACAGGCCCAGTCCGTCCCTCAGGGCACTGCTGTTTTGGTGTGGCGAAGGCGCCGTTGTTCTCTGAAGCTTTGGGGCGACTGGAAGAAGCTTCAGACGCTATTTTTTTCTTGTAGGTTCAAGAAAGCAACGTAGGCAGTGGTGCCCGTGGCCCGCATGGCCCAGTCCGTCCCTCAGGGCCCTGCTGTTTTTTGATGGTGGCCGAAGGCGCCGTTTCTGAAGCTTTTGGCGACTGGGAAGACAGCTCAACACCTAATTTTTCTTGTAAGGTTCAGAAAGCAACGTTAGGCATTGGGCCCTGGCCAGGCAGGCCCAGTCTTCCCTCTGGCCCGCTGGCAGTTTTGGTGTGGCGAAGGCGCCGGTGTGAGGAGCTTTTGGCGACTGAAGACAGCCATACAGCTAGTTTTTCTTGTAGGTTGTCGAAAGCAATACGTTAGGCAGTGGGGGCCCCGTGGGCCCGCAGGCCCATCCGTCCCTCAGGCCCTTGCCAGTTTTTTGGGTGGCGAGGCGCCGTTTCTGAAGCTTTTGGGGACTGGAAGACAGCTCAGACAGCTAGTTTTCTTGTAGGTTCAGAAAGCAACGTTAGGCAGTGGGGCCCGTGGCCCGCAGGCCCAGTCCGTCCCTCACGGCCCTGCTGTTTTGATGTGGCGAAGGCGCCGTTTCTGAAGCTTTTGGCGACTGGAAGACAGCTCAGACAGCTAGTTTTCTTGTAGGTTCAGAAAGCAACGTTAGGCAGTGGGGCCCGTGCCCCACAGGCCCAGTCCGTCCCTCAGGGCCCTGCTGTTTTGGTGTGGCGAAGGCGCCGTTTCTGAAGCTTTTGGCGACTGGAAGACAGCTCAGACAGCTAGTTTTCTTGTAGGTTCAGAAAGCAACGTTAGGCAGTGGGGCCCGTGGCCCGCAGGCCCAGTCCGTCCCTCAGGGCCCTGCTGTTTTGGTGTGGCGAAGGCGCCGTTTGTGAGGCTTTTGGCGACTGGAAGACAGCTCAGACAGCTAGTTTTCTTGTAGGTTCAGAAAGCAACGTTAGGCAGTGGGGCCCGTGGCCCGCAGGCCCAGTCCGTCCTTCAGAGCCCTGCTGTTTTGGTGTGGCGAAGGCGCCGTTTGTGAGGCTTTTGGCGACTGGAAGACAGCTCAGACAGCTAGTTTTCTTGTAGGTTCAGAAAGCAACGTTAGGCAGTGGGGCCCGTGGCCCGCAGGCCCAGTCCGTCCCTCAGGGCCCTGCTGTTTTGGTGTGGCGAAGGCGCCGTTTGTGAAGCTTTTGGCGAGTGGAAGACAGCTCAGACAGCTAGTTTTCTTGTAGGTTCAGAAAGCAACGTTAGGCAGTGGGGCCCGTGGCCCACAGGCCCAGTCCGTCCCTCAGGGCCCTGCTGTTTTGGTGTGGCGAAGGCGCCGTTTCTGAAGCTTTTGGCGACAACGTTAGGCAGTGGGGCCCGTGGCCCGCAGGCCCAGTCCGTCCTTCAGGGCCCTGCAGTTTTGGTGTGGCGAAGGTGGGGCCCGTGGCCCGCAGGCCCAGTCCGTCCCTCAGGGCCCTGCAGTTTTGGCGTGGCGAAGGCGCTGTTTGTGAAGCTTTTGGCGACTGGAAGACAGCTCAGACAGCTAGTTTTCTTGTAGGTTCAGAAAGCAACGTTAGGCAGTGGGGCCCGTGGCCCGCAGGCCCAGTCCGTCCCTCAGGGCCGTGCAGTTTTGGTGTGGCGAAGGCGCCGTTTGTGAGGCTTTTGGCGACTGGAAGACAGCTCAGACAGCTAGTTTTCTTGTAGGTTCAGAAAGCAACGTTAGGCAGTGGGGCCCGTGGCCCGCAGGCCCAGTCCGTCCCTCAGGGCCCTGCTGTTTTGGTGTGGCGAAGGCGCCGTTTGTGAAGCTTTTGGCGACTGGAAGACAGTTCAGACAGCTAGTTTTCTTGTAGGTTCAGAAAGCAACGTTAGGCAGTGGGGCCCGTGGCCCGCAGGCCCAGTCCGTCCCTCAGGGCCCTGCTGTTTTGGTGTGGCGAAGGCGCCGTTTGTGAAGCTTTTGGCGACTGGAAGACAGCTCAGACAGCTAGTTTTCTTGTAGGTTCAGAAAGCAACGTTAGGCAGTGGGGCCCGTGGCCCGCAGGCCCAGTCCGTCCCTCAGGGCCCTGCTGTTTTGGTGTGGCGAAGGCGCCGTTTGTGAAGCTTTTGGCGACTGGAAGACAGCTCAGACAGCTAGTTTTCTTGTAGGTTCAGAAAGCAACGTTAGGTAGTGGGGCCCGTGGCCCGCAGGCCCAGTCTGTCCCTCAGGGCCCTGCTGTTGCGGTGTGGCGAAGGTCCCTCAGGGCCCTGCTGTTAGTTTTCTTGTAGGTTCAGAAAGCAACGTTAGGCAGTGGGGCCCGTGGCCCGCAGGCCCAGTCCGTCCCTCAGGGCCCTGCTGTTTTGGTGTGGCGAAGGCGCCGTTTGTGAAGCTTTTGGCGACTGGAAGACAGCTCAGACAGCTAGTTTTCTTGTAGGTTCAGAAAGCAACGTTAGGCAGTGGGGCCCGTGGCCCGCAGGCCCAGTCCGTCCCTCAGGGCCCTGCTGTTTTGGTGTGGCGAAGGCGCCGTTTGTGAAGCTTTTGGCGACTGGAAGACAGCTCAGACAGCTAGTTTTCTTGTAGGTTCAGAAAGCAACGCTAGGCAGTGGGGCCCGTGGCCCGCAGACCCAGTCCGTCCCTCAGGGCCCTGCTGTTTTGGAGGCAGGCCCGGTCCGTCCCTCAGGGCCCTGCCGTTTTGGTGTGGCCAAGGCGCCGTTTGTGAAGCCTGGCGGCTGGGGCCGCGGCTCTGCTGCATCCGTCCCTCGGAGTTCTGCTGTTGGGTGAAGCCTCCGTTTGTGATCAGTTCTGCACGGGCCATCGGTCGGTGCGACACTGCTTTCCGTTGGGCGTGCGATCGGGTATGGATTGCTCCGCGGTGATCCGAACTATGGATCGGGAGTGGTTACGTAACGTACCTGCTCCGTACCCTTTCGTAAGGGCTCATCATAGCATACAAACTGTGCTGATACTCCTACTATCTCCTACCTGCTATTACTTCTCCTCCTGCTACTGTTGCTGCTAAAACTGTTGCCACTGCTAGTAGAGGGAGCAGTAAAAAAAAAACAACACCAGCAGCAGTAGCGGCAATAGAAGGAGGAGCTGCAGTAGCAGTAGAAATAGCAGTAGCAGTAACAGTAGTACTAGTAAGAGTCAAAGTAATAACAGTAAAATAATCTAATGGTAGTAGCAGCAGCAGCTGCAGTTGAACTAGGAGTAGTAGGAGGAGTAGGCGCAGGAGTAGGAATAGGAAGAGCAGCAGGAGCAGGAGCAGGAGGAGGAGCAGTAGCAGTAGCAATAACAGTCGCAGTAGCAGTAGGAGTAGTAGTAATAGTAGCAGCAGCAGCAGTAGTAGTAGAAGCAGTAGTAGTAGCAGCAAAAGTAGAAGTAGAAGTACAAGCAGAAGTAGAAGTAGAAGCACAAGTAGAGCAAGAAGCAGCAGCAGAAGTAGTAACAGATTCGAACTTTCATATTGGCACTTGTTGTGGCGTGACTGGGTTCGGATATGGACCAGGCATGGAACGGGTCTGGATCGGGGTATGGATCAGGACACCATGCTTTTTTAGTTCTACACGTGCCAGGCAAAATAGAAACAGAAGGAGTTGTAGTCATAGCACCACTAGAAGTACAATAAGCACCTAGTGGAAGTAGAACCGGTCTTACAAGCCTCCAAGGTGCACTTGCAATATTGCTAGTAGCTAGTCAACTAGTTACATCTGTCCAACTACCGAAGCACACGGAGAACGTGAGCCAGCACCAGCAGCGAGAAGGATAATCACTAGTAGTGGCGGCGGCAGCAGCAGCGGAGGCAGTGGAGGCAGCAGTAGAAGCAACGGTAGTAGCGATGGGAGTAGCAGTACGAGAACCAGAAGCAGTATATATTAGGATAAAAAGCATCGTTAAGGCCAGCATCAGTCTTTCTTCAACGAGAAAGGGGTATGGATCAGGGGTATGGATCAAGGGTATGGATCAAAGGTATGGATCATGCAATATCACAGGGTATGGATCAAAGTATGGATCGGGGGGTATGGATCGTGTGTAGCTTTGGCGCCTTGATCCATACCTTGTATTTTGACTCGTACCCATATAGTTTTCTTGTAGGTTCGGGAAGTGACGTATGTGTAAACTCCCCCTCTCTCCCAGGGGTCGGCGGCAGGGGGCGTAGCCCCTTAATATATATATATATATATATCTATTTGTCGCATTGTATGCTATCGTGTCTTATCTGATCTTATCGGTCTGGTGCCATCACTGGTCAACCTGCAGGGGTAGATTTGTGGCGCTTCGCCAAGAGTGCCATGTCTTCAACCAATTGATCGATCATCCAGTGCCAAGTCAAAACAAATGATTGCAGCAGATCCAGTGAACTATGGATATATCATGATATATCTATATATCACCATAGTTATAGGGGGCCCCGTGTTTTTTTTTTAATTTGAAGTAACTTAAGTTGGGCCCCGGACGTCCCAAGATTCTGGATCTTTCTCAACTAATCGCCCCAGAAAAACCACTGGATGCTTAGCCTGGGATCAAAAACGATTCCCACATCCAAGGCATGAGATGTGTTTTTTCAAATTGCACACATCCCATGGATTTATGTTTTTTCCACATTGGATATATTGAAACCAAGGATTTTATTGCTTGAAACCGATTTGAGTAGCCACAGAAAAAATCGCAGGTGGTCGCCGCGCGGTAGAAATCCCTGGGTTTTGCGCCCAGATCGACCGCGGCTTCCACCAAGTCCTTCTCACAGCGCAAGAGCTCCACCTTTTCAGGATAAAGCTGGACGCGTCAATATGCTGGGAGTTCTAAAATATGGGTATCATTGGATTGGTTCAAGGGAAATTCTTAACCGGAAACCATGGTTGTCCCCATCAAATATAGGAGTTTCCTGCAATTTGTCCCTCAAACCAATCCATTGAATCTAACAAAAAATTGTGGTTTAACCAACAAAACTATGGGGATCTAACTAACAAAATTCGGATTTGACCAAGGGCAAATCCGCGTAGATCCAACATTCCCGGCAGGAAATCAACCCCGATATACCATATATCCCACATGCCATCTATCCCTTATATCCATCATAATGGAATCGCGCCGCCCCTAATATTGAATTCTACCCTAGACATCCTGCTTCAATATTGGATCTTCATCTAAGCAACCCTAGTAACTAGCATTCGTAGATATCAGGCGAATGAATTTCAATATCCCCATGTATAAAATTCATTTCACTGGGTTAATCAATCCTCATGAAGTAGTAGAAAAATTTCCCCAAAAGTCCCAAGAAACCTTCCCAGTTATTAACCCATATCGCCCATGGAACATACCGCCGAAAACCCATTAAAAATTATCATTTTGCCATGCTAAACTCTGGTAATCTGTCTGCTTGCTATGGAAATCACTATGTTTTATGGGTAAATCATCTCTAAATGGGCTATGGATTCCATAGTTATGTAACAAATATCCAGAAGGTAATATCCAGTTGTATTCTCCATATACAATATATATATATATATATGCCCAGTTAAATCACCATTGTGGTTGCTTTACCATATTTTCAATCGGCAATCATCATATCATCGAACTAAATTGTGTTTTGTTACTTCCATATCTGCAGTATGTAACAAACTACCAGGGGGTATACTATATTGGGTCTATATACTCCTCATTTCTGTTGCTTCAATTCCCATTAATCACTATAAATTTTCAGGAAATCACCGTTCAACCACCATTGTACATTACATATTACCCCTATGCCATCTCATGAAATATTGGTTGAAAATGGCTTCGCTAGCCGTCATCATCCCAAGTTACATCCCCATCCCTTTTGATAGTACCAACCCAAAACCCCCTATGATTCATGGTTAAGTCCCAATCAAATTTACCCATCAAGGCCAATTTCTTCATAGATTTACCACCCATTTACCATTTACCAATCATTTACCAATCATTTACCAATCATTTACCAATCATTTGCCAATCATTTACCAATCATATACCATCCATCAACCAAAATATTACCAATCTCCCCCAACACAATCCTCCATGGATTCCCTTCACCTCCTCATCGAAACTGGTCTCAGTATCGAAGCCTGCGAGGTAGGCCTGGCCATGGTAAAAGACATGTGGTCAAAAGATGGGAACAAATAAATTGGGATATGTTCGTTGATTTCATTGTAAATTAACACACACACACACATATATATATATATACATATATATATATATGTATATATCAGATCACAGAAGAATAGTAATATTTAATAATATATTGTAATATTATCATATTACCAAAAAAGTAGTAAATATTGGTATATGATGATTAAATATGTTAATTTTTATATATATGATAGAAAATAACAATACATGTTTACATATATTACATATTATATATATATATTGAAATGCATTAATATACCATGAGATACATTAATGTCTATCAATATACAATAGCATACAATGATATCCATTAATATGCTCCTCCATCTTCCAAGGTGTGCCAAATTTTAGACCGTAGTGAGAGTTTGCGCCCTTGCCCCGTGGCAAAGAAATAGTCCAGGGGCTGAAATCCATGTTTGATCAGAATTGGATGCCATTGATTCTTGAAGTGTTATATACTTTCCTGAGGAAACATGCCGGGCTCCGAACAACAATAACAAAAGTGAACCACTTCAAATGAAATTCTTTACTTGGGACACCCCCAAAAGTGAACAACTGCATATGAATTTCTTTACTTTGGACACCCCCAAAAGTAAAGCACTTCATATGAAATTTTTTACTTGGGACACCCCCAAAAGTGAACAACTGCATATGAATTTCTTTACTTTGGACACCCCAAAAAGTGAAGCACTTCATATGAAATTCTTTACTTGGGACACCCCCAAAAGATAAAGCACTTCATATGAATTTCTTTACTTTGGACACCCCCAAAAGTGAAGCACTTCATGTGAAATTCTTTACTTGGGACACCCCCAAAAGTGAAGCACTTCATATGAATTTCTTTACTTTGGACACCCCCAAAAGTGAAGCACTTCATATGAAATTCTTTACTTTGGACACCCCCAAAAGTGAAGCACTTCATATGAAATTCTTTACTTTGGACACCCCCAAAAGTGAACAACTGCATATGAATTTCTTTACTTTGGACACCCCTAAAAGTGAAGCACTTCATATGAAATTCTTTACTTGGGCCGCGCCAAAAGTGAAGCGCTTCATATGAATTTCTTTACTTTGGACACCCCCAAAAGTGAAGCACTTCATATGAAATTCTTTACTTGGGACACCCCCAAAAGTGAACAACTGCATATGAATTTCTTTACTTTGGACACCCCCAAAAGTGAAGCACTTCAAATGAAATTCTTTACTTGGGACACCCCCAAAAGTGAACAACTGCATATGAAATTCTTTACTTTGGACACCCCCAAAAGTGAAGCACTTCATATGAAATTCTTTACTTGGGCCGCGCCAAAAGTGAAGCGCTTCATATGAATTTCTTTACTTTGGACACCCCCAAAAGTGAAGCACTTCATATGAAATTCTTTACTTGGGACACCCCCAAAAGTGAACAACTGCATATGAATTTCTTTACTTTGGACACCCACAAAAGTGAAGCACTTCATATGAAACTCTTTACTTGGGACACCCCCAAAAGTGAACAACTGCATATGAATTTCTTTACTTTGGACACCCCCAAAAGTGAAGCACTTCTACTTGGGACGCGCCAAAAGTGAAGCGCTTCATATGAATTTCTTTATTTGAGACACCCCCAAAAGTGAAGCACTTCATATGAATTTCTTTACTTGGGACACCCCCCAAAAGTGAACCACTGCATATGAATTTCTTTACTTGGGACACCTCCAAAAGTGAAGCACTTCATATGAATTTCTTTACTTGGGACACCCCCAAAAGGGAAGCACTTCATATGAAAGTGAACCACTTCATATGAATTCCTTCACGTGGGCACCCTGCAGTGAACGTGCTCATGTGAGCTTGACCGCATGTTTATGCAAAAATCAAAAATTGAAGGGGCGGAAATACCCGTCTAAGGGGCGGAATTGCCCGGGCGCCGTTTCGGAGGTCTATCATATCAAGGGCTATCATTTCTGAAAAGGCACTGGCCAAACGCCGCTTTGGGGAATGTGGATAACGCTTGGCTCACCTGATCGGGAGACAAATTTATCAGGTGTCCAAAGGGTTTTGTCAGAGCCGTTTATCTGCGTTAGCATTCGGTGTACGGTTTAGTGTCAAAAGCACATACATGCTTTGGGTTATATCTATTTTGAGCTGCAGGGGCATGGCAAAATGTCGATTCATTGAATCCAGCTGTTTTTGGACACATCTTCAAGTGCAGGTTTCGTGGGTAGCGTCACCAATTCAGCGGATTGGCTACGGCAACGAGGCAACACCCTTTTGGCCGAAATCAAAGCCAGACTTCTAGTCCAAAGGTTTAAGAAGCTAAGGCCTCACAAAAGTTTCTGCCAATGGTTCACCAAGTCCATTCCTTCAGTGTTTCGTAAATTCCTGCTCAGGTCCATCCTCACAAAATGTAAGGGGCTGAAATGAGCGAGGGAGGATGTTTTCACTCGGAAGAATCATAACAGCAATAAAAATGATAAATATATATATAATTGTTATAATCCCTTCCCCCTAGTATTAAACACCCCCTTAGAAACCATGGTTTAGTAGGGAATTTCCACATAATTGGGACCATAGAAATGGGGTGTCTAATAATAGGAGAATGGGATTAGCATACCACGGATATCAAATGTCGTCCCAGAAATGAAAAGTGTTCACCGGCTGACTGCTCAAGAAAAACAACCAGATACAGCCCACGAACCCGAATGCTCACACGTATGTAAACGGTACAGATGTCGAAACACACGGATATGCAGTCACACAGAACACTTTTCTGCAATAGTTTATTTGAACAGTCTTGCACATATTTCCCCTGTTACCAGTCTGCAGGGTGGAGTGGAAAGTGTAGAGTGTGGAGTGTGGGGTGGAAAGTGTGGAGTGGAAAGTGTAGAGTGTGGAGTGTGGAGTGTAAAGTAGGCAGTGTGGAGTGTAAAGTGTGGAGTGGGGAGTGTAGAGTGGGTAAAGTGTAGAGTGTGGAGTGTGGAGTGTAGAGTGTGGAGTGTGGAGTGGAAAGTGTAGAGTGTGGAGTGTAGAGTGTGGAGTGTAAAGTGAGGAGTGTGGAGTGTAAAGTGTGGAGTGAGGGGTGTAAAGTGCAAAGTGTAAAGTGTGGAGTGTAAAGTGTAGAGTGTAGAGTGTGGAGTGAGGAGTGTAAAGTGTGGAGTGTGGAGTGTGGAGTGTAAAGTGTAGAGTGTGGAGTGTGGAGTGTGGAGTGTGGAGTGGAAAGTGTGGAGTGTGGAGTGTGGAGTGTAAAGTGAGGAGTGTGGAGTGTAAAGTGTGGAGTGAGGAGTGTGGAGTGTGTAAAGTGTGGAGTGTGTAAAGTGTAGAGTGCGGAGTGTGGAGTGTTGACTGTAAAGTGTAGAGTGTAAAGTGTAGAGTGTGGAGTGTGGAGTGCAGAGTGAGGAGTGTAAAGTGTAAAGTGTGGAGCGTAAAATCTAAAGTGTGGAGTGTAAAGTTTAGAGTGTAAAGTGTAGAGTTTGGAGCGTGGAGTGTAAAGTGTGGGGTGTGGAGTGTAAAGTGTGGAGTGAGGAGTGTAAAGTGCAAATGTGGAGTGTAAAGTGTAGAGCGTGGAGTGTAAAGTGTAAATTGTGGAGTGTAAAGTGTAGAGTGTGGAGTGTGGAGTGGAAAGTGTAGAGTGTGGAGTGGGGAGTGTGGAGTGTAAAGTGAGGAGTGTGGAGTGTAAAGTGAGGAGTGTGGAGTGTGTAAAGTGTAGAGTGTGGTGGAGTTTGGAGTGTAGAGTGTGGAGTGTGGAGTGCAGAGTGTGGAGTGTAAAGTGTAGAGTGTAAAGTTTGGAGTGCAAAGTGTAAAGTGTGGAGTTGTAAAGTGTAGAGTGTGGAGTGTGGAGTGGAAAGTGTAGAGTGTGGAGTGTGGAGTGTAAAGTGTGGAGTGTGGAGTGAGGAGTGTGGAGTGCGCAAAGTGTAGAGTGTGGTGGAGTGTAGAATGTGGAGTGTGGAATGTAGAGTGTGGAGTGTAGAGTGTGGAGTGTAAAGTGTAGAGTGTAAAGTGTGGAGTGCATTGTTGAGCCAGCCACATAAAAGAACTTTTGACACGGTATAAAACAGGTTGGAATGTCACAAAGTGCCACACGTGCCACGCAAAACGACATGACAACCTGCGTGGCAACCTTCAAAACGGAGATGTTTTGCCGCTTCCCCCATAGACACGGCGAGGCCACAGGAAAACCAGAGACTCGAGACGAGACACGTGGGAGCAGCAAAACGAGCATTTCGTGCGAGACTTCCGCCAATTTTGTTTCGACACGTTATCAAACAGGTTGTAATGTCACACAGTGCCACGCCTGCCACGCAAAACGACATGACAACCTGCTTGGAAACCTTCGAAAAGGAGAGGTTTTGCAGCTTCCCCCATAGACACGGCGAGGCCACAGGAAAACCAGAGACTCGAGACGAGACACGTGGGAGCATCAAAACGAGCATTTCGTGGGAGACTTCCGCCACTTTTGACACTTTGTAGCATCAAAATCGACGTTTTCCTACGGGTTTTCTTAGGAACATCTAAATTTGCTACCTCAAAATCGATGTTTCGTACGAGGCTTCCGTCAATTTTCAGCACATCTCACAAACTGCCACACCCGCCACTTGACGGAGCCCTGCCAATGCGATTTGCCAAAAACACGCAACACGACACGTCTAAAGTGCTGCGCCTGCCACGCAAAATGAAGATGGACACGTCCAAAGTGCTGCGCCTGCCACGAAAACTGCAACGCATCTTCTGAAAACGTCGCAAAAGTATTTCGCCTGCCACACAAAACGACTTTCGACACGTTACAACAAACGTCTGAATGTCACGAAGTGCCATGCCTGCCACGCGAAACGAAGCAACGAGACATGTGAAACCTCCAAAAATGACCACTTCTGCAGAACTTACCATAGGCACGGCCATACGGGAATCGCGCGAACGGTTGCGGACAGTTGCGAACGGTTGCGAACGGTTGCGGACACAAACGCGACG
This sequence comes from Cladocopium goreaui, assembly GCA_947184155.2. NCBI lineage: Eukaryota > Dinophyceae > Suessiales > Symbiodiniaceae > Cladocopium > Cladocopium goreaui. Next base: position 45,912 of record CAMXCT020003566.1, on the reverse strand, counting down.
TCGAGCGACCACACCCTCAACCCCCAGACCCCCAGAGTGAAACGGGAACCCTTGCTACGCATTCGGGAAAAAAAGTCGCCTCTAGCACCCAAAGAATGGTCGCCAAAAGTATCCCTGTGAACACGTTCCTTTTCTCTTTGATCTCCTCAACTGACCGATAAATGGCCAGCACTGAAGCTTTGAAGGCTCGATGGCAAGGTCACCCGCTCCAGGCTTTGGTTGAAATTATGGCCAAAGCTCAAGCTTTGAAGACTCGATGGCAAGGTCACCCGCTCCAGACTTTGATCGAAATCATAGCCAAAAGTCAAGCTTTGAAGACTCGATGGCAAGGTCACCCGCTCCAGGCTTTGGTTGAAATCCCGGCCGAAAGTCAAGCTTTGAAGACTCGATGGCAAGGTGACCGACTCCAGGCTTTGGTTGAAACTCCGGCCAAAACGCAAGCTTTGCAGACTCGATGGCAAGGTCACCCGCTCCAGACTTTGATCGAAATCATGGCCGAAAGTCAAGCTTTGAAGACTCGAAGGCAAGGTCACCCGCTCCAGGCTTTGGTTGAAATCACATCCGCAAGTCATGCTTTGAAGACTCGATGGCAAGGGCACTTACTCCAGTCTTTGATTGAAGAAGTTTCAATCAAAGCCTGGAGCAAGTGCCACGGCCAAAACTCAAGCTTTGAAGACTCGATGGCAAGGTCACCCGCTCCAGGCTTAAGTGATTGAAATGATAGCCGAAAGACAAGCGTTGAAGACTCGATGGCAAGGGCACTTGCTCCAGCCTTTCATTGAAGAAGTTTCAATCAAAGCCTGGAGCAAGTGCCACGGCCAAAACTCAAGCTTTGAAGACTCGATGGCAAGGTCACCCGCTCCAGGCTTTGATTGAAATGATAGCCGAAAGACAAGCGTTGAAGACTCGATGGCAAGGTCACTTGCTCCAGGCTATGGTTGAAATTATGGCCGAAACTCAAGTTTTGAAGACTCGATCGCAAGGTCACCGGCTCCAACCTTTGGTTGAAATTGTGGCCAAAACTTATAAGCTTTGAAGACTCGATGGCAAGGTGACCCGCTCCAGACTTTTAATAAAATTATGGCCAGAACTCCTGCTTTGAAGACTCAATGGCAAGGTCGCCCGCTCCAGGCTTTCCTTGAAATCAAAGCCGAAAGTCAAGCTTTGCAGACTCGATGGCAAGGTCACCCGCTCCAGGCTATGGTTGAAATTATCGCCCAAACTCAAGTATTGAAGGCTCGGTGGCAAGGTCACCCGCTCCAGGCTTTGCTTGAAATCAAAGCCGAAAGTCAAGCTTTGCAGACTCGATGGCAAGGTCACCCGCTCCAGGCTATGGTTGAAATTATCGCCCAAACTCAAGTATTGAAGGCTCGGTGGCAAGGTCACCCGCTCCAGGCTTTGATTGAAATCAAAGCCGAAAGTCAAGCTTTGAAGACTCGATGGCAAGGTCACTTGTTCCAGGTTTTGGTTGAAATTATGGCCAAAGCTCAAGCTCTGAAGACACGATGGCAAGGTCACCCGCTCCAGGCTTTGATTGAAATGATAGCTGAAAGTCAAGCTTTGAAGACTCGATGGCAAGGTGACCGACTCCAGGCTTTGGTTGAAAGTCTCGCCAAAACACAAGCTTTGAAGACTCGATGGCAAGGTCACCCGCTCCAGACTTTGATCGAAATCATAGCCGAAAGTCAAGCTTTGAAGACTCGATGGCAAGGTGACCGACTCTTTGGTTGAAAGTCTCGCCAAAACGCAAGCTTTGAAGACTCGATGGCAAGGTCACCCGCTCCAGACTTTGATCGAAATCATAGCCGAAAGTCAAGCTTTGAAGACTCGATGGCAAGGTCACCCGCTCCAGGCTTTGGTTGAAATCACGGCCGAAAGTCAAGCTTTGAAGACTCGATGGCAAGGTGACCGACTCCAGGCTTTGGTTGAAACTCCGGCCAAAACGCAAGCTTTGCAGACTCGATGGCAATGGCAAGGTCACCGGCTCCAACCTTTGATCGAAATCATGGCCGAAAGTCAAGCTTTGAAGACTCGAAGGCAAGGTGACCGACTCCAGGCTTTGATTGAAGGACGCATCAAATGTCAATTTTGCAAGGCTTCGGGGGAGATAATCTAAATATTCTCCACTTGTGACTCCCTCAAGTTGCGTAACACCTTCCAGCGCAACCTCTCTCTCACAAGTTGGGAGCCCACAGACATAACACCATGCAGTGTACACATTTGTTGGTATGTAAGTGCAGGACAGCATTGCCGATTTTCCAGCAATCCCTTGCTCTCCCAAGGTTTGATCCAACGCCAGCTTCCCAATAACATGATGCACGGCGAGCTTTGCGCCTGGCTTGCATGGAAGCTTCTCCGACACCAATCTGCGCAGGTCGTACCCAAGCATTGAGCGGGGGACGCTCAATGCCACGCTCAATGCCACTCCTTCTCCAGTCAAGCACAGCACCTGAAGATCGACCTCAGCAGTTTCATCTGCTGCACCTTTGTCAGTAGATGATGGATCCACATAGCCATGTTGTGCACCGGACATCGTCGGAAATCGTATACTCACTGCAGCCCTAAGCCCAAAGATCTTCGCAAAAACCAAGGGAACTCTGAAATCCAATAGGGGATTGTTGATCATCATGTTACCTGAATTTCCCATTCAAATGTCCGTGTTCTTTACGGGTAGTTTCCGCATGCTTCAGCACTCCGATTAATTAAGTCGCTCATAAACACCTTGTTTTATCATCAGATTAATGGGTATGAATTTGATATTATTTAAACATTGCAAATCATATATATATATATCTATATTGATTTTTGATGTTAAACATGCTACAGGAAGAATTGACCTTAACTTATGGCTTTATGGGAAACATTTGTATTTTACCATTTGTATATATAATCATATGTGTTCATGGGTCTTCCCCCTCAGACATGCAAACAAAACTAACATTAATAATTAGGTTTTATCAATCCTTAAATCGCCAGATGTACCAAAAACATCCAAATACATATCCCATGTTTTTAATGTTTTACGATTCAAGCGATTCAAGTCTCATTTTCGACGCTTCCCCACATGTCACCACCCGTCCGCGTCGCGAAAACGCCGAGGAAAAAATCACCGCGGTGCCTCGACAACATCTTTCCGCCGCATGCCCAAGAGATCCGACAAACCTCCGACGACCAAAGAGGCCCTCTCGGAATCTGAATTCATGGAAAATCCCCGACTTCAGAACCCCCAGTCATGGAAAATCATGGAAATGTTCTGGAAAATTCATGGAAAATCATGAATAATTCATGGAAAATTCATGGAAAATTCGGGGTTCGTCATGGAAAATCCCCAGTCCTCACCATGGTTAAGCCTAAGTCATCCACGACATCTGACTGGATCACTGGGGAAAACCCCGATGACCTCTGAAACCTTCATCTGAAACTCCTTGTTGTGGATTAAACATGATGAAAAACCCTCCCGTTTTAGGGCGATCTTTGCAATAGAATTGGGATACATCACCAAGAATCACGTTCAATTATGGTATTAGGATTATCATGAGTGTCATCCCTAATAATTATCATTTTTGGGGGATATATCACCAATAATCTTGGTAAATTATAATAATTCACCAACCTGAATAGTTCGGCCATTTGGGGATGATTTCCCATAAATAAACCATGATTCCAGGGTTCGGGAGAACAGTGAGGTCGTGATGAAATTTACCCAGAATAATGATATAGTATAGGTATTAGTGATATCAATACCAGGTATTACGGTATTACTATTAGTATTCTAGTAAAACATTATCATACCAGATCATACCAGATATTGGGATTTACTGTATAATTAATCCACCATTAATCCACTAATAATCACCATTAATCCACCATGAATCCACCATTATACCACCATTAATCACTATTAATCACCAAATAATACTTACTACCAGTAGTACCGCACAAGGCGGTGGCGGAAGTTTCAAAAATAGGAAACCTATAGGAGAGTTTGGCTGTTGTGAATCAGGGATGGCAGAGCGAATCCACTGATGGACCGAAAGGTGCTTGAGGTCTCCTCTCTTTCTCTCTCTTTCTCTGACTATCTACTTACCTACCAGCCTATCTTCTATGTATCCATCTATCTATCGATCTATCTATCTCTCTCTTTCTCTCTTTCATCTCATTACCTATCCACCTATCTACCTATCTACCTATCTACCTATGTACCTATCTACCTATCTATCTATCCATCTATCTATTTATCTATCTATCTATCTATCTATCTCTCTCTCTCTCTCTTTCTCTCTGTCTCTCTCTCTCTCTCTCTTTCATCTGTTTATCTGTCTAGCTGTCTACCTGTCTATTGATCTATCTATCTGTCTATCTGTCTACCTGTCTATCTGTGGTGCAGTGTCATTCAGTGTATTGTAGTGTAGTGTAATGTAGTGTAGTGTAGTGGAGTGTAGTGGAATGTATGTAGTGTAGTGTAATGTAGTGTAGTGTAGTGAATTTCGTGTAGTGGAGTGTAGTTGTGTAGTCGTAGTTGTATTGTAGTGTAGTGGAGTGTAGTGTATGTAGTGAAGTGTAGTGGAAGGTAGTGTAATGTAGTGTAGTGTAGTGGAGTGTAGTGTGGCTGTAATGTAGTGTAGTGTAAAATTTAGTTTAGTGGAGTGTAGTGGAGTGTATTGGTAGTGGGGAGTGTAGTTGTGTAAAGTTGTAGTTGTAGTGTAGTGGAGTGTCGTGTAGTGTAATGTAGTGTAAGTGTAATTTAGTGGTAAGGTGTAGGGAGTGTATTGTAAGTGTAGTGTAGTGTGTAGTGGAGTGTAGTTGTGTGTATGTAGTGTAGTGTATGTTAGTGTAGTGGAGCGTAGTGGAGTGTAGTGTGTGTCTTTAGTTGTAGTTGTGGAGTGTTTGTGTAGTTGTAGTTGTAGTGTTGTGTAATGTACTGTAGTGTAGTGGAGCGTAGTGTAGTGGAGTGTAGTGTAGTGTAATGTAGTGTAGTGTAGTGAAGCGACATCTGAACCTCCAAAAGTGGTCCGAACCCCTGGCGTTTTTAACATTTTGACTTCGAAATGTGCTTCGCGCCACAACGGCGTGCACTTTTTCGACATCTGAACCTCCAAAAGTGGTGCGAGAATGGTGTGCTTTGTGCATTTTGACTTCGAAATGTGCTTCGCGCCACACCGGCGTGCACTTTTTCGACATCTCAACTTCCAAAAGTGGTCCGACACTGGTGTGCTTTGTACATTTTGACTTGGAAATGTGCTTCGCGCCACAACGGCGTGCACTTTTTCGACATCTCAACTTCCAAAAGTGGTCCGAGAATGGTGTGCTTTGTGCATTTTGACTTCGAAATGTGCTTCGCGCCACACCGGCGTGCACTTTTTCGACATCTCAACTTCCAAAAGTGGTCCGACGCTGAGGTGTTTTGTACATTTTGACTTGGAAATGTGCTTCGCGCCACAACGGCGTGCACTTTTTCGACATCTCAACTTCCAAAAGTGGTCGGAGAATGGTGTGCTTTGTACATTTTGACTTCCAAATGTGCTTCGCGCCACAACGGCGTGCACTTTTTCATCTCTCATCTGGCCAGCTGGCTCCGCACCCGCCGCTTTAGCGAGCCTACTTTTCGACCCTCCGGAGCCCCAAATCATTGGAAAAACACAGTGTTTCGCGACTTTCCTACCTTTTCGCACATCTGCATCTTCTTTCTTCTTACTCTTTCTCTTCTGATCTTCTTTCTTCTAACTCTCTGCCTCTGCCCTGCTCTGCTTTTCATCTGTCCATATTGTCGGAAGTTTGACTTCTAAACTTCCTTCGAATAGTGATTCATGGTGATTAATCGTGATTAGTGCTGATTCATAATGTACAGTACTAGATCCCAAGAAAATGTTTATCTTTTTTGGGATTCGGGGATGGTTCAAGTCCCTAAGTCAGAACCAGGTTCTCCTTGAGAACTACACAGCACGGTGCCACGTATTGGTTGTTGGTTTATAAACACCATGAAAACTATAGTTATATCACTACCATAAACCATAGTATTACCATATGACTGGGGGTTTAAAAAACATGGTTTATTCACATCCATTAAGCAGCTAATTCACATCCATGAACTAGTTCGATATATCCAACGGAATCCCAACAGTTACGTTAGTTCTGCTCAACAACTTCAGGAATCACCTACTGGGTTGGGTAAATCAAACAGATTTGTAAGACTTCAAGACTGGCAAGTGAAAAGGTGACACGAATGTCACCTTTCTGGAAAGGGTCAACCACTATTGTACCGATATCATATAATGTCAACCCCGAATTTTGCGAAAAAACCATGGTTTATTCCCCGGATAGCTGGCAAGCCATAGGGGTTCTTACTTCTCTTAGGTGGGATCTCCGGTGGCGAACTTTTGAGCCCAGGGTGCTGTGCAGGGTGCTGTCCAGACTGCGGTGGCGAAGTCTGGCAAAGGTGCTGTGCAGGGTGCTGTGCAGGGTGCTGCGCAGGGTGCTGTGCAGGGTGCTGTGCAGGGTGTTGTCCAGACTGCGGTGGCGAAGTCTGGCAAAGGTGCTGTGCAGGGTGCTGTGCAGGGTGCTGGGTGCTGTGCAGGGTGCTGTGCAGGGTGCTGTGGAGGGTGCTGTGCAGGGTGCTGTGCAGGGTGCTGTGCAGCGTGCTGTGCTTTGGTTCCCACGTTGGGAACCATCAGTTCCAACCTTTAGGAACTGGAAGTTCTTTGCAATGGTAACCTATGGTTCCCAGGTTGGGAAGCATGAGTTCCAACCTCTGGTAACCGGCAGTTGCTTGCAATGGTAACCTCTGGTTCCCAGGTTGGGAACCAGGAGTTCCAACCTCTGGGAACCGGCAGTTCCTTGCAATGGTAACCTGTGGTTCCCACATTGGCAAGCGTGAGTTCCAACCTTTGGGAACCGGCAGTTCCTTGCCATGAACCAAACGCAAACATTCTGGTACCGGTCCATTAAGCAAAACAAAGCGTTCTTTACCGGTCCATTAAGCAAAACAAAAGGTTCTGTTACCGGCTCAGTAAACAAAACAAAACAACATTAAGAACCATGAGTTCTAACTTTTTGGAATCAACAGGTCCTTCCACTGGTAACGTATGCTTTTTCAGGTTTGGAATGTTTGGAACCATGAGTTTCAAGCTTTCGCAACCGGCAATTCCTTACAATGATAGTTGCTTAGCTTCGAAAACATAAGTTCTAACCTCTGGGAACCGGCAATTCCTTGCAATGGTAACCTCTGGTTCCCAGGTTGGGAACCGTAAGTTTCAAGGTCTGGGAACCGGCAGTTCCTTGCCATGGTAACCTTTGGTTCCCACGTTGGGAACCATCAGTTCCAACCTTTAGGAACCGGAAGTTCTTTGCAATGGCAACCTATGGTTCCCAGGTTGGGAAGCATGAGTTCCAACCTGTGGTAACCGGCAGTTGCTTGCAATGGTAACCCATGGTTCCCAGGTTGGGAAGCATGAGTTCCAACCTCTGGTAACCGGCAGTTGCTTGCAATGGTAACCCATGGTTCCCAGGTTGGGAACCAGGAGTTCCAACCTTTGGGAACCGGCAGTTCCTTGCCATGAACCAAACGCAAACATTCCGGTACCGGTCCATTAAGCAAAACAAAGCGTTCTTTACCGGTCCATTAAGCACAACCATAAAGTTGTAAAGAAACTTTTTTCATATCATTTTAACATGCACCTTTTTCGTGCAAAAACATTTTTATGCCGGCCTAGCAGCCGAACGCAAACATTCCGCTACCGGTTTAAGCAAAACAAAAGGTTCTGTTACCGGCTCAGTAAACAAAACAAAACAACATTAAGAACCATGAGTTTTAACTTTTTGGAATCAACAGATCCTTTCACTGGTAAAGTATGCTTTTTCAGGCTTGGAAACATGAGTTTCAAGCTTTCGCAACCGGCAATTCCTTACAATGATAGTTGCTTAGCTTCGAAAACATAAATTCTAACTTCTGGGAACCGGCAATCCCTTGCAATGGTAACCTCTGGTTCCCAGGTTGGGAACCGTAAGTTTCAAGGGAACCGGCAGTTCCTTGCCATGGTAACCTTTGGTTCCCACGTTGGGAACCATCAGTTCCAACCTTTAGGAAACGGAAGTTCTTTGCAATGGTAACCCATGGTTCCCAGGTTGGGAAGCATGAGTTCCAAGCTCTGGGAACCGGCAGCTCCTTGCAATGGTAACCTGTGGTTCCCACGTTGGCAACCGTGAGTTCCAACCTTTGGAAACCGACAGTTCCTTGCCATGAACCAAACGCAAACATTCCGGTACCGGTCCATTAAGCAAAACAAAGTGTTCTTTACCGGTCCATTAAGCAAAACCATAAAATTGTAAAGAAACTGGTTTCATATCATTTTGACATGCACCTTTTTCGTTCAAAAACATGTTTATGCCGGCCCAAGAGCCAAGCGCAAACATTCCGTTACCGGTCCATTAAGCAAAACAAAAGGTTCTGTTACCGGCTCAGTAAACAAAACAAAACAACATTAAGAACCATGAGTTCTAACTTTTTGCAATCAACAGATCCTTCTACTGGTAACGTTACTTTTTCAGGCTTGGAACAATGAGTTTCAAGCTTTGGGAACCCGCAGTTCCTTACAATGAAAGCCGCTTAGCTTCGAAAACATAAATTCTAACTTCTGGGAACCGGCAATTCCTTGCAATAGTAACCTCTGGTTCCCAGGTTGGGAACCCTAAGTTTCAAGGTCTGGGAACCGGCAGTTCCTTGCAAGTGTAACCTGTGGTTCCCACGTTGGCAACAGTGAGTTCCAACCTTTGGGGACCGGCAGTTCCTTGCCATGAACCAAACGCAAACATTCCGGTACCGGTCCATTAAGCAAAACAAAGCGCTCTTTACCGGTCCATTAAGCAAAACCATAAAGTTGTAAAGAAAATGTTTTCATATCATTTTAACATGCACCTTTTTCGTGCAAAAACATTTTTATGCCGGCCCAGCAGCCGAACGCAAACATTCCGCTACCGGTCCATTAAGCAAAACAAAAGGTTCTGTTACCGGCTCAGCAAACAAAACAAAACAACATTAAGAACCATGAGTTCTAACTTTTTGCAACCAACAGATCCTTCCACTGGTAACGTTACTTTTTCAGGCTTGGAACCATGAGTTTCAAGCTTTGGGAACCCGCAGTTCCTTACAATGAAAGCCGCTTAGCTTCGAAAACATAGATTCTAACTTCTGGGAACCGGCAATTCCTTGCAATGGCAACCTCTGGTTCCCAGGTTGGGAACCGTAAGTTTCAAGGTCTGGGAACCGGCAGTTCCTTGCCATGGTAACCTTTGGTTCCCACGTTGGGAACCATCAGTTCCAACCTTTAGGAATTGGAAGTTCTTTGCAATGGTAACCTATGGTTCCCAGGTTGGGAAGCATGAGTTCCAACCTCTGGGAACCGGTTGCTTGCAATGGTAACCTCTGGTTCCCAGGTTGGGAACCAGGAGTTCCAACCTCTGGGAACCGGCAGTTCCTTGCAATGGTAACCTGTGGTTCCCACGTTGGCAAGCGTGAGTTCCAACCTTTGGAAACCGGCAGTTCCTTGCCATGAACCAAACGCAAACATTCCGGTACCGGTCCATTAAGCAAAACAAAGCGTTCTGTACCGGTCCATTAAGCAAAACCATAAAGTTGTAAAGAAACTGTTTTCATATCATTTTGACATGCACCTTTTTCTTGCAAAAACATTTTTATGCCGGCCCAGCAGCCGAACGCAAACATTCCGCTACCGGTCCATTAAGCAAAACAAAAGGTTCTGTTACCGGCTCAGTAAACAAAACAAAACAACATTAAGAACCATAAGTTCTAACTTTTTGCAATCAACAGATCCTTCCACTGGTAACGTTACTTTTTCAGGCTTGGAACCATGAGTTTCAAACTTTGGGAACCCGCAGTTCCTTACAATGATAGCCGCTTAGCTTCGAAAACATAAATTCTAACTTCTGGGAACCGGCAATTCCTTGCAATGGTAACCTCTGGTTCCCAGGTTGGGAACCGTAAGTTTCAAGGTCTGGGAACCGGCAGTTCCTTGGCATGGTGACCTCTGGTTCCCAGGTTGGGAACCAGGAGTTCCAACCTCTGGGAACCGGCAGTTCCTTGCAATGGTAACCTGTGGTTCCCACGTTGGCAACAGTGAGTTCCAACCTTTGGGAACCGGCAGTTCCTTGCCATGAACCAAACGCAAACATTCCGGTACCGGTCCATTAAGCAAAACAAAGCGTTCTGTACCGGTCCATTAAGCAAAACCATAAAATTGTAAAGAAACTGTTTTCATATCATTTTGACAAGCACCTTTTTCGTGCAAAAACATTTTTTTGCCGGCCCAACAGCCAAACGCAAACATTCCGCTACCGGTCCATTAAGCAAAACAAAAGGTTCTGTAAACAAAACAAAACAACATTAAGAACCATGAGTTCTAACTTTTTGCAATCAACAGATCCTTCCACTGGTAACGTTACTTTTTCAGGCTTGGAACCATGAGTTTCAAACTTTGGAAACCCGCAGTTCCTTACAATGAAAGCCGCTTAGCTCGAAAACATAAATTCTAACTTCTGGGAACCGGCAATTCCTTGCAATGGTAACCTCTGGTTCCCAGGTTGGGAACCGTAAGTTTCAAGGTCTGGGAACCGGCAGCCTTGCCATGGTACCTTTGGTTCCCAGGTTGGGAACCATCAATTCCAACCTTTAGGAATTGGAAGTTCTTTGCAATGGTAACCTATGGTTCCCAGGTTGGGAAGCATGAGTTCCAACCTCTGGGAACCGGCAGTTGCTTGCAATGGTAACCTCTGGTTCCCAGGTTGGGAACCATGAGTTCCAACTTCTGGGAACCGGCAGTTCCTTGCAATGGTAACCTGTGGTTCCCACGTTGGCAACAGGCAGTTCCAACCTTTGGGAACCGGCAGTTCCTTGCCATGAACCAAACGCAAACATTCCGGTACCGGTCCATTAAGCAAAACAAAGCGTTCTGTACCGGTCCATTAAGCAAAACCATAAAATTGTAAAGAAACTGTTTTCATATCATTTTGACATGCACCTTTTTCGTGCAAAAACATTTTTATGCCGGCCCAGCAGCCGAACGCAAACATTCCGCTACCGGTCCATTAAGCAAAACAAAAGGTTCTGTTACCGGCTCAGTAAACAAAACAACATTAAGAACCATGAGTTCTAACTTTTTGCAATCAACAGATTCCATTGGTAACGTTACTTTTTCAGGCGTGGAACCATGAGTTTCAAGCTTTGGGAACCCGCAGTTCCTTACAATGATAGCCGCTTAGCTTCGAAAACATAAATTCTAACTTCTGGGAACCGGCAATTCCTTGCAATGGTAACCTCTGGTTCCCAGGTTGGGAACCGAAAGTTTCAAGGCCTGGGAACCGGCAGTTCCTTGCCATGGTAACCTTTGGTTCCCACGTTGGGAACCATCAGTTCCAACCTTTAGGAATTGGAAGTTCTTTGCAATGGTAACCTCTGGTTCCCAGGTTGGGAACCATGAGTTCCAACCTCTGGGAACCGGCAGTTCCTTGCAATGGTAACCTGTTTCCCACGGGCAACAGTGAGTTCCAACCTTTGGGAACCGGCAGTTCCTTGCCATGAACCAAACGCAAACATTTTGGTACCGGTCCATTAAGCAAAACAAAGCGTTCTTTACCGGTCCATTAAGCAAAACCATAAAGTTGTAAAGAAACTGTTTTCATATCATTTTAACATGCACCTTTTTCGTGCCAAAAAACATTTTTATGCCGGCCCAGCAGCCGAACGCAAACATTCCGCTACCGGTCCATTAAGCAAAACAAAAGGTTCTGTTACCGGCTCAGTAAGCAAAGCAAAACAACATTAAGAACCATGATTTTGATCTTTTTGGAATCAACAGATCCTTCCACTGGTAACGTATGCTTTTTCAGGTTTGGAACCATGAGTTTCAAACTTTGGGAATCCGCAGTTCCTTACAATGATAGTTGCTTAGCTTCGAAAACATAAATTCTAACTTCTGGGAACCGGCAATTCCTTGCAATGGTAACCTCTGGTTCCCAGGTTGGGGACCGTAAGTTTCAAGGTCTGGGAACCGGCAGTTCCTTGCCATGGTAACCTTTGGTTCCCACGTTGGGAACCATCAGTTCCAACCTTTTCTATCTGGGGTCTATGCCGGTGTAATTTTTTTTAGGGGGTACCCTCCAAATAGTCACTTTAGATGGTACATAAATGGTACAGGATGGTGCCCCCCAGTTATAAGTTGGTTTATAAATCCCATTAACTATAGTTTTAAGTACCATAAACCATAGTTATGGGAGTTATAAGCCAACTTAGCTAACTATGGGGCACCACCTTGTACCCTCCCAATTAATCCAGGGTTAACATGATGATTTCACCCCGAGAAGATGATTTTCCCTGCCTAACATGGGACTCTCAAGGCCGGGTGGTGGGCCGAAGCCGCCAAAGCCAGGAGGGGGTCCCAGGAAGTTCCCTGGTTGCCTGGGGCTGGCCATGGCTTAATCTGCCAGGTGCCGAAAAGCTTGGACTTTTCGGTCATTTCCACTACTTTTCATGATTTTTTTTGGGGGGTTACTATATGAATGGGAATAACAATGAATAACATGTAATAACATATATGGACTATGATTATATAATATCATATAATGTATGGTATAATTACGGTAATATCTGATGGGAATTTTACTATCGGATTTTCACCTGCACTTTGGAACAGCTTGTTTGGGCCCAAATAAATTGGTGAAGTCCAAGCCCGAGGAAACAAAGGAAACGCCAGTTGTTGATGGTAAGACGATGGTAAAACGCCAAGCTTTTGGAAAATGCCCTTGGTTAACACTATGGTTAACTAGTGTTTAGAGGGGATATAACTGATGTAACTATAGTATACCTACTTTGATATGGGTTTAGTATATATTCTGGTTGGTGGTTGAGCCTACCCCTCTGAAAAATATGAGTTCGTCAGTTGGGATGATTAAATTCCCAATATGATGGGAAATAAAATTGATGTTCCAAACCACCAACCAGTATCCCTGAAACATCCTGAAACCAAGCTGCTCTTGTAATCCAAAAAAACGATGTGAAATTCGAAAGGGATTGAAAGGGATTATCACTATGAAGTATCCCTCCGAATTCCAGAGTACCGACTCAAACCGCAAGGAAACCATTGCCCGTGGAGAGGGGTCGATGTAAAATGATCCCCACGAGCGGATTATATTCTTTGCTTGGTTCATCATTCCAAACAGTGTTCTGAGTATAACCAACTCAATGGGAATGGTCGGGGTGATGATAAATTACTTGGATGAGCAAAAACATTCATATATATATATATATGTATTGTACATATACATATACATATACACAAATATATATATATATATACAATTATAAACATATATTCTTTTTGACAGATTAACAGCAAAGAGTAATGATTAAATGGATCGGTTCTTCAAGATATGTTCAGTTCTGACCTTGACTCAGAGGGTCATCCAAATCATCCAACATTATTCCGAGAAGTTTTTGGAAAATGCCCTTGGTTAACACTATGGTTAACTAGTGTTTATAGGGGATATAACTGATGTAACTATAGTATACCTACTTTGATATGGGTTTAGTATATATTCTGGTTGGTGGTTGAGCCTACCCCTCTGAAAAATATGAGTTCGTCAGTTGGGATGATGAAATTCCCAATATGATGGGAAATAAAATTGATGTTCCAAACCCCCAACCAGGTCTTATATATGTATGTCATACGTGTATTTTTGATTGTATGCGCAGAGACTCAGAACAAAAAATGCATCACTATGTTTCATTCACTTTCCCATGTTTCTGCATAAATTCTGACAGTTCACCAAACTGAACACTTCGGCCTTTTCATTTCATATCTATCTACGTACTATATGATGCACCAAAGACTTGTAAATGGGGATCTACTGTAACATTTGCAACCCAATTGAAAACCAAGTGGCCCAAATTCATGGGTGGTAAGATCTCATATCTGGCTGCAGGGTGTGTGATTTTTTGGGTTTTTTTATCCCCGTAAAATCCCATGATATGCTCATTCAATCCCATTAATCTACCCATTAAATCCCAGATTATGCTCTGCTAATCTCACATAACCGTGGAAAATTACCCATTTGCAGATGTTTGACCTATGAAAAAATGTGGTTTTTCCATGGCGAACTGTTGGGTTGCCGTTCTGTTTTTTTCCACCAGATCCACCAGATCTTTGGAGTTTCGAATGTCTCATCCCAAGGGAATGATCCACTGGTTAACTATCATCCCAGCCCCCAGCAACCCATCCAGCAACCCTACGTTTAGCAACGCACCAGTAAGTAAAGCCGTGTTACTCAAGCTATAAACCAAGTTCACTATCGTTTGGGGCCGTTGGTTTATAGCGTTGGTTTGGTTTGGTGCTTTGGGGGGATGGAAGTATGTTCCAATCAATTCGGAAATCAGCAAATCATAGTAACCATAATAACTAAATCCCATTAAGTTCCATTGATTTCCCAACTATGTTATTTCCCATAGTAAATCCCATGATTTCCCAGTCATAGTAAATCCCATTGATGTCCCATTAAAAACATCTCAGCTCCTGGCCGTTCCAGTCCTGGTGGAGGTGCTATGCCACCCTGACACGGAGAGGAAGTTTTCAGGGCGCCATAGAGAGGGGATGATGATTTCCAGTGGGAAAACCATGGGAAAGTATAGGATGGGATCAGACCTCATGGTAGCAGACATCAGTGCCTACACCAGCCTGTGATCAACATGTTCAAACAGAAAACCAAAGCGGTCATACAAAATGGTCACAGGAAACCGTTCAACGATATTCAAGGGACAGCAAAGGCAGCATATGAATTTCAATCATACAAGTCATACAAGTATCTTTGGGGCATTGTCATCCATCAAATCCCATATGGTGGTTTCCTGAAATACGGCTACCCCCAAATTATCCCTTTTTGGTTGGGATTTTCCATGAAATAAACCAACCATTTTGGATACCACCATTTATGGAAACCCCATATGACATCTCCAGGTTACCTGAAATATGGTTACCCCCAAATTGTCAATTTTTGGTTGGGATTTTCCATAACCATTATGGATACAACCATTGGGATGCCAACCACAGGGTTTATCCATAACCACCTTCAACATCTGCAGGTTTTCCTTTTCACACCTCGTGCTGCAAACACACCGTTGCCAGTGTGACAAATGGATCTGCAGTGCAAACGACGTCTGACAAGTTACCATCGGGTAGGTAAGACCAAACAAGCTGTTCTTTGTCAGGTCGGCTCCGCTGCTTCTCTGCTTCGCACTGCGCAGTTGGTGTGTCCCCAGGGTGTCGACCATGCCCTGTGGGAAAAGCCATTGTGGTCAATGGGAATGATAACATTGAAATGCAGAACTTCGTGACTCACCTTGAGACTTCTGGCACTATCTCCGTTCAAGAAGGATGGGATAGTTTTCAGCATCTGCTTACTTGCTGCGTTCTTGATGCCTATGATTGGCTTAGTACTGTGGGCTTGCTTTCTCCTGAGGTTCCATCTGTGTGTGTTCGCGTATGGCTCACCAAACTGTTTGGAAGGGCCAGCTTGCTGCGTACAAGCGATCCTCGTGCCCATGCAGGCAGGAGTCCGACATCACGTTGGTGAACTTGCTGTTCGGAAGAAACGGCGGCTGTTGGCTCGGTGCTTTCAATACAAGCGCTTGCTTTCGCGTAGTTTGAAATCTGATTTGTCCGCAGCCCAGGTTATGGAACTTGTTGCCCTTAAAAAGCAACTGGGGAAAGGTTTTGGTGACAATCTGTCCTTGCGTCACGTTCTTGAGCATATCATTGTCATTCAGGGCGAGCTGCGCAGGCTTGAGGAGGCCAACCGCAATGCCAATATTAGAAATTGGCGTCGCAAAATGG
Source organism: Cladocopium goreaui (assembly GCA_947184155.2). Lineage (NCBI taxonomy): Eukaryota > Dinophyceae > Suessiales > Symbiodiniaceae > Cladocopium > Cladocopium goreaui. The sequence goes on along the minus strand of CAMXCT020003566.1, from coordinate 30,019 downwards.
TTGCTGCGGACGCTGAGTTGTCGCGGTGGCTCAAGAGTCTTTCCAGCCCGGTTGGTGTCTCGGTTATTTTTCAGCAAGGACGTTTGGCTGAATCTGATGTGGATGCTGCTCAAGCAGTCCATGAATATTGGTCGGATTTTTGGAATCAAGCTCGTGCCCGTCAACCCGGTTTGTCTGACCGTGTTGCTTCTTTGCTTGCTGGTCTCTTTTGTGGTGCTGCTTGTTCTTGGGAACCGCCCTCCGCCCAACGCCTTCGAGCCATCGCTGCTGGTGGGAAAGGTAGTCATGGGCCGGATGGTTGGACCTCGCGTGAAGTTGCTCCGTTGCCATTTGAAGTGTTCAAGGTTTTCGCTATCCTTGGCAAACATTGGATGTTGAGTGGCAATGTGCCAGCTCAATTTTGTGAAAGTAGAATGATTTCCTTGGCCAAGCCTGGTAAGGTCAATAGTTTGAACCAGATTTCAGTCACGAATTTGAGACCCATCACTGTGATGTCGGTCTGGTGGCGAATCTGGGCCAGTGCTTGGGCCAAAGGTTGTTTGCGGGCTTCGATGTGCCAACGCGTGCCGCGACACTTTGCTGTTGCCCATGCTGTTTCTACTGGGGAGGTTATTGTTGATCTTCTGGACAAGTTGATGGCTGGGGGCTACATTGCTAGCTTGGATTATTCTAAGGCTTATGATCTGCTTGATCCCAGTGTCACTAAAAACCTTTTGGTTCACTTGGGTTGGGAACCCAACTTTGTTTTGGTCGCGACCAAAGTTTGGCTTTATCAAGAGCGTTGGGTTTCTTTTGGTGTTCGCACTCATGCCGTCCGCACCCCTGTGGCGCCTGCCATGCCTCAAGGGGATCCGTTAGGACCATTGGTGATAGCCTTGTGGACTTGGGCTGGGTGGGCATCCGTTGAAAGCGTTTGTACTCGTTCTGGTGTTTTTGTTGGTGACCGTGCCTTCAATGGTGCGCAGGTCTGGGACTTGATGGAGCGATACCATGCTTGGTGTGCTTGGTTCTTTTCAGTTGGCTTGCTTGAGAATCAGCAGAAAACTGTCGTGGTTGCTTCCACTCCGGCACAAAGAGCCACTCTTCGTAAATTTTGGCCGGAATACGTTGCTACTAACGCTGAGTTGTTAGGTTCTTGTAGCATGGTTGCTTGTCGTGGTTTGATGCCTAGGGAGTTGGAACGCGTGACCGCGTGTAAGCGCGTTTTGCCGCTTCTTGCTTGTATTGGCGTGCCGTTTAAATGTTACATGCGGGCTTGTCGCAGTTTCGCTGTTTCTAAGGTGGCGTATGGATGGATTGCCCGGGCTCCGCCCTTAACATCGTGCAAGTCTTGTTTTTCTTGCGTGCACATGGGCAGCCGGCAGTTGTGTAGCGCTTCTGTTTGGCTTCGTGCGGCTATCTTTGGTGGTGGTCTTCACTTGGGTGTTTTATTTGCCACTCACTTGGTGGTCTTTCTCGCACCCAGCGCGCGCGGACCCTGACTTGGTCTTTTGTGTCTGGGACTCCTACCCGTACGTTAAATGATTGGCTTTGTTCTCATGGATGGATTTGTGATGATACTTGGAAATTCAGTCATGCTTTGTCTTGCTCCGTGCTTGGTTTTACTGTCAGCGATGATGCGGGTGCTCGGCAGCATGTGATCCGCAATGCTTGGCGCGCTTGGTGCCTTCATAAGCATTGCCAATCAAATCGTCGCGATTGGGATCTTGATTGTTTTGACAACGGTGCGTTTCGTAGAATTGATTGGGATGGTGTTCGGAAGTTTGCTGCTTCTGGACCAGAGGCGCGTGCTGTGGCAACAGGGGGTTCTTTTTCCCCTGCTGTTGATGACACTTGCATTTGGCCAGGTTGTCACGACATTGGCTTGACCACATTGTGTGGACTTGTCATTGTCGACGTTGTAATATGGATATCCCATCCCGACCAGGTGAAGTTCTCGTGGCTCGGTTTGGGTGAGTCATTTCTCGTTCGGTTGCTGACATGGATCGTTTTCATGCTTGGCTTGTGTTTGTGCAACGTAGATTTGGGATCTCCGGCATGGCTCTTAGTGCTTTGTCGGTCCCGGCACATGTTTGCTCATTTGTCAGGGTTATTTTTGTGATTGCCTTGTTTTCCCTCCTTTTTGCTTGGGGTTGATTACTGGCGGGTCCTGGTACTATGTTCGGGGTTCTTGTGCCTTGTGGATTGGGTGAGGGCACTGACTTCTTTAGTGCCCGTCCACGTGCGCTGCTCGTTTGGGGGTAGTTCACTCAAAAGCTTCACACGTACACCCAGGTTTCTGCCGGCATTGATCATACGGTGCTTCTCCGAAGTGACGGCCGTGCTGTGGCTTGCGGAGAGAATGAATACGATCAATGCAACATTCCTGCTTTGGAGGAGGGTGTGGTATACACACAAGTTTCCGCGGGGGATGGTCATACACTATCATACAGTGCTTCTCCGAAGCGATGGGCGTTCTGTGGCTTGTGGAGACAATGAGTACGATCAATGCAAAATTCCTCCCTTGGATGACGGTCTGACGTACATCCAGGTTTCTGCAGGTCATGATTGTACAATGCTTCTCCGAAGTGATGGCTGTGCTTTTGCGTGCGGCGTTGATCTTTCGGGATCATGTGACATTCCACCCTTGGACAAGGTGTAACATACACCCAGGTTTCTGCCGGCAAATATACTTTCACCCTGCTCCTCCGAAGTGATGCGCGTGCTGTTGCTCGTGGATTGAATAGAAATGGTCAATGCGACATCCCACCTTTGGATGAGGGTGCGCGATACACCCAGGTTTCTGCAGGGGGCCGTCATGCGGCACTTCTCCGAAGTGATGGCTGTGCTGTGGCTTGCGGACTGAATCCTTTGGGCAATGCGACATTCCTCCCTTGGATGACGTGACGTACATCCAGGTTTCTGCAGGTCATGATTGCACAATGCTTCTCCGAAGTGATGGACATGCTGTTGCTTGGGGACAGAATCGTTCCTGGCAGTGCTATATTCCATGACTTTGGTCTTTGCTTGACTGGTGGTCTCCTAGCCTTCGCTTCATGTCGGATTAAGGTTGGGAGAAATCCAGGGCCAGTTCTGATCTGCCTGAGTTTGGGCTTGAAGTGAGAACCAAAGAAACAGGGATATGATCACTCAAGGCCACATCAAGGAGCTCAGGCTGATCACACGTCAAAGGACGGCTGGTAAGAGCCCAATCCACACATCTTTGACCTTCCCAACGCGTGGGCTTATCAACGGAAACTGCCGCCCCGCCAAAAGCAGAAAGCGCAATTTCCAATTTGCTCGCGCCAACAAGTTCATTGAAGTCACCAAAGACCAGCCAAACCAAGGTTGAGAAAAAAGACGTCCCAGAAGCGAGTTCAAGCACCGGCTCGTCATTGTAGCCAGGTGGAGCATACGCCGTAGCCAAAAACCACCCATCCAACCACACGCCAACACATTGAGAATCCAAGCCAACAAACGAAATAGCCGGATGGATCTTAAAAAGAAGGCGCGCAAATAAAGCGACACCACCACGCTGACGCACAGCTCCCCAACCATCACAGGTAGGCTTACCAGCAACATGAAACATGTGATAGCCATTTTTCAAAGCAGCGCGACGCAAAGCCAACAGCTCCGAATCAGAAGCAGCAACTTCCTGGACGCCAAGCACATCAACCTTTCCAACAGAAATCAACTCTTCAACAGCACGCCAAGTACCAGCAAGCCCACCAGCATTAATGGACACCACATGCAAGTGCGGCCCAGGATGAGTGAGGTCTCTGATCCAGCCTTCAAAATCCGGCCAAGCAATGGCATCGGCAACTGAAATGCCCCAAATATTAGCCAAGGCTCATTTGTCCACCGTCTTGCTGGAAGCTTTCCTGCTCAAGCCAACATGACCAGCACCTGACACACTTTTAGCCAAGAACCGACAACAAAAGCAAGTGTACAACTTGACTTTCTTCTTGCAAGGAGCTTTACCAGAATAATACTTCACAGCGTCAACATACAGTTCATGCCAATCATGACCTTTAGGGTCGAAATCAAGCTTACGCGTTGAACCAGCCGCCGCATCAAAACGAGCGTCGGCCTGAGTTTCAGTGGCCTGCAACAATTTAGGACGATTGACGTTTGCACGCAGCCTATCCCACAAACTAATTTGGGGTAAGGAACTTTACCATCAGAAGCCTTGCGCTGGCTTTTATTTTGGCAAGATCCACGAAAAATGATCCAACATTTTCGACAAGTGAGACCAACAACCTGTCGACCGCTTGTAGACGCCGACGCAGCCGGCCAGGCCGACCAATCAAGCTCAACCGGCACAAGATCATGCCCATTCTTGGTCAAATCCTTTTTTGCCCTATTTCTGGTCTTCATTTTCAAAGACGCCGAAAGACGCCCTGCAGTTAGTGATGGAACCAAATCAGGGTTGATTCGCCACTTCTTCCACATCTTTTTTGCCACCTGACCGCCACTGAGCTTGCGTTGTGCACAGTGGCCATATGGGCCTGTCTACTTATGGTTAAAGCATACCTATTCAAATGGGGAAGCCCGACATCACAATAAGGACAGCTCCACACACGCTCCTTATAAGAGGAATGGCAGCAGACGCAACCACAACCGGAACCCTTGCACGGATCTCGCCTGCTTCCGAGTTACGACCCTTGTGTCTATACTTCACGTGATCAGCACGCTTTTGAGAAAGGATCGGTTTGGAAGTGGCTCCGATCTTCAACTGACAAATGCTACATATCCAATGAAACGGCTCTTTCGCTTGTTGCCTCTCATCAGGTTCAACAATTTCCTCCTTTTTGCGCTTCGAGCCAGCAGAGCGAAGTTCAGAAGACACAGTACCACCAGGTGTGTCAGGAGGCAACCAACAACTATTACCGGCAGCACTTTTGTTCTTCCCCCTAGAAGGAGTAACTGGAGGCAACCATTGCACCTCTGAGGCTTTGTCGCTTTCACTAGCAGCAACAGATCTCCTGGAAGGAGTCTTCGAAGGAAGCCATCTAACAGAGGAGGTTTTAGTGCTACCACCAGCACTCCGCAAAGCATTCTATTAAACATGTCAACCTGTCCAGCAGATATCCATGAAACCGGGACATCTTCAGGAGTGTTAGCCACCAACAAAATATAATGGCCAGCTGCCTCGTTGAGCACAAGGCTTCTCTTTCTTTTGACAAGTGCCAAACGCTATAGGAGAGCCCAACTGCCATCTTGAGCCTTCCAAACAACAATGATTTTGATTCCAAGTCGGGTCGCTGCGGCCTTTATTGTCAATCCACGAATCCAACGCCGATGGCGTAGGATAGCATGCAACCAGGACTCCCACGTCGTGGGTATATCTCCATCTTCTCTGGCAACTGAAGCATTAGAAACATCAGCAGACAAAAGAGGTTTGCAATCTTTCTCTGACTTGGCAATGTGAGTGGCCACTTGGACACGAAGTGTGGCACCCATGGTCGCCTTCTTTGGTTCCAAATCTTTGAACTTACCGCCTCGCATAATTGCAGTGCCAACCGCGATACAATTCAAACCGCGCGAACCATCTGCCCCACAATCCAAATCAATTAGTGAAACCAGGAAAAACAATTTCTTTGGGCCGGGTCCAATTTTTTCTTTCTTGCGCGTAGGTTGGGACGGGGGAGTTGCTCCAGGACGTTTGACACCTCCTTCCGAAACCTCAGTTCCATACCTTGATCTGCATCTTCAGACACCTGAGTGTCCATAAGCGTGGCGTCAGGCTCGTGCTCCTCATCCTGTTCAAGATCAATAGGTTGAGGAATACTTGGCCCGGCCCTCTTAGCCACTCTTGGTTGGACCCCCAGTTTCTTGAAATTACGGGCAGTAGGACCCATAGGCCCCGCACGTTCCAAAACAGTCATCACATTTCCAGAACTAATGCCCGCAACACGATCCAAAGAATCAGGCGCCTTGCAGCGAACGAAGGAGCCAAGGTCGAATTTTCCTAGTAGGATAAGCTACTACTGAAATTTCCTCCCATCCATCCTCTTTGAGGGCAGATGTGAGGTCACTTTCAGGCCAAGCAAACGGCACAGACTTAGCTCTCCAAATGACAACGCGAGAAGCAGTACGTTGTTTCAAACGCAAACCAAGACAGTTGCCACCCCCAGCCCGCCAAGCAAGAGGAACAACAGATTCATGCAACTCAGCAGCTTTAGTCTGAGCACGTTTCACCTTGAAATCGCAGATCTCTTGAACCACAACTACTTCACAGCACTGTTTGTTCAACATGTCTGTGACATCTGGGTTGGGTCATATATATATATTTATAATTATATAGGATCACCGTGCTGTTTCGGTCAATCCTCATTGCACTTGGCCATATTTGCATTATCCGGGAGATCAATCCCTATGTTGGGGGATGTTGGGGGAAATATCTGCCAAATCTTCCCAGGGGGTCCGATTGGTTGAAATCCACATGTTGCTTACTGCTGGGCAAGCTACCCAATTCCTGTTGCTGAAGTGAGCCAACTTCCTGTAAGGCAAATCTTAGAGAGTAGCCGCTGGGTAGGGTTTATTGAACATGTGGACCTTTCAATCCCATGGTAAACCCAATTATGTACCTATTTAGCAAATATGTCGGCCAGCAAGGTCGCCATTCTAACCCCGGAGGCACAAATTGCCACTTGGTAGCATCGTATTTGAGAAGAATAGCCATGGTTATCATGGTTTCCGGTGAAGATTTTCCCAGAAGAATAAAACAAAACCATGTTTTTTTTTCTACCCGTCCCCAGCACCTGTGCTGTGGGTGGGCTGATTGGAGCTTCTTTTTCGTCCTGGAGAAGTGGTTTTTCAGCTGGAGAATGAGGTCGTAACTGGCTTAACTATTGAATTGTTGAAGTTAAATCCCATAAAAATTCTGAATAGATCTGAATAGATGTGAATTGCATTGAGATCATCTCATGAAATTTGGGCGTTTAAGCAGTGGATGGCATGGCTTACCCTGTTTTTAAGTGGACCATTCTGAACTTCGAAATCACCACTCGAATCGCAGAATGATGCGTTTCCTGACCTTGCAGGTCTGCGAAGATCGAACCGGAAAATCATCGTGTTTAGAAGGTAAATCATATCTATAGCTATATAAATGGGTCATTTGTGAAAAATAGCTATGTTGACTTACTGGATGAATGGCTTTACCAAGATGTTCCATCGTTGGTGACTTCGCACCTTATGGAAAGTCCTCCCAAATTCGTACACCGAACCAGGTCGGAAACGCATGATTTTCGCATGTTGCTATACTTATTCCCTTTACGAAAACACCCAAAAAAAAGATTCCCCGTATAGTTCTTTCCTGATGTTTTCAATCCCCAAAAAAAACCAAAAGGCGGAAATGAAAGGGAATAATCCATCATTTCCCCCATGTTTTCTGTGATTTTTCTGGGCAAAAAATCCCAAAACTTTCGCTTCGTCTTCGACGTCGCTCTCCTGCGCTTTCTTTCTGGGAGGAGACTGCGGAACGGTGGCAGCGGTGGCAGTGCTTGCCTGGCGAGTCGGTGAAACCTTGGTGAAACCGACTAAAGCCGTTAAGCTACTATCAATGGATTGGTTTTGTTGGGAAAATCTTAACCGGAAACCAATGGGTTTTTACCATCAAATTTGATGGGCTTTCCTGTAAATTTTCCCATCATCCAGTTCTATGATACTACTATAAGTACAGTTTGTTTAGTATGTCTTCACCAAGGCATGAAAATGTCACTAGAAATAACTAGAAAGTGAAGTCTTAACTATGAACGACATGTGGAGTCATGAAATGAACATGACTATTTCATGTCACGGAAGTCTAACTATTAGAAATGTGGAGTCAGCAATAAGCATGAAACATTTAGTCAAAATGTGACCGACCAAGCATGGGGATATCACCACTTTTCCGGGTTGACGTGTCACGCAAGAAGGTCTTTAGCCACATGCGGACCAAATCAAAAAATATGTTCCTCCTTTCATGCGAATGTCAAACATCTTTACCTTCCCATACCTTGACTCTTGGGTCACCAAAATGAAAAACAAACCAACAATCAAACGCCCATCGTGGCTGATAAAACCCCAATGTGTTCAAATATTGACAGGCATCATGTTCCCTTGAAGATCCTAAAATACCATGGCTCACCACTTTTGTTGGCCAAGAACCAAGCTTTTCTATTGAAGATTCCCGTGTTCATTGGAGTAAAACGCCAACTTTAGCTGCTAAAACCTGCACTGTTCATCGTCAAACGTCCCAACTTTGCTGAAATCATGTATATTCCACATGTTTGTTGGCAAAATCATCAAACCTGCTGGTAAATGTCCCTATTTTTCCGATGTTGGTATGGTAAGTTCACAATGTTTCATATTAAAGAAATCACATCAATTTGGCAGGTAAGAATTCCATGCCTGATAAATTTCACGTGTTTTTGGTAATGATAAAAATCCACCAACACCATAACATGGATGTGCTTCAGGAACCACTAATTAAACGACCAAAAACATTCCTATAGATTCCCTATAGATTCCTATATAGATTCCTCTAAACCACTTCTATTACCATCTGGTTATTTAACAGTTCGCCATGGAAAATCACCAGTTTTAAGTTCGGTAAACCATCTATTTCTATGGGCCATCTATTCCATGGCAAACTGTTAGTCATAACCAGAGGGTACCTACAGATTTCCCAAGTAGCAGATTTCCCCATTTCCGAAAATGCCGCCTTCCGCCCCTCAGGGCTACGGCGCCGCGCCGAGCCAGTGCTCGAGGCAGCAGCAGAGCTGGCCTTGTGGGTAGGGTTTTGGGATGTATAACTCCTGACAACCATAGTTTTATAGTGATTTTATAGTGACAACTATAGATTTATGATTAATAGTGATTAACAATGGGATTTGTCATGATTTAATGGGACTAAAAATAGTGATTCAATGGGATATTAATGGGATATACCCTCTGGTAATTGAACAGTTTGCTATTGAAAATGGACCATAGAAATAGTTGATTTACCTATTGTAAATGGTGATTTTCTATAGCAAACTGTTAGTTTACCAGAGGGTAGTTGATATTGATGGGATTATCCTGGATATAGTTGATGAGATATAGTTGATGATATTGTCAGGATGTGGGATGAATATCAATCAAACAGGATATTGATCGACTATATCTCAATATCGTTGATAATTAAAAACCAACCAAAAACCCTGATGGTTCAGGGTTTTGTGTCCCTACAATCACCATCAAATCCCATAAAATTCCCATCAAATCCCATGAAATCACCATTGAAATCCCATCAAATCCCATTAAATCACTATAAAATCTCAGTAAACCATATAAAAACCACATAAACTCCCAGTAAATGAACAATCAAATCCCAGTAGATCACCATTGAAATTTCGCGTTGGGCCCCCGCATCACCGTTGGGCCCCCAACGCCAGGCGCCGCGGCGCTTGCCGCGCTCGCGGAGTCCCTCCTCCGTGCTGAGGCCATCTGGCGCGACATGGACAGCGCTGTGGGATGAGGAAAACCCAATAATGATAGTAGTAGTAGTAGTAGTAGGTAGTAGTTAGTAGTTAGTAGTTAGTAGTTAGTAGTTAGTAGTTAGT
>CAMXCT020003566.1:0-20353 GCA_947184155.2 Cladocopium goreaui | reverse complement strand
GTTATAATAGTTATATTTTTTTATGATAGTAGTAGTAATTAGTAATGGGTTATGTATAATAATTATTACCAATTATCTATGATAGTAATGATTATTGATAGTAATAATGATAGTTATAGTAATAGTGATAATAATAATAGTAACTATTAATAATAGTTGACAGTAAATAATAATGATAGTAATAACAATAGTTGATAGTTGTTTCAATTATTAATGAAAATAGTATTAATGCTAATCATGATGATGATAATAATGATAATGATAGTAATAGAAATAGATAGTTATAGTAGTTATAGCAGTTATAGTAGTTATAGTAGTTATAGTAGTTATAGTAGTTATAGTTATCACTATCAATAAAACAATAATGATAGTTATAGAACTGTTGGTTAATGAGAGTAATAGTATTAGTAATAGTAATAGTAAGAGCAATAGTAAGACTAAGAGTAATAGTAATAGTAATAGTAATGATGGTGATGATGATGATGACGATGATAGTTTTTACTATTGTGATAGTTGAGAACATTATAGTTGAAAACCGCAACCAATTATGGTTGTCATGACCATTATGATTTTTACTAACTAGAAACCAGAAATAACTATCCCATCTACTATTCTCCATCTACTGCGGTTGAGAACTAGAAACTGTAATAATAGTAATTAATAGTAATAATCATAATGATAACGATCATTATTATAACAACTAAAGAAGATACTAAGGTTGTAACAATAATAATAACAACAACTAAGAAAAATGGTAAGAATAAGAATAAGAAGTAAAAGAAATGAAATGAAGATAATTTGCTACATAACTAGAAGTTCTATCCCAATGGTTATTCTAGTTTCTAGAGTTGAAACGAATATCCCAAAATAGATTGATTATGATATATATATATATATTTCTACGCTTACTATAGTTAGTTGTCCACCAGCAATATATTTGGAAAGATAGAAAAGTCAAATCCAGCAGCGACGGATTTTGCCACTCTTTTGGCAGCTGCTAACCATGGCAACAGGCTGTCTGTCCACAACCCAGGAAACTGTAGCATGTTCTAATCATTTTCTGGTTGGTGGTTGACCTACCCCTCTGAAAAATATGAAAGTCAAATGGGATGATGAAATTCCCAATATGATGGGAAAAATAAAATTCATGTTCCAAACCACCAACCAGTTTTGTACATTCCAGGCCGAAACTAGGCGTGGAAAGGTTTCGGCCCATCGCATGATCCACAAACTCTTTTCCAAGCGGCAGCTTTGGCCGAAACTTAGAGAGCTGAGACCAAAGCCTTCATCAACTCATGGCTTTTGCCCACCCTGGATGTCGTTTCCTGCATGACTTGTGATGACTTGTGAACCCGCGGTGTCAGAACTGATGATGAAGTCCCGTTGTATTCCCCTTGAATCCCAAACACGTTGATGGTTGAATATTGTTGAATCCCATGATGCCACACCTTTAGATACCTGTTAAATCACCATTCAAAAACCGCTTCAATCCCATTAAAATCACCATTAAATCCCATGATACAAGGCCCAAGGGCGTACCACAAAAATTCACCGCCAAGAGTCATCCAAGATGGCGCCAATGTGCGGATGGCCTGCCTCGTGTTTTCGCAGCTCCTCTGCATTCTGGGGGCCATTCACTTTGAAGAATAAACTTACTGGTGCTAAACGCAGGGAATTTTCGGGAATGATCCATAATCACTAGTAATAATCATCCCAGCAACCCTCAGCAACCCATCCATTCCCTGCGTTTAGCACCAGTAAGTAAACGATTTTGTCCTTTTCGGGTACCAGAGGAGATATATTTGTCCTCCCAGCCTTGCAGAAAAATCCACTTTCGTCCAAGCAGTGGGTTGTGGTCATGGAGCAAAAGTCTCAAGGACCCCCCAAAAGGTGCGAAGTTGAACACCGTGTAGCTGGTCTATTTAAGCGTACTTCGTCTTGGATGTGAAAAAGAGGGTAGCCGGCTTTTTCCCAATACCATATTACAATGCATTCTAGTCATTCTATCTGTATTTATATTACATATATATATATATGTCAAATCCGCAGCAAAATAATTGCACTCAGAATCAGAGCCTCAGAGCCAGTGCCCCGCTGCAAGCTGGGCCAGAAATATGTCTTACGATTTCCACTCTGATGGATCCCTCGCAGCAGTCCTGAAGGATGTTCACCACATTCTCAGGACATAGCATATTTGAAAGGCGCAACGCACAGGCTTCCGCCAGCCAAATCAGACCATATTGGTTTCCTGAAGGGTTGATGGTGACGGCTGCGTTGGTGACCGCACCAAGTGAGGAAGTGCGGAAAAACTGGTTTTGTGTTTTTTCGAATAGTTCACACCACTTGGAAAGTATATCGCCAATTGGAATCAGACCACAACCTGAAAACTCACTTATATTCAGGCCTCTACCGTATATAACCTACATTAGTAGGATGAGCCACCAAGATGATATCGTTGCGAGATAGATGTAATTTAGCCAGATTTGTGGTTGGTCTCAAATATGACCCAATATTCCCCAATATTCCATGATTAATTATTAATTTGGAGGGTCCACTAAAATCGTTACCCTCTGGTAAACTAACATAACTATGGAAAATCACCATTTCTAATGGGTAAATCAACTATTTCTATGGCCATTTTCAATAGCTTTTTGTATGTTTACCAGAGGGTATAATATGTTACAATTGGATACTGAAGTGATCATCCTCCAATTAAACAGCCTAGGGTGTTTAAAACTTTTCCAGGTTCGACATTAGTCCCGTTGTAATCCCATTGCTGGTAGATTTCAACAGTGCCCTTAACAGTCGTAACTGACTCAGAAAACCTCATTTAAGTGATATCTTTCACCTTTGTTGCTGGAGTTAGTTCATCCCATTTATCAAGTTTTTCATAAAATCGCTATACATCACTATAATTAAATCACTACTAGTCACTATTTATATCTATGTATCCTACTGTTTTCATGGCACTGCACTGAAAATTCATGGCTTCCGCCCTGCCCGAGAATCCCAGGCAGATGAGCTCGCCCAGCTGACTCAAGGGAATCGTCTCGGCGATGTCCCCCGTGTAGATGTACTCCAAGAGCTTTCGTAGGGTATCCTACTGGATCCGCGAGATTGGTGGCTTGTCTTAGTCATGGAAGCTCAAAGAATTTTTGGGGGTAAATCACTGAAAATATGATGGTCATAGTACTGGCCAATGCTCAAATACTTAAGTTGGGGATATGGACTTATAGTAACAACCATGTGGTTGTGTGAAAAAAACTCGGGATTTCGATGTGTCTGGCTCAGCGGCCAAACAAATTTCCCAACTTGTGGTTGTAACCACAGCTATAAACGTCAAAATCACCCAACTGCACCTCCAAGTCTGACCCTTTTTGATCACCCAGAATCACAACATATCACAACCAAGGCGCTGTGGAAGCGTTCTGGATCACCACCCGATGTCTGATGCCTTCCTTCATATCGGTACCTGCGGCAAAATTGCGGTGAGTCTGTGCTAGATTTCAATTTTTGCTTTCTTTAGTACACGCTTTGGCTGGCAAAATCTCAATGCTACGACATTTCCCCACTTCTGCTGAACTTCTGCCAAAGATCTTGCGGAAAAACCATTGATGGTAAGCAACATGTCCGTATGTGCTTTTGGATTTCAAGTCTTTGCTGGTTGAAACCATCTTTTTTTGGCAAAGAATTATTTTCGTTGCAAAAGAAATTTCGAAACATCTGAAAATGGTGGATATTCATTGCCATTTGAATTGAATGGGAAACACAATAATTCATCAAAGTTTTGGGGTTAAGTGTTCAGGTACCCCAAAACATCTTGTCAGTTTATCAATCCCACACTCCCAGTAATCCCCATGATATCCCCAACTGTTGGTTGATCCCACATTCCTAGTATCAATCCCCATGATATCCCCATTAAGTGAGCATTCGGTTCTCGCGCCATGGTACTGAGCATTCGGTCAAAGACCTCCGAACTCTTCGCGAGCACGGCTCGATGACAGTGAAGCTCTGTCTGGGCATCGTCACCAGCGCACATCACCAGATCTGTGAACTTCATGTCCTGTCAGGACCCAAGGCTGGTGAAAATGATTATACCACATGCAATGTGGGCCCCCCCAGTGATGGAACGATGGTTTATAAACACCATGAATACTATAGTTATAGGTACCATAAACCATAGTGACATTGGAGTTATAAACCAACTTAGCTATCGTTTGGGGGCCCCACTTTGTGCCAATCTCAGATATGTGGTCCATGATTGTTGGTCCCATATCTGAGACTAACCAAGTAACGTAGCTAGCTATAGATTTGTGTCAACTTACCACTTGATTGTCCTATAAGCTGGCTAGTTGGTTAGTTGATATATCATGATATATCATGATATATCAAATATATACCCAATGTATGGAGAAAAAAAACTGAAGTTTTTTTCATCACTCATCCCGGGTATACCAAAATCTATGCACAGAAAATCCATCCAGGTGCCAAACAAAAGATCCCACCATTCTCCAGCATCCCGGTCCATCACATCCTGAACTGGAGGGGACCGGAACCACCGGAACCCACCTAGGGACCAAAGCGGGTTATTTCAGCGAACCAAAGGTCTGACACAAAGAACTTGGTTTTGCAGAAATCAACAACAAGGTGCTAGTTTCTTTTTCTAAACACCGCGCCCAACCCAATATACCCAATGCACCAACTTCTTACCCAACCCTCAAACAAGACTCACCAGTTGTCTTCAACCCACCATCCAACCCCCGACCCCCCACCTGCCACATCTCTTTGCCGTAATCCAACCTCCAGGGACAGATGGGTTCAATCTCCCATTTCTGTTACCCTCTGGTAAACAAACAGTTTGCTATTGAAAATGGCCATAGAAATAGTGGATTTCCCCATTAAAAATTGTGATTTTCCATAGTTATGTTAGTTTACCATAGGGTAGCTTCAATCAAGCCATCAACGTCCATCCACCGACCAACCCACCAACTTATCACTGATCCACTCTCATCCCACTGAAATTGAGAAAGAATCACCTGGTGTCATGATAAAAACATCATTGGTTTCCGTAATTTCAAATGGTTTTTCCATGGTTAACAAGAGTTTATGATAAAACATGGTAGATATATTTATACAAAAATTATACTTAATGCAACTTATACACCAATTTACATCACTGGGGTGCAGCACCCTGCCCAGTGTTTCATGGTAAAACCCACCCCCAAGGTTCGACGTTTCTCTCGGCGCCTTCGGCGCTTGTTGGGCTCCAGACCCAAGGCTTTGGGGTCGCACCACAGTTCTGCACGGCAGCGAAGGAAGCCGCCAGGGACGTACTTTTTGGGCACCAACATGCCGTCCCAACCGCAGGAGTCGCGGCCACCTGGTGGTGGATAGAGAAAAGGGCATTTCAGTGACACAAAATGTGGGTTTACCTGGAAAACTTAAGGATTTTACGGAAAACCCTGGTTGAACCAACAAAAAGCAACGGGGTTCAACTGACAGAAACTGTCATTTCACTGACAAACATTGTGATTAAATGATATTGAATGGTGTTTTAACCCAGCAAAATAATAGTTCCCCTTCGAACAATGGACTTAATCGATATTTACTTGACGAAAATGTCGATCCAACAAATACTAATTTGTTCACCAATTTGATTGGGTGATATATTGGTGAACAAATATCCCAATATATCCCCAGATAATTTGATTGGGTATTTTTACATAAATCAGCTTGGAATTACCTGAGGATTTTTTTTGGGATGTACTGGGATGCACGCATCTTAACACACACAAAGATATATATAATATAAAAATGTAATAATATAATCTTGTAATTCAAATTAATATAATAAACATAAAATCGTATAATGAAAAATAATATTTAATATATATATATATAGTAATATACAATAAAATATGATAATACAATATAATCTTATACAAATTAATATAACCCATAATATGATATAATAAAACACAACATAACATTATATATAGTATAATAAAATAAAATAGAAAAGAATAGAAAAGAATAGAACATAATAGAACAGAACAGAACAGAATAGAGAAGAATAGAATAGAATATGGCACAAAACAAAAATAACATAAAATAGTAAAATATTAAAAAATAAACATAAAACATAATATAATATTTCTAAATATAATATGATATAAACTGTAATAAAATAAAATATAACAAAATCAAATAATACCCAAAGACAAACAAATAAAATAAAACTAAAACATAACATAGCATTTAAACAACAATAAAATATAATATAATATAAGAATATAAAACACGCTCCTCAACTGAGGACAGATGAACCCTTTGCAGTCTTTAGGTGCCAGGCACCGAGGCAATGGCTGCACTTGGCAGCACTTCTCGGACTATCGCTGTTGTCAGGGCCCACAAGTTGTATTGGTGGCGGGGTGAAAGCCAGTTACTACGTGGTTACCCTCTGGTTATGACTAACATAGCCATGGAAGCCATGGCCCATAGAAATAGATGGTTTACCGAACTTAAAAATGGTGATTTTCCATGGCTATGTTAAATAACCAGATGGTAAACTGGCTAAAAAAGTCGCAATACTATACTTCGCGGGGCACTCATGATCACCAGGGTGTCCATGGGACGTCGTGAATATCTGCTCTGGAATTTCAGCATTTTCGCCTAGTAACCCTGGTAATCGTAAGTCACCGTTTCGTGGATTATCCGGTTGAAATAGATGGGTTACAAATTATAATCGCAGTTACTAGTCAGTTACGTAGGGTGATCCTCCAAGTAGTCAACTCACAAGAAGTGGCTTTGTCTGAAAATATGGTATACCATGGTATACCTCTAAATCCATGGGTTTATCAATGGTTTATCAAACTTGTCCCTTAAAGTACCCTTTTTCAGGGTGTTCACATTTCCTAACATCCCAACAGACCCGACGTCCCAAAACATCGACGTCCAAGCCACAGGAGTCGATGTAGCAGCCGAAGCCAAAGTCGTAGGATTCCTCTTTGATCTCAGCCTGGTCCCCACAACGTAGCGTGATGCGAAAGCGCACACTACGCACGCCCCACTCATCACCTGGGGCCATGGGATCCATTGAGTCATTCCCCCCTACGATGCTTAGCATCGTTTAGCACCAGAAAAGTTCATTTACCCGGCCTGGTAAACGTTTACAGTTTGCGAACTGGAGAATCACCATCTTGAAGTTCGGTAAATCATCATAAATCATCTATATATAAATGGTCCATATTTTCAATAGCTATGTAACAGTCATTACCAGAGGGTAAATTTCTTTAAATTCCTGGGATGTGGGAATTCCTGTGTTCACCCAGGGCCTCACGGCTTGGGACTCAGGACCCTCTTGATATGCCCGGAAACCGGTCAGTGTGCTTCAAAAAAAGAGGAATTGACAACAAGAACAAGACACAACGAAGTGTTCTGTACTAGTCAAAACAATTCCCAATTCCAGGGTTGATAGGAAAATCAACTATCACCTGCTGCATTTGAGGTCCTGTATCTGTTCTCCTTCAGTAAATCCACTAGCAGAACAATAAAAAATACCAACGGCAAGTGGCCGCTGTCATAGATGGGTGCAAAGACCAGATATGCCGACACACCTTTCCTGGGTCCTCTGCCGCACGACTTGCCACCCGGATAGATCTTCAAATAAACGCAATAGTTTCCCAGCAGACTGGCAGGGCTGTTCACATGTTCGCTCATGTTGTACTGCAATTCGGAACTCAGGGGCATCCTCGGGTGGTCTTGGAGTGAAATCTGAATAAACATATCAAAATATTGTACAGATAGTCAAATTAATGATCTCGAGTGGGTTTTAGATGTTTAAAACATATCATATCAATGTATGGTCTAGGATAGTCAATTGGAAACCACTCATTTGATTTTAGGGGAATTGAAAATGAAAAATCAACAACCGTTGAAGAAAAAACTGTCAGGCGGGATGATAATCCCAGGTAGGATGAAACTTGGAAGTAGCAACTTGAATTCGGATATCTGTCGTAGTATATATACTACAAATGAATCATAGGACATCACAGGACATAATGACGAATGAAAACAATTGGATTACAGTGTTTATTAAATTATGATAGTGTCTTCATCTGTTGTATACATATATTACATATACGTATAGATATAAATATATGTAATATCATGAACACAAAAAATCTGTACTCGACCACCGTCGATGAACCTGGCAGGACATAGTTCCATGATGTCAATGCCCCGCCATGGGTAGATCCCTCCATTTATCGATTGGCTTAGACAAAGGTTTTCGATAGTTTTCCAGCGATTCCAGCCATGATCTAATCTTCCAGCGATTCCAGCCATGATCTATTTACCAACCTGATCTTCCCAACTATCATGATGAGGGACATTGATTGTAATATATTGTAATTGGGATGATCATGGCATTACCATACAAAAAAAACAATGAAATCCAATGAAATGATCTTCCCGAGGATCATTGGTATTTTTTTCATTGATGGTTGCTTGGACAAATAGCTTCAATAGCTGAAGACATGAAAACAACCAGCGTCTTAATTTACAGTGGCACAGTGGTAAACATAGATGTACAAATTTATCATGCTAGGTGTAAAATATAATATAAGACCCTGAAACCACTTACCATTCACAAGTTAATTTAATTGTTGGTAGATCCCTATTTGATGATTACATAGTTATATAATGATTAATACTGTATACCCATTCATTGTACCCAATTTTCTTGGTCATACAATCTTCCCGTCATAGCATACGAGTCATTGGTGCCCCCACATCATAAAGTGATGATGATTCCAGATTCTCCGGATCAACCCAGCAGCTTAAAATCGATGGTATGTGTTGGTGGCTCCATTGTCCACCTAGCAGACCTAGCACTGCACTGCCGCTGGATGCTGGATGCGGTCTGCACAAGGGCGCGGAACGCGAGCTGTCCGCAGCGAGGCTAGGTGCTGTCCGTGTTTTTTCGAGCCAAGGGGTGTTTCGAAATCACCCAAAATCAGATGATTTTCTGGGTCGAACACCATGAATTGGATGAGTAGTGTTGGACGATTCTGGGGTCCCTCATCTGTTTTTGTTTTTTCTACTGTAACAGTTGTCGGAAAGCAAACAAAGCTGATGGTTGGACGACATCCCCCAGCATCCCAAGCTGGACGGGATATCTCAGGGCTGAGTCAAGTTTGAAGACATCCTACCAACCACAGCTCCAAAAAAGTTCCAAACGTAGTGAACCGAAGCCATGAAACCACCCATCCTTGGGGAATCTATGGGAATCTTGGTTTATTTTGAGCCAATCTCGTTTCCAGGGTTTTTTAAGAAACTCCTGAAGCCATGGGAATCTTTCAACCTATGGATAGCCTTTGGTTCAACAGATCAGCCCACTGGAATGATCCCGTTGTGAAATCAGCCAGGGCATCGATGGCTTTGAGCCATGAAAATTACATGGGTCAAACTGTGATGCAAGATTTTCTTGTTGATTAATTTTTGGTATATGATTTACCAAATGTGGTGATTGGAAAAATGGTATTTTTGAGCCATAGATTTTGGTCTTATTGATTGGGAATATATTAAGGAAAAAAACGACCCAATACCTATAACTGATATTTTGGACTAGCCCAAAAGCTATTCCAACAGCTGAGTTTACGTTACATGCTGTCATCCAGTCGATTCGACTATTTTTTAGAGAACCCCGGCGGCCTCCCGTGATGGAAATCGATCACCACTGGATCCGGCCACTCCTGCGGCGTCGTCGCGGGGTCGGTGCCACGGTCAACATGAAAATGCTGGGTGACCAATAAGACAATGTAAGATAATGACATTACGCACCAAAATAATGACACTACGCAGCAAAATAGTGTCACTACGCACACACCAGACAATCATAACACTATTGCGTAATAATTATCTTGTTATACATTGGACTATTAGACATTACGCAGCAAAATAACAGTAATGACAATCATAACAATCATCATAGCAACAATTATAATAACAATCATGGTCTAGCCAGACATGGCAAAAACAAACATAAGGCCGGCCGGGTCTAGCCATGACCTGACCAGAGATGGCTTAGTCCCATGGCTTATAGTTCATGGCTTCGTATTACCATCTGGTTATGACTAACAGTTTGCCATGGAAAATCACCATGTTTAATAGGTAAATCCACTATTTCTATGGGCCATTTCCCATGGCTATGTTAAATAACCAGAGGGTAACATGTATCAACCATTCAATGATTGGAGTACCCAATTTTGACCCAATAAAAATCCACCTCTGGCCTGGAGTATTGGTGGGCTGGACCATAGGATATGCCACTATCTGATATTGTTGTTTCATCCGTGTAGCAATACAGTAAACATAATAATGATGATGAAAATGAACATCATGAACATATCGGTATTGGCAACAATACTCAACAAGAGGGGTAGATAGCCAGCAAATGTCCAAGATCGGTAGTCGCCAGTGAAAATTCTCATCAACCAACAGTGGGATTAACGTTGGGATATACGACATAGTCAACCAACGTTGGGATTGTGGTTTAGCCAACAACGATGCGGTGTTTTTAAACGTCCAATTTCTGTGGATCTGTGGGTCTCGTTAAGGTTGGCTCGATTTTCACTTGTAGTGATATGCCAATTACCCTCTGGTAAACTAACATAACTATGGAAAATCATCATGCTATTAATGGGAAAATCCACCATTTCTATGGTAATGTTCAATAGCAAACTGTAAACGTTTACCAGAGGGTAAACTACATATACACCCAAGGTTGCTGCTGAAAATCTTTCAATTTTACCAATCCTCCACACATTTGTGAATTTCTTCTGGTGAAACCAGTGGCCACTGGAACCAAACCATGGGGAGACCTCCAGTAATTTTCTAGTCCCCCACTACTCAATCTGGTACAAAAGGTACAAAAGTCTACTGGTAATGGTAGAAAACATGTAATTTTGTACCATAGCTTCAGTCTGGCTGGTACAAAACATCTTGTTTCCACTTGTACTATTTGTGTGGCTCCAAGTTCGCCTGATGGATTGGTTCATTTTCTGAATAAGGGTGAACTCCTCCAACATGGCAATTCTCGTTGCGATCAACGCCCAATTCGGAGAGCTCAAGCCACTCCATTTCTTCTACGAAAAAATCCGAGCGTTTGTTGTTGTAGATTTTGAGCTATATATGATGGATATATGTTTGTTATCTATGGGATATATATCATATATCTATAAACATGATTTTCGGATGCTGAAAAATCCCCATGTTGTCGTTTTTTCAAGCAACATCATGTCTGTCTGCTGGAATTCCAATTTCTGTTGATAAGTTGACCACCAAAACCCCTCCCCACAGCCCAGGGTTTTGTCACACCTCTGGCAGGTGACTGAGTCGGGGCCGACCTAGGGAAAAGTTGGATAAAAGTTGGAAAAAAAGTTGGAAAAATGTTGGATCTCTGGTGAGATATTTATTTCTCGGTTGTCTATATAATCTATTACCAATAAGAAACTATCAGAAATAACATATACAGTATATAATATATATATAGGATATCTTTGGTGATATATCTGACAATCCTAAGATCCCAAAGCAGAAAGGGCGGTCCATGTGGCTTTCTGGTGATGATCCCCTCATCATGGCCCTCATGGTCTGCAGCTAATCCCATGGAACTCTTTCGCAATGGGAATCTCATAAAAAATCATGGGGGGTTCAAAGAACTCACCATGAGTTTAGTGGTTTTTCACTGGGTCCATTGATGTTACCCTCTGGTTATGACTAACGTAGCTATGGAAAATGGATGAAAATGGCCCGTTTCCAGATGATAAAAATGATGATTTACCTATTGAAAATGGTGATTTCCCAGTTCGCTACGTTAAAGAAGCAGAGGCTCATTGAATCGAAAACTGCGGCGAAAACTGGATCAGCGTTGCGGTGAGGCCAACGGGAATATCACAAAATGTCGCAAAAATTGAAGACATCATAAATTCACAGATGATTTTCCCATTCACAGTGAATTTATAGTGGCTTATTTATCAAAAATGATCTGTGAATTTTCCACTAGATTTAGGAATTGGCAATGGGAATAATAAATTCACCTCCATTTTCTAGTGGATTTCCCATTGCCACATAGATGATTTTCGGGACATATTCCAATATGAAATATCTTCGAGCGATCTTCGTCATCAATTCTGGGAATATCATTGGCAATCTTAGATGCGCAAAAATAAATTCTTAGCTGCTTAGTAGATATTCCTATTTATAGCAATAAATTAAAGTTTTAAACTACCCATCCAAGGTTGACCTAGATATAGTCTATGTGTATATTTGGCTTGTTCAAAACTTCAACGTACCATGCTTTTAACCCATGCCCATGTCCTCCCAGTCGTAGTGATTACTCCCATTGATCCCCAAAAGCCCTAGGATGCCGTGCGTATCTGTACTGGCACTCACACCTTTCAAGCAGCAAAGATGCCAACGGCGTGAAGTGTGTCAAAACCCTGGTACCCCTTCTGTTCACATCAAAATAGCTGGTAAATGAATGTTCATACCCCTAAAAATGGTATTAATAGGTATTGATCCATACCCACATGTCACCCATACAATGAAATGAGTTTAGTTGGGATAGTTGCAGAATACAGCGCATGTCCACCCACTACTAGCACCCCATTGCTACAATGCGTGGTGGCACGCACTTTACACATGGTTTCTTGTTGGTAGTATCATGCGTCCAGCGCTGGGAGTTCTGAGGGCTACACTATCCTAAACCATCCCTTTTGCAAATGAATTACTAACTTCAAGAATATTTCTTTAATCGCACTATCTCGATTTCGTTGTGAATCGAATTGAAAGGAATATCCTGTCAAATGAGCAGTGTCCTCTGTCATTCCATTTTGGTTGGTTAATAGGGATTCCCATACTGGGTTGCTATAATACCTGATGTATGGGGTAGTACAGTATAACCCCCAAACTGATCATCAGCCATATATAATCATATATGTACATATATATATATATATACATATATATATATTTATATATGTACATATAATCCAAGGTTTGATTAAAGCCGGTTATAAATCCCCTTAAATCAAATTCAAACTAGATCCCTAATATCCCATGCAGGGTGCCCCACGTGCCGCCGCCGGCCGCGCGGTGTAGCCGCCTGCCTGGCCGGGAAAACCAATAATGCCCATATAATAATAGTCAATATTATAAAGGAACATCATCAACAATAATGGAAAAAATATGAATAAATAATGGATGATTGGATTCATATCAAGAGTTGGGAATGATATGGTGGGGATACAAGGTTTTAATTTTTTGGTGGATGATATGGAAAATCAAAATCAATGATACCCTCTGGTAATGACTAACATAGCTATTGAAAATGACCATTTATAGTGGATTTTCCCATTAAAAATGGTGATTTTCCATAGTTATGTTAGTTTACCAGAGGGTACCTTTTCCATATCAACCAAATCAAGCAAAGCAAGATTCCAAGGGGTCAATGATATGGGAAAGGTTACAGTACTTGGTTTTTTTCAGAGCACAACTGGTGCAAACATTCCATGAAGCATCCCCATTCCGTCTGCAAAAATCCAATAGCCCCATTCTGATTAGTTTCATCCAACTATAATAGCCATAGTCCATAGGTGATTCCTATATAGTCACTTAATGTCACTTATAGTCTATCAGTCTGTCCCCGTCAAAGAATCCCTTTTTTTCCAGTGTTTTGGGCATTCTGATACAGTGATTCCATGGTAATTCTATATAGTAATTCCCAATATAGATGTTAATCCCAATATAGTAATTACTGGCATTATAATTACCATAAAAAAAGTGATTCCTAAAAAGTCGCTTATAGTCTGACTAGTCTATCACCAGTTTTTCTGGGCCTGTCTGAAAATAGGGCACATCCGATTCCAATGGATTTTTTTATAATTCTCCCCTGCCTGGCCAGGCAGGGGGAGTTTTTTTGCCCCATTTCCAGCCGAACCAAAATATCATATCCCTATAAAATCACTATGATATTAGGGATCCAGACACTATGATTTTCATATACCTATTATATGATATAAATATCACTATTATATAAATCATATACCCTATAGTGTTCATTAATCACTATGAATCCCTATAAATCACCCTAAATCGCTACACACACAATATATATATATAATTATCACGATTCTA
The DNA here is from genome assembly GCA_947184155.2 of Cladocopium goreaui. Lineage (NCBI taxonomy): Eukaryota > Dinophyceae > Suessiales > Symbiodiniaceae > Cladocopium > Cladocopium goreaui. Next base: position 6,154 of record CAMXCT020003566.1, on the reverse strand, counting down.
TCACCATTGGAAGTGCAGGTCGAGTGAACTAAGTGGATATATAACCATAAGTTGGGGGCCCATATCCCAACTTTTGGGTCTTACAAGCATTGTTATACTCTCAACTGCACCCCCAAGTACCCTACAGTTATAGCCCTTGACAGTTACAACTGACTCACTTACAATATGTTTCACCTTAGTTGCAGGAGTTATTTCATCCCATTCATCAAGTTGAAAAAAATCACTTAATCAATCACTACAAATCACTACTAATCACTATTTATCCTACAAGTTAATCACTATTAGTCCCTATAAATCACTACTAATCACCAAGCAGTTGCAGGAACTGCCGTTGCTCGAAGTACGAAGTACTCACCTTGCTCTCGCGGCCTTTCGCCCGCCCATCCTGCATGCAACCCGCGGAGCGGCGGAGCAGGGTAGAATTTACCATCAAAAATTGGGGTGTATTTATAGTGATTAACAATGGGATTAATTTAATGATGGGACAAATTAAATAATTGGGGTGTAATGTTTATAAATCCCATTGTTAATTTATAGTGATTAATAATGATTAATAGTGATTAACAATGGGATTTATTTCATGATTTACTGGGACATATCACATTCAAAAAGTTGGTATATAAAAAATTCACAATTGGTAAATCATGGTGATTTGCCAAAGGTTGTGTTAAAATACCAGAGTGTACATAATGGTCTATAATCCATGATGATGATGGGTGTCAAATATGATTTAACCCTCTGGTAATGACTCTTACATAGCTATTGAAAATGATCCTAATCGAAATAGTTGATTTACCGAACTTATGAATGGTGATGTTCTATAGCTACGTTAGTTTACCAGAGGGTGTATGTATATATATATATATGTCTAGTTGGTGGTTTTAACCATCTTGAAAAATATGAAAGTCAGTTGGGAAGGATTATCCCATATATTATGGAAAATAAAAAATGTTTGAAACCACCAACCAGTTACATACATACATATTATATGTATATAGTGTATGTATATATATACATATATACATGTAGATGATACCTCCCCCCCAAGGTCAGTGGTTGAGCTTCCCCAAAGATCAGTGGTTGAGGTTTAGTTCTCACAATTGGAACAAATGATGTATGATGTCAATTGACATTTACATATCCATTATAATACATAAATATATACATATTTATATATATATATGTTCATATATATATATGTTAATACATATACATATATATATATATATTAATTATATTAATATATATATATATATGGCTGTGGGTAAAACTTTGGTACTCTTCTGTTCACCTTTTTTGAACTCCTGGGATTTATGGATTTTCATCCCCCATGTTAGATCTTGATATTGGATTCGCTTCCAGTTTCACATGCCTTTCTTTGTCAAACAAACAACTCTTTACAAAAGGACCAGAAGATACTTGAGAACTTTCATTGATACTGATCCCCAAAAAAAATCGCTGTTAGGAATTGACCACAAATTTCTAGATATTTCTAGTGGGATGTTGCATCTACAAATCTATATCTCCTTGGGCTATACATCCATCCGTCAGTCCTCTAGCTTCCTACTCATGGCACCTGGCGCGAAGCTTGATCATCCCATCATCCCCATCTGGTGGCAGTGAACTGGTCGTTTTTGGGTGTGGTGACCAGGTGGTGTCTGTAAATCAGAATCTGCTACCAGATTTTGAATGATCCCAAAACAATAAAGGATAATAAAGGGATCTCAAATTCTGGGTTGGACACCACCAAACATCGATTTTTCGGCAAAAAATGGGCTGATTCCCCCTGCGAGCTCGAAAATGTGCTGCTTGGTGAACTAGCCGCTACAAAGCCCGAACCCAACTGGGCTCATAGTTTTTAAAAAGTAAAAACACGTATTTTAAGATTAGAAAAGATGCTCACGTTTATGGAAAACTCAGCATTTCAAGCTCATTGTTCTTAGAAAGAAAGGGCCACACAATTTTCCACAACAATAACAGAATGAGTTGGCGGTCCCAATATCAATGAAAAATATGGTAGTTAGTTAGGCAGTTAGTTAGTTGGTTCGTTAGTTAGTTAGTTTGTTAGTTCGTTCGTTGGTTGGTTGGTTGGTTCGTTCGTTGGTTGGTTGGTTGGTTGGTTGCTTCGTTCGTTCGTTCGTTAGTTAGTTAGTTAGGTGATTCCCGAACACAGGGGGGCCAGTTAGAATCATCCGAAACTTGTCAGTCTAAATGGGAGAACCAACGGTCTTGGGGTCCCCCACTTTCGTGAAACATCATAGTACTACAACATGTCTATGAAACCCCATCTGGTTGGTGGTTGAATTTCAACCCCTCTGAAAAATATGAGTTCATCAGTTGGGATCCTTATTCCCAATATATGGAAAGTCATAAAATTCATGTTCCAAACCACCAACCAGCATTAATAACATCTACAGCAAGTTCTCTTTCTTCAAAAGCTACTGGCTCTTGGTGGTTTAAAAAAAAAAAATCAGGTGATAACGCTGAGATGGGGCTCTGCTGCCTGGTCAAACATCACCACTTCCTGGTTACTGAAGATCAATCTGCATTGCTGAAGAATGCCAATCTATGTTTCAAACCCAGCAGTAACCTCTGAAAGTCCTGGTTCAAATTCCAATCTTCTTGGTTCTTTGGAGTTGTCTGAAAATCAGGTACTGTATGTACTCCACCATCCAGCCGATTGTCATGATATTCCGTATGCTTAAGTATGTCAGGATATGAACCGACAAACAATATAAACCTCAGTCCCTCCATTTTTATCAATCAACCTCATAAAAACGAAAACTGCTGACAGTGCACCTGAGTCCCTCCATTTTTATCAACCTCATAAAAACGAAAACTGCTGACAGTGCACCTGAGTCCCTCCATTTTTATCAACCTCATAAAAACGAAAACTGCTGACAGTGCAGTTTAGTGCAGAAAAACACCCAAAAAAAAAACAAAAAAAAACTCGGTTGCACTAGGCTTTCCATCAGATGCCTGGCGCCGGTGGGCTGCCGTGCCGTGCGAGGAGGCACCAGCTGCACACCTAGCGGCTATGGCAAGTACCTGGTGGTGCCCCTTTAAAGGGAAAATCCATGTTGGCCTTTAAAGCATAGTACCTATAGAATCCTATAGATATAGTGAACCAAGTTATAAGATGTTATAAGTCAACTCTGCTAACGAACTGTGGCACCACCAAAGGTGCAATCCAGAGGCCAGCCCATGTTTTCTGGCCAGATTTCCCATGGGCGAGCCAGTTCATTGGTGATCGCAGCTCGGTTATGATCCATGAAATATACCCAATGATGTTTGGGGATATAACCCAGTTTTACTAGCCAATGAACCAACTACATGGCCACTCTGATTAGGAAAACTATACGACATCAGCCATGGATATGTGTTACCCATGTAACGTAAATGGATATGTGACCTTTCTAATTCAAGTATCTAGAACTATCTCTCATCAATCATCTGTAGCCATCAAATGGGATCCATTCAACTTTCATGTGCCGGGCATACAATTCAGTTACCCTCTGGTAAACTAAGATAGCTATTGAAAATCACCATTTATAGTGGATTTTCCCATCAAAAATGGTGATTTTCCATAGCTATGTTAGTTTACCAGAGGGTATAGCATCCTCTTTGTTGACCTTGGCACCAAGTGCTTCCCGGTGAATATATCCAGGTTCCCATTGCCTGGTTTGGGGCTGACCTATTGCCTGGTGGAACACACCCCTTGACCTTTGCTACGTAAATCGCAATCTTTATCGGACAAACAATGAAAGGTCTTGTTGAAGAGGCATTGCTTTGCATGACAAAGGCTGAATGTTTGGTTGAAAAATCTAACTCAAGTTGTTGCAAAATCTAACGTTTCCGGTTGGTTGAGACTTCATTTGGTAAAAGAAAAACAATCCTTACCATCATGAACCATCATGAACCATCATGAACCATCATGAACCATCATGAACCATCATGAACCATCATGAACCATCATGAACCATCATGAACCATCCTGAACCATCATGAACCATCATGAACCATTAGGAACCATCGTTGACCATCATGAACCAATAGTAAACATGAGTAAATCACCATTAAACATCCCATTAAATCACCATTCTTCACCATGTTCACCCCATGTGTCAACCCCATCCGAGCGCCCCCACCAAGCGTGGAGCTGCAACACCTCAGTCATGCCAGGTGCCCCAGTGAGGCCAAGTTTTGCTAAGTTAAGGCGAGCGTTTAACTCCAATAACTATGGTGTATGGTGTGTATATATATATATAGAGATATACATATTATATACTATGGTTGATAAATCAACTATATACTATATATTAATTGGTTGCTATTGGTGATTAACCAACTATTAATAAGAACCACAATTAATGTGGTAAACCCAACGCCATAAACCATTCCCAATATCACCACAAATGGGTCGACAAAAACCATCCCCAAGTGGTAGGTTTATGGTTGGGATTACCACATTGATGATGGTTCATAATGTCAATGGCCATTTCAGGATCCGATTGATTGGAGGTAGCTACCGTATATAAGGCCTGTAGGCCTATGTAAGGGAATATCCCCACAAAATATGGCCAAACATATGGTACTAACGTACCTCCATTTTAGGATCCTGAAATTCCCATTGAGAATGATTGATAATGGTTAATGATGTTCAATACTTAGTTACTTGGGATTCTGTAATGGGGATATAATGAGATGTCACCAACCAGAATTGGGATGTAATACACTGTAGGAGCCCCAAAACGATAACTGAGTTGGTTTAGAACCAGGGAAACTATTTTATTTATTGTAAATATACCTATAGGATTCTGTAGGTGGGTTTATACTCCAACTTGTAACTGGGGTAGGGGGGGGCATTGTCTAGATATGACATGCGCGCTCAATTTTTGTTGGAAATAAAAGGTTGTTCTTTTAGATGATAGCCAACCGTTGAACCCAATGTTTGAATATTCGATAATCTGTAAAAATCCTGCTAGAAACTAAATCCCACACTTGCATTAAAGCCATTCGAATGGCGTTATCCAATCTCAACCATCACTTCTGGTGAAGTTCTGTGGACGAATGATTCGCTGGAAAGTGATCCACTGTTCCGTTCGATCCCTGAAAGAATAATTTCAACATATTATATCCTGGGGAAGAAAACACAGTGATTTACTTTCACATCTTTCACGCGTATGAACCACTATTCAATGATGAACAATAGAATTCTAGAATTCCTTCAGTCATGAAACTAGGCTCTGCATATCTCAATGACAAGTAACTGTTCCAGATCAAAATCTTTCAAGGGATCCCCGGATCAAAATCTCTGCAGCCAATCAACAGCAGCACAACCGGACCGGTTCCAGGGTAGAGCCGAACAGCGGAGCCAGAGTGGGGTCGGACGGCCGCGACAGTCGGATGCAAACCAGGTCAGATGGAGGAAGTGTTTGGATCCATTGACCTGTACCATCTGGTTATGACTAACATAGCCATGGAAAATCCCCAAAATAAATGGAGGTTTTAATGGGAAAATCATCTATAAATGGGCAATTTCCATGGCTATATCATTTGTATCATCATTTGCCCAGAAAGATGTTCAAAAATGCCCGGCATTTGGTAAAATAATGTCAACCCTGGATGAATTCATAAACCCCGTTTACGGTTGTTTCATTGGGGGGATAGCATAAAAAGTATCAGATTCTGACTCTTAGGGGAGTATCCCCCTAATTATAGATCAGGTCCTAGGGAAAAACCCATGGGTTTTCCCTGCGTTGCTTCACTGGATGGCAATCCTCTTTTTCATGAACTTGTTCTTGTTCTTGTTCTTGTTCTTGTTGTTGTTGTTGTTGTTGTTGCTGTTGCTGTTGTTGTTGCTGCTGTTGTTAATGTGGTAAACTTCATAAACCATAATAAACCTACGTACCATTTGGGGATGGTTCATACCATCCATTTCTTGGGTCTACCATCACTGTCGTCAAGTTGGTGGCTGGGAAATCCCTGTGGCCTAGCCATGGAGGTTAACCTGTGGAAACATCATCTATAAGTGGCTGGAAAAACCATGGTTTATGGTAGATATAACTAGAAAATACCTATAGTTAATGGGGATTATTTCATGGTTTATAAACCAACATTCACATCACGTTTGGGGGCCCCATCATCTATAGAT
>CAMXCT020003565.1:0-60772 GCA_947184155.2 Cladocopium goreaui | reverse complement strand
TCACCATATAAATCAGCATATACACCATATACACCATATACACCATATACACCATATACACCATATACACCATATACACCATATACACCATATACACCATATACACTATATACACCATATCAATCACCATATACACCATATCAATCACCATATCAATCACCATATCAATCACCATATCAATCACCATATCAATCACCATTATCAATCACCATATCAATCACCATATCAATCACCATATCAATCACCATATACACCATATACATCATATAAATCACCATATAAACCATATACACCATATAAATCACCATCAGATAGCCACTGAACTCACGGCAGGCGATATGAGGACTACCTCTCTGCCTTTGAAGTGATCGATCCTGACTACGCGGTGGCGCTGGGGCGGGCAGTCGAGGCCGGTGGAGAGGGGGAAGCGGAATGGAGAGGTGGTAATGATGGCAATGTTGGTGATCATCCCATTATATCACAACCAAATGTTAGCTTATCAAAATGATAGTGATGGAATTGAACCAAAGATGGACCAAGATGAAGATATAACCAAGATGAAGATATAAATTGAAAATTATTAACATTGAATCAGGAGAGAATAAAACACTGACTTCAACTGATGCCTGCAATGATGGAACGTCTGGGATGTTCAACGTTCTGGGGAGAATTGCCTGGAGTCAGGTTGCTGAATTGAATCGATCCAATTTTCCAAAATTTTTGATGTGCAAGGCGTCTAGGGTTTTCAACGGTCACCTTCAGATGGTTTTTGGAGATACTTTCTCCAAGCATTGGCGGGGTGATGTTCAGTGAAATTCAACGCCGTGCTGCAAAGTGTTTCTTCCAAAAGGGCCGGGCTTTGAGAAACCGGAAAAACCCGAGAAAGCTGCTCCACGATTGGTTCATTTCATGACCATTATCCAAAGTATATGGAGGTTTCCTAAGATGGTTTCCTAAGATGGGGGATCCCCAGTCGTCAGAGTCGTCACCATGGCTTTCAATGAGTTTCAAGTCCCAACAGTCATGGTAAGATTGCAGGGCGCTTCCGAGCGAATCGATGAGGAGGTTTTTTGTCTGCAGCCAGATCTTTCAACTGAAGCCATCATTGTAATCCAATGCATGTATGATACTGTGTACGGGCCAGCGAAATCTGAATCACCAGTTGAAAACGGTGGTAAATTCCATGTTTATCCCAGTATTTATTGGCTTTCAATCATCCGTTAGGTGGTGCAGGATTTCGCAACCACCTACTGGTAATTTAACATAGCTATTGAAAATGACCATAGAAATAGTAGATTTATCTGTGAAAAGTGGGGATTGTCCATAGCTATGTAAACGTTTACCAGAGGGGTACCGTATTTAAGGTTTATACCTTGATTTTTATGATTTGAAACGACGTTGATATCCAGATCCTCGGATGAAACGATGTTTTGGCCCTTGATTTTGCTGGGCTTTACCGTTGTTTTAGCATGCAAAGTGAACCAATATTGCCATCATATAGTTGGATGTTAGTCTGTAGATTTCCACCCTTAAATTGGGGGAACTCGCCGAAAACTCGTTGATGATCAACCCACCGATCCGTGGATTTGCTGATGTGTTTTGCATGTTTTTTTACGTTTCCTAGTGGGAAAATCCAGAGAATTTCTGGGGAGCCCTGCCGAGGGCTTTCTGCCACGGGCTGCCCTTTGTGCGGTGTTCGCCCGAGCGGCCTATGGTGCTCTCATGCAAAAGGCAGCTGGGTTTGTCATGGTTTATTCAAAAATCATGGATTTCTATAATTAATATACGTATATATACAATTATATACATATATATTATATATATTATATTATATTATCATATTATATTATTTTATATTATATTATATTGTATTATATTATTTTATTATATTATATTTTATTATATTATATTATATTATATATTAGTTTATACACAGATATGCCAAAAAGGCGATTTTGAATGGGACACACTATGATAAAGCCTTAGTTTCAAGCAACATGTTTCAACCACAGTTGGCATATTCTTCATGGGCTGGCTCAGCCATCCAGATACGGGGGAACTTCCGGGATGGCTCGCGGCATTGAGGCAATCCCTCGCCAAAAGCCACTGAATCCGACCAAGCTTCGGAGTGGTTCAACCAGGGCTCTTCTTCAAAGTTCTTCAAACCATGCTGAAAAAACAACATAGGGAAAATAGGGAAAACCATGGGAAAATGGTGATTTATATGGAAAGATCCAGCATTTTTGAATGGGTAAATCAACTACTGATTGGTGGTTTGGAACATGAATTTTATGACTTTCCATATATTGGGAAGGTGATCATCCCAACTGACGAACTCTATCATTTTTCAGAAGAAAAATCCCAACATGTTGGGAAAAAAAACATTCATTGGGTTGGTTTACAGTAAAATTTACAGGAAACCCCATATTTAATGGTAAAAACCATGGTTTCCTGTAGATTTTCCCTTAAACCAATCCAATTTTGCACATGTGTTCACCACTTTCGTTACATCTTCGATGGCCAAAAACTCCATGATGTCACGATTTCCGTTACCGGCAGCGGCAGCAGGGAGCAGGCGATCGTGTGAGTGGTTTCCTGGGTCAAGCGGCGAAGTCCTATGCCGGGAACTTCAAGGATGAAGACCACACGGAGGCGGAGATCGCATGAGATCTGGATGGTGGTTTCAAACATGGTTTGCGTACTTTTTTCCATTTTATATATGGGATGTCATCCCAAACCCATTGACGAACTCATTTTTTTAAGATGGTTATTGCACCACCAACCAGATATCTTTGGCAACGTTTAGACATACTGTGGATGGAAGATATCCTGCATCACCTAACGGATGGTTGAAACCCTATGAATAATGGGATAAACCACCTATCAACTGGTGCAGGATTTCTTCCATCCACCGTATTATCATGATACTTAGAAGTGAGTATTATCATGATACAGGGCCACAATTTGTTTGGGGCGCCATATTCAAAGGTGCTAGGGCTGAAATCACCACTATTAGTTATTGTTGAATCCAAAAAGTGGGAGGATTGGCATGGGAATGGGCTGTGAAGATCTATGTTTTTGAGGAGGTTGGAACCATTTCAGAATGATGAAGTTTTGTTCAGCAAAGCATTTCAACTGTGTTTTTAATTTTCCATCCGCAGTTCGACCATTCAAATCGTGGCCAAGGCCCAGATCTTGGGGGTCATAAAAAAGCCATGGACGACTTGCCGAGATGTCTGAAAAAGAGCACAGAATTCGTTCGAGAATTCGAGGACCTACATCTCATTACGTAACAAACAAGCCAGATTGCATGGAATCCCTAGATTCATCGATACATCAGGTGCCTCCCGAGGAGTTGCCGGATGGATCAAAATGGTCAAAAGCTATGAAATTACCAAATAACTGGGTGAAGAACCATCCATTAACGAGCTATGCCTTAGGGTACCATTCAGGTACCAGGGTTTGATAATATATATATATAATATATATATATATATACCTATATATCTATATATACCTATATATCTATATTATATATCCTATAATATGTATATATATATATATAATATATTTCCTATAATATGCATACAGTATATATATATATATATACATGCACGTTAATATATATATATATATACACATACACATTAATATATATATATATGATAATATTATATATATATATATTATATAATACATTTTATGTTGGCCAACATTATATATGTATATATTATAGATCACTTGCATTCACTTACTGTACGTGGCTCCCGCATATCCCATAAATCTCCAGGCTTTCGTTGAGCTCACCGGTGCCAAACGTGAAGATATTGTCATGGCACATTGGAGCCTTGTGATGGGTTATGGGTGCCAGCTGGGTATAGTAAGCCCCACCAAAATGGTGACAAGGTCACATCATTTCGATTCTGCACTAAAATTTAGTAGCGCTCTGATTTGTTTCCTCTTTTTGAGTTTTTTTTAAATACCGCAAAAAGAGGCATTAATGACCATGGAAATTGGGATAGTTCAACCAATGGGATGGCTGAAACAGCCATGAACTGACTGAAATAAAGCCGGTCCCTTGACTGTGACGCGAAGCACTTGGGCACTCAAAACCAAGGACGACTAAAGCCCTAAACATGACCACATTTATCCAAATTCAGTGGTTCCTATCTGGCCTGTTATAAGTCATACCAGTTATACCTAGTTCGAAGCCATTCATCCACGAACCAAATTCAGTGGTTATGAACCTCTTACGACCGTGAGATGATCTCCCAAGTCTTCTGTGTCTTGGGATGTTTTGGGTAGTTGTGGGTAGCTGCTCAGAAATCATTCATGTTGATACAGTGTATTGGTATGTATTGGTATGTCTTGGTTGAATGGCTAGGCTGTGTTCACAGAAGTTGCTCGGTCCAACTCTTTCTCCTCGAGACTGGAAAAATGCCATTGATTCGTTTGGAGTTTAGACTAGCCTCTGGTAATGAATGACTAACATAGCTATGGAAAGTCACCATTTTCAACGGGTAAATCCACTATAGCCATTTTCAATAGCAAACTGTTAGTTTACCAGAGGGTACCATTTGTATTGCGGATGATCGTCCGAATTCCCTTCAATTCACCCTGAGGGTCTCCTCTCAGGACTGAGAAGCCGTTTGAACCTGCCTATGTGGTCTTTTGGGTCCACCGAATGCGTTGGCTACTGGGCAGAGCTGGGAGAACAGTGGGTCGCCATTGATGTTTGTGGATTCTAAAGAAACCGCTTGAATTAGATAGTGTGTCCCTATGTCCTTTTAGTTAGTTTTTGTTAACGCGTGTTTGCATGGTTTTATGTGTTTTTACCCTTTCTTGCTGGCCACTTCTTGTCGGAAAACAGCTCAAAGCAGCACTTCTAGGGGCAAGCGCAGTTGCCAAATGGCAAGTGACTTTCTTTTTCGACCGTGGGGCTGCACTTTTCTCATAAGCCTCAGTGGGGTAACCATGAACAGTACCCTCTGGTAAACGTTAACGTAACTGTGGAAAGATCCACCATTTTCAATAGGTAAACCCACTATTTCTATGACCATTGGCCATGTTCAATAGTTTTTTGTATGTTTACCGGAGGGTATATCATATCTTCCCATATATCCTGGTACTTCAAACGTGGCTTCCTGGAAAATCACCCTAATAAAAATCGTTGAGAAATCACCAGGTATTTTTCTAGCTATTAGCCATGGCTTCCCTACTGCTGATTGATGATGATTTGGGGATTATACTATGCTAGATATGTAGGGGATAAAGAAAAAATCGATGAGGGAAAAGCCTATCAACTTACCTCATCTAATTTTGGTGGAATTCTTAGGGACCCCCTTGCCATGGTACTCCTCTTGCCATAAGCCTCTCAGTCCCAGAAGAAACCCCTCTTCTGTATGGGAAGCGTATGGGCATAGCAGTACCATCATTGATATCGTTGGGGGTCCCAAGAAAAATGTGGTGCCCCCCAGTTTTGTTTGTTGACGTATAAATCCCATCAAGTAATCTTAAGATAGTATAGATATATCTACTATAAATATCATATCTATAAACCATAGTTAACCTAGTTATGTTCACCAACTTAGCTATGGGGGCACTCATCCACCACATCCCACTCAAAAAAAGACAAAAAACACATGAAAAGTCTAGTCACATGAAAATCCCCATGAAAAATCCCACAGTCATGGCCATTAACAGTTGTAAATGGAAATATCACCCCCAGAACTAAGGTATACTAAGGTTATATATCATATTTCTATCATTATAAACCTATATAAACCCATGAAAAAAATGCCAAATTGGGCCATGATTTCATCCCACGTTGTCATCATTTCACCTATGGCGGAGGCTGGTCCTCTCGGTGCGCGGCAGCTGCGAGTGGTCCTCGGTGCTCACGGACGTGGCGGCCGAGGAGAGCTTGCTGGCGGGCGGCCTGGCGCACAGCGGCATGGCACGGGCTGCCAGGTGGACCCCGTGGGCCCCCCGTGCGCCCTTCTTGGGGTAGAAGATGGTGATGGGAAGATGTTTTTTATATATGATGTATATGAATGTAGAAAAATGATGCATGTAAGATTGTAGATGATTGTATACGATGTATATGCATATGATTGTATGTACTAGGATATATTGGTTTACAAAGATGTATATGATGTATATTTATGTGTGTATACGTATGTAAACATGATATGATATGCTATTCTATGATGTGATATACATGTCCAATGTATAGACCCTGAAATTGCAGAGAAAATATGAATATGCAGAGGATGGTTCCGGACTGTTTGCCATTTAGATTGGTATTGTGATAACATATTACATTTGAATGTGCGTCCAAGGTGTATGTGGTTGACACCATAGTCACTGTTCCTTAAGTATGGGTCAACATTTTCACACCTGGCCTCAGGTTTGAGTCAATTTTCAGTATTCACCATCTAATTGTTGGGATACCCCGATACCTATTTCAGCCATTTATAACTGACTCACTAAGATCCGCGACCGAAGCCTGGAATGATGATTTACATCTGCGAAGTATTTCCTTATGCCTTATTTCAGTTCGGTAAATTGTGATCAATTGCCACAGTTATGGCCATTTACCAGTTATAACTGGTTTTAAATGGGATTATACATTCTATAAATGGGGTTATAAGTACTTATAACTAATAAATGGCCATAACTGTATGATACAACTGAAGGGATGGAATTGATGGATGGTTTAAAACCCATTCTGCTGGGGATTCCTACAAGCGACAAGCAAAAAAAAACCTTCCAAAATCCGCCTTAAGCCTCCAAAATGTGGTACCAACCAATTATAAACGGATACAGTAGGTCCGGTAATTATTTTCGATTGCTGCTTATTCCAACTATATCACTGAATTATTAAGCATTACGAAGATGGATTGTTGTTCATCTTTGGATAGACACTGCATATGCATTTATTTGGCTCCCGTGGCCCTTCACTTAAGAGTCCGCATTGGATACAATGTGAGGCCCCCCAGTGATGTTTGTTGGTTTAGATTCGCCCCAGTATAACTAGTTCGTTATAAGTACCATAAACCATACAGTTATGGCCATTTATTAGTTATAAGTACTTATAACCCCATCTATAGAATGTATGATCCCATTTATAACCAGTTATAACTGGTAAATGGCCATATCTGTAGTTATTGGAGTTATGTGAACCCCAACTGAACGCTATCGTGGCCGGGGGCCTCACATTGGACTCTGCCGTGAGTTCGGTCCTGTGGCAGGTGGATTTTGACCACGGCCGGGCAGTGCATGGCTGAAGCTCTTGCTGAGCGAGATGAGTGTCCAAGTTGCGTTAAACGCGAAAGCGAGGGTGGCTTTCAACTGGGCAAGTGACCGGTGGATAAAGGATCAAAACCGAACACTGTAATGATATATACATGTACAATATATATATAATATAATATAAATATAATATAATATAATATAACATAATATAATATAATATATTATATTTAATATAATTATAATATAATATAATATAATATAAATATGATAAAATTTAATTTAATTTAATATAATATAATATAAAAAAAAATATGTATGTATATATATATATATACACATGATGTAAGATATATATATATATAATATAGTTCTATATATATATATTGGACATAGCCTTCCCCACAGACCACCAAAACTATCCACCTCAGTAAGGATTTCCGCCACCCTGCCCTCTGTGGAAGTCGCTGGAGGTATCGCCTGGTTTGTACTGGCCATTCTCTGGGTGCCGATGTGGCTGAACTTGCACCTCTGCAATGAGATGAATGTGACTGGTTGGTGGTTTCAAGCATGGCTTTTATTTTCCATAATATATGGAGTAATCCTTCCCATTGACTAATATTTTTTAGAGGGGCTGAAACCACTAACCAGGTGAAGTGCCACCTTCCCAGCATGAGACCAGGGCAAGATACATGGAGACACTGGTAATTGAACAGTTTGCTAAAGAAAATCAACATGTTTCTTCGGGTCTGAATATAAAGGGATCCTTTTCCATAGCAAACTGCTAAATTACGGGAGGATATCCTGGGACATATTCTCCAAAAGTGATTGTGTTTTTCTGGGCATGCGCACATGTAAGGCAGACCTGCTGCTGACCTAGGAAACACCATTTGTCAAGAATTTGTTTTGGCGAAAAGTCCAAATAGTTTTGTAACTAGGCAGTTCCAAAATAAGTTCATTTCAGACTTCATGATTTCTACCGATTTGCAAGGACTTATACATACATGCTGGCAGCGCGATCCCACAAAGCATTCTGTTGGCACCATAGATGGCTTGGGACCACTGGGCTATGTACATTATGTAGTGGTTCACCCACCTCATGTGGGAAGAATTACAGGAAGTCCCGGACTTACCATTCTTGAGTTGGTTTTCCCCACCTTTCATCATGTATCCATGTGTATTTATGTATATAGATGCAAGTAATCCATGGTTTTGTTGCGTGTTACTTTGCCTTTGTTGCGTTGTACTAGATTTTTGTGCTGATTAAGTTAAATCCCGGTTCTCTCCCATTGTTTGCATATCACACACCCAGTCTTATTGGCATGTTGTTTGTTTGGTACTCGTATGGGTTAAACTTGGACATTGCGGACATTGGATGGTTAAGAAACTTGGTCAACTAGACTTGAGGAGGATGAGATACTTGGAATACTTAGATACCCTAACAAAATTGTCTCAATCTCAAGAACTTCCTATCATCGTCGCTACGATGTAGATATATGAAATACCAAATAGATATTTGATTCTACAGAGTGATCATATAGCAACGTCCATACGATATTATTTGTAAAGATAATATAATATCGTCAGTTATGAATTGTTATATAATTATATATATATTATACTGAGCTATATATATGTGTTATATACTATTGATTTACAGATTTACAGTATATACATTGTGTTATTTATCTCATATAGTTATGTTATGTTGTATATATATATATTATATATATATATTATATGATATATATATATATACACATACATGTATGGTATACCCCCCTCCTCACTGCAAGGTCGCAGTGATGCTCAGGGAAGGCGACACAAGCCCCACGGACATCCCCAAGTGCTTGGGTGGGCGCCAGGATCTCGAGGCTGGAAGATCCAGGGGATCAAAAATGATACCCTCTGGTAATTTACCTATGGAAAATAGCTATATGATCATCAGGGTTAATCATAATTTACCAGTTTTTTTGATAATAGCTATAAGATAATACTAGTTAACTGATAATCATTACCAACCGAATTGATTTACTTATGAAATAGCTATAGTTACTATAGTTAAACGAGCCATAAAAACCGAATCGACTTTCGAAGAAAAGTTACTCACATACCACGCGGATGGAAGGTTGCGAAATCCGATTCACCACCAATTTTGGATGGTTGAAACATGTTGAAACCCTATAAATAATGGGATGTGTACCATCTATCAACTGGTGATTCGGATTTCGCTGGCCCATCCACAGTAGCTATAGAAAATGGCCCAGTCGAAATAGTTGATTTACCTATGAAACGATAGTGATGTTCCAGTTCACAAACTGTTAGTTTACCAGAGGGTAAATGATGCTTGATTGTTGCCTGATTGATGCTTCAGAAGGTTGGTGATTGGGAGTTATACTATAGCAAGGTGTTTGGTGATTTCTGATTAACCCATTCGTTTGTGTTTGTGGGGGGCCCAAACCCATTCTAACCCATCATAGTCAGGGTTGCTCCAACCGATTGCAGGTATATGATAACTGCTATTGGGGATACCGTGGTAAATTTACCTCTAGTTGGGATATGGGGTCCATAGAACCCGCATAGTTGATGTCCTTGATAGCTATAATTGTGACCACTTATGCTTCAATTGAAGCAGGAAAACCTAAACCATCCCTCATTCGAACCCAGGTTTATCATTTGGGTAAAACTTACCGAAGATCGGGCTTTTTTATGGGGCTTACCGCATTGTGGCAAAAACAGTGACTATTTGTCAACCAACGTCTTTTGGGTTCTTTAAAGGGCAAATTGTACACAAAGCCTGTAAATCACAGTGGCCAGTGACAACACTAATATATATATACATATGTATAGCTATTAGCTGATCTCTGGCGTATTGGAACTTATGATAGCCCCTAACTTTGGTGGGGAGTACTGTAAATCGCATTCACTAGTCTATGGTCCAAAGGTATATATCGTGGCAAAGATGATAAAAACTGGTGTTATCCACTATCCATCGGTAAAAAAGCAAGAATACTTGATACCTCAAAGAACCTCACCAGATATATTTATGATGTTTACTGTCTTGGGAAAAGATGTCAGTTTTATGCTTGAGAGATCCGCAACGACTCGGGATGGCTGGAATCCTAGTTTTTATCCTCTGGCAATCAAGCCCAGCATGGCCCATGGCTGGAAAATCCACCATATGGGGATGATCTTTGATGCCCATAAATTTTATGTTTTTCCCCACCTGCCAGGTGAGGGTTGTTAGATTTTATCTAAGTTGCCTGGTCCTCCTCCTCCTCCTCCTCCTCCTCTCCTCCTCCTCTCGTTGTCCTCCTCCTCTCGTTGTCCTCCTCGTCCTCCTGCTCAACTGCGACTCGCGATCCACAGTGTTCTCTGTCGGACCTCAACCACGACCATCCACGCCCAGTGTTCCCTGCCGGACCTCAACCACGACCATCCACGCCCAGTGTTCCCTGCCGGACCTCAACCACGACCATCCACGCCCAGTGTTCCCTGCCGGACCTCATGCCGGACCTCAACCACGACCATCCACGCCCAGTGTTCCCTGCCGGACCTCAACCACGACCATCCACGCCCAGTGTTCCCTGCCGGACCTCAACCACGACCAGCCACGCCCAGTGTTCCCTGCCGGACCTCAACCACGACCATCCACGCCCAGTGTTCCCTGCCGGACCTCAACCGCGAGTATCCACGCCAAAAGATATGCCACATAGAGTGCCAGAAGATATGCCAGATAGAATGTTAGAAGATATGCCAGATAGAATGCCAGAAGGTATGCCAGATAGAATGCAGGATAGAATGTCAGCTAGAATGCCAGAAGATATGCCAGATAAAGTGC
Organism: Cladocopium goreaui; assembly: GCA_947184155.2. NCBI lineage: Eukaryota > Dinophyceae > Suessiales > Symbiodiniaceae > Cladocopium > Cladocopium goreaui. Next base: position 49,677 of record CAMXCT020003565.1, on the reverse strand, counting down.
CAGAATGTTTGCCAGATAGAATGCCAGCAGATTTGCCAGATAATATGCCAGAAGATATGCTAGATAGAATGCCAGATGGAATGCCAGAAGATTTGCCAGATAATATGCCATAAGATATGCCAGATAGAATGCCAGATGGAATGCCAGAAGATATGCCAGAAGATATGCCAGAACATCTGCCAGAAGATATGCCAGAACATCTGCCAGAAGATATGGCAGGTAGAATGCCAGAAGATATGCCAGATAGAATGCCAGATCGCATGCCAGAAAATATGTCAGATAGAATGCCAGAAGATTTGCCAGTAACAAAATGTATAAATGTCATGGTGGGGATCACACGAAGTAAAGTAATTTTGATGAAAGGGTATCAATCTGGCTAGTTATCAATGTGAGGCCCCCGGCCACGATAGCGTTCAGTTGGGGTTCACATAACTCCAATGTCACTATGGTTTATGGTACGCAAATAACGAACTTGTTACTGGGGCGAATCTAAACCAACAAACATCACTGGGGGGCCTCACATTGTACTTGTGCTTAGGGAATTTTCGGGCATGATCCACTGGCTAACAGTTAGTGCTTAGTTAGCCGCTAACTATCAAACTCATAATCCCAGCAACCCCCAGCAACCCATTCATTCCCTACGTAAAACGCACCAGCAGGTATATAATTCATATTCCATAGGTATTCCATCAAACGGGAGCTTTAATGGAGGATCCCCAAGTATCCATGGGTTAAAAAAAATACTTTACTTCGTGTGATCCCCACCATGACATTTATACATTTTGTTACTGGCAAATCTTCTGGCATTCTATCTGACATATTTTCTGGCATTCGATCTGGCATTCTATCTGGCATATCTTCTGGCATTCTACCTGGCATATCTTCTGGCAGATGTTCTGGCATATCTTCTGGCAGATGTTCTGGCATATCTTCTGGCATATCTTCTGGCATATGTTCTGGCATGTCTTCTGGCATATCTTCTGGCATATGTTCTGGCATATCTTCTGGCATTCCATCTGGCATTCTATCTGGCATATCTTCTGGCATATTACCTGGCATATCTTCTGGCATATTATCTGGCAAATCTGCTGGCATTCTATCTGGCAAACATTCTGGCACTTTATCTGGCATATCTTCTGGCATTCTAGCTGACATTCTATCTGGCATTCTATCTGGCATACCTTCTGGCATTCTATCTGGCATACCTTCTGGCATTCTATCTGGCATATCTTCTGGCACTCTATGTGGCATATCTTTTGGCGTGGATACTCGCGGTTGAGGTCCGGTAGGGAACACTGGGCGTGGATGGTCGTGGTTGAGGTCCGGCAGGGAACACTGGGCGGGGATACTCGCGGTTGAGGTCCGGCAGGTAACACTGGGCGTGGATGGTCGTGGTTGAGGTCCGGCAGGGAACACTGGGCGGGGATGGTCGTGGTTGAGGTCCGGCAGGGAACACTGGGCGTGGATGGTCGTGGTGGAGGTCCGGCAGGGAACACTGGGCGTGGATGGTCGTGGTTGAGGTCCGACAGCGAACACTGTGGATCGCGAGTCGCAGTTGAGCAGGAGGACGAGGAGGACAACGAGAGGAGGAGGAGAGGAGGAGGAGGCGGCAGGAGGAGGAGGAGGAGGACCAGGCAACTTAGATAAAATCTAACAACCCTCACCTGGCAGGTGGGGAAATATGTTTTCACTACTTAAATATATCTTCAAATAACCAAACATTTTTTTTTGGATGATTAATAATATATAATATACATATATTTTATTATTATATATACATTATATATTATATTATATATATATATTATCATATATTATATATCATAATTATATATTGTATATGTTATATTGTTAATATATATATATATGGTATTTTAATACCCCCCCATTGAGGAAACGCCCTCTCCCAGGCATTGGACTCGTTTCTGAACGTGGAACCGCCAACCAAGGGCTACGGAGCCAAGGTGACCCTATGGGGCGCCAACGGGCGGGCCAGGGCCAGGGCGGGGCCCACATGGCATTTTTCTTTGCAAAGGGGAAGATGTGAAGTGAATGCTTTGTGAAGGGAAAAACATGTTTTTTGATTCAGGATCATTTGAAAAAATATGTTGATACGAGGCCAAAAAGAACTGTTTAAGGCAGGGCATCTGGAGTTTGCCATGGACGGTGGAAAGTTCCACACTAAATCAAGCCAAATGGTACAATGTGAGGCCCCCAAGATAGCTAAGTTGGTTTATAACTCCAATAACTATGGTTTATGGTACTTATAACTATAGTTACTGGGGCTTATAAACCAACTTATAACTGGGGGCCTCACATTGTAGAAATCTGCTTCTTGAAGCAGTAAAAGTGACCTTTGGATATTTATGATTCATAAGAAGGGTCAGAAAGCATTGCGTTTGTTTGGAACAGGTTTTAGACCCAAATCTCTACGACAGTCTACCTGAAACATCTGAACTTGTCAAGAAAATGCAGCCGCAAAACACTGATTTTCCCATAGATTTTCCCATAGAATTTCATGATTTTCCAATAGAATTTGATGATTTATTTTGTCCCAATAGAATTCGATGATTTTCCATGATTTTCCCAAGGATTGTGACAATGTTCCCGTAGATGATTGCGGTCAACTCATGCCGAACTCCCCACAGAAACTGTTTTTTTGTTGGCCTCGTCCAGGATGCAGAGCCGCACGTGGCTCCAGCATATCCTTCAGCCATGCGACGGGCCTTTGCTTATGGCTTTGGCGCCTCCCCGCGCCCTGGTAGCGTAGCGCTTTTGTACCTTGGGTACTGGGATGGAGGATCATCCAGGCCAACCAAACATGATGATTGATGTTGAGAACCTCAAACATAAACAAACGACATATTACCGATTCTCCACTTCAAGCTGATCATGGTCTGCTTTAAAAAGGCCGGTGCTGTTTTTGGCTTCCGCAGTTTGAAGACATACCCAAACAATGTTCGATTCAAGTATCATTCCATGCGTTGTCTTGTACCTTAACTTCATATGCGTCAAGAATTAAGACCCACGAACCCGCCACAAACCCAAAGACTGTGTCCATGATTTACGATCACCATCCCTCTAACTGGGCTATCCTGACCTGTCTTCCTCGGGGTGAATATCCATACCGGGTAGGTCAATACTGGCTACTCGGAGTATCAAACTCTGTTTTAAGTGCTGATCATAAAGTTATATTAAAAGGTTTGTATATATATATAATATATACATACTGTATATTAATTAATTAATTAATTAATCCCCCCTTCATTTGATCGCTAAATATAGCGACATGCCATGGCTAGATGAATTTACAGTATCCACATTCCAAAAGCATTTTGGGGAAGCTGTGTTTCCTGTCAGGATCGTCTCCCCTCAGCTGGCTGCAAGATGCTCCAGTTATGCTTCTTGGCTTCGGTGCGAGAAATTCTGGGGGTTGGCATACATTTTGAATGACACCAAAATTCCAAATCATTTTGAATAGCACCAATATGCTTCACAACCTTCTTGGCATTCACATTCCAAATTCATTTTGGGGTTGTGAAGTATAGTGGTTGCAGCCTTTCTTAGAACATCTTAGAACTGACATGGAAAAATTGGATGTGGAAGATGAGTCTTCCAGACAGGGACTGGTTGTTGGAGGTTGCCATGGAAGTTTGAGTCTGTTGAAAAATGGCATGGCCAAATGGCAATGGCAATGTTTGGGGAAAAGGACAGAGAAGATAGATAGATGGCTAGAAAGTCCGTTTTGGGGGATGGCTTGGGGCTGGAAAATCCATTGAAACTTCCGCACATGGTGGGGCTATTTGCCCGAAAGAGATGACCACACCAAAGAGGAGTCGGTCAAAAATTCGAGTCAATGGTTAGGCGGATCACTTCAAATCCCTGAAAAATGTTCATGACATCAATGCTGCGGCCCTTGCCCTTCAGTCCCTTCAGTTGCTTTGCTGCCAGGTTCTGTCTGTGGCTTTTGATGTGGACTACATCACGCGGGTCTCGGTCTTCGGCATTGACCGCTTGATTCTGCAGCTCACGGAGCGACCTGGTGAGACCTGGTGAGACCTGGTGAGACCTGGTGAGACGAGGGGAAGAGACGAGAAGTTGGCCAAGTCATTCCTCCATGCTTTGCAAATAGCCCATTCATTAAAGCGATACATATATATATATATTTACATCTACATATAAATATATTTATATATACTATATATACATATATATATATATACATACATATATATATATATAATTTATATATATATATATACGTAACATATATATATACATTATATATATATATATATTGAAAGTTGCTTTGCTCCCAATCTCAGGCTTCTCTTCCCAACCACTGATTCAGCATTTTTTCAACGAAGAAGCTCGTCCATCGTCAGGAGCGCAGTGCAGCCCAGTTGGCCAAGCAATGGATTTCCCAGAAGATGGGCCGTGGTGGAGGCGACTCTGCTCAGACGATGAAACCATTGGGATTTTCTTGGATGTTTTTGTGACTTGCAGATCTTGCAAATTTTGGAGCATGAACAAAATGGTGATTTAAACTAGACGACGGATGGCCCGAGAGCGTAGAGGAGCAGGGTCTTCTCTGGTTAGTATGGAGACACCATATTACAAAACAATATATTAAAGATGTGTTATAGGCAGTCGAGAAGAGGAGTATCAAGGCAAAGCTTTTACACACAGACGCTTATACGCACAAAACCTTTTACATACAGAAGCTTTTACACACAGAAGCTTTTACACATAGACACTTTGACACACAGACGCTTTTACACACAAAGCACTTTTACACACAGACACTTTTACACACAAACGCCTTTACACACAGACGCTTTTACACTTAGACACTTTTACACACGAACGCTTTTACACGCAGGCGCTTTTACATGCAGAAGCTTTTACACAGAGACGCTTTTACACACGAACGGTTTTACACACAGGAGCTTTTACACGCAGAAGCTTTTACACACAGACGCTTTTACACACAGAAGCTTTTACACACAGATACTTTACACACAGACGGTTTTTGCACACAGACGCTTTTACACACAGAGGCTGTTACACACAAACGCCTTGACACACAGACACTTTTACACACAGAAGATTTTACACACAGAAGCTCTTACACACAGATGCTTTTACACAGAAGCTTTTACACACAGACACTTTTACACACAGGCGCTTTTACACACAGACACTTTTACACACAGACACTTTTACACACAAACGCCTTTACACACAGACGCTTTTACACTTTACACACAGCACACAGAAGCTTTTACGCAGACACGTTTACACACAGAAGAAATCGCAATTTTACCGCAGTTTTTGGCAATTTTACCTCAGTTTTTCGCGATCGAACCTCATTTCGTGCGAAAGGGTTGCGCGGGAGAAGTTGAAGTCGCAATTTTACCTCAGTTTTTGGGATCGAACCTCATTTCGTGCGAAAGGGTTGCGACGGACACTTTGAAATCGCAATTCTACCTCAGTTTTTGGCGATCGAACCTCATTTCGTGCCAAAGGGTTGCGCCGGACACTTTGAAATCGCAATTCTACCTCAGTTTTTGGCGATCGAACCTCGTTTCGTGGGAAAGGGTTGCGCGGGACAAGTTGCAATCGCAATTTTACCTCAGTTTTTGGCGATCGAACCTCATTTCGTGCGAAAGGGTTGCGCCGGACAAGTTGAAATTGCAATTTTACCTCAGTTTTTGGCAAATGAACCTCATTTCGTGCGAAAGGGTTGCGTTTTGTGCCGTCTCGTTGGCACTGCCCCTGCCCCCGCCTTCAGAAGAGAAATAGAAAAGAAGGAGAGGGCAAGAGGGCAAGAGGACAAGAGGAGAAGATGTGAAGATGTGAGGGCAAGAGGGCAAGAGGGCAAGAAGGCAAGAGGAGAAGATGTGAAGATGTGAGGATGTGAAGATGTGAAGATGTGAGGATGAGAAGATGTGAAGATGAGAAGATGTGAGGATGAGAAGATGTGAAGGTGAGAAGTTGTGAAGATGAGCAGATGTGAAGATGAGAAGATGTGAAGATGAGAAGATGAGAAGATGTGAAGATGAGAAGATGAGAAGATGTGAAGATGAGAAGATGTGAAGATGTGAGGATGTGAATATGTGAAGGTGATGAGAAAATGTGAAGATGAGAAGATGTGAAAATGAGAAGATGTGAAGATGAGAAGATGAGATACAGACCCCCACTATTGGAAGAACCCTGCGCGCAGACGCTCTCGGGAAAAAAACAATTAGTCATTACCGGAGGGTGTTTTGCATTTTGGAGCATCTATGAATCCCACCAGCAAGTGTCCTCTTCCCGCAGCCCTGCATTCCTTTTTGTGGAATCCACAATGGCATAAACCATCCCCTATGATGTTTGAGGAAACTGTGTCAAGACCCCTCCTTGGACTGCTGTGGTTTCCCTGTGGTTTCTCTTGGGCATGGTTTATGCAATTGTCGATCTCACTTTATATATATATAATTATATAATTATATAATTATATAATTATATAATTATATATACATATAACTATATATACTGTATATATACTGTATATATACTGTATATATACTGTATATATACTGTATATATAATTTTACATATATATATATTATATATATATACATCACAATTGTTCCAGCTACTATCCCAATCATCATCCTAATGCCTGGATTCGCTGAAGATTTGATATGTTTCCCAACGGGAAACCTACTATGACTGGGGAATCGATTAAGGGAATATTAGGTGTATTTTTCGGGGGCTCCGGATCAGCAAAAATTAAGAAGAGTAAACCATCCTTAAAGCTTACTGTTATAAACCGCTGAAGTTTTTCATCATGAGTCAATCACCTGGGTAAATTATAGCGACCTCACTGTTCTCCCTCACTGGAAATCATGGTTTTTATATGGGAAATCATCCCCAAATGGCCGCAAGATTCAGGTTAGTGAAATATTATTTCATTTACCCAGAATCATTGTCATAGTCAGATACCCCTCTGCATGGTTGATCATATGTGATAATCCGTTTTAAATAAGTACGGGCCCCAATTAATGGGCGCCAAGAGTGAAGAGATCCAGTCAGCACGAAAAAAAAGCCGGTGTGAAAACAGGGGATGATTGAAAATCGGGCACAAGCTATTGATGCTTTTCAAGAGGAATAATCCGAAATGGCATCAACTTTCAAGTGTGTAATTTATTGTATTTTGACAAGAAACCATTGGTTGACAAGAATGCAGTGCCAATACTTTGTCAATACCCAAAAAAAAACAGAACGGCCCCTCATGGGGGAGTGATTTTTGCTCTAAAAATGGTCAAAAATACTGGTATTTACAGTGTTTTGTGACCAAAGTGGGCTTAAAACCGTTATTTTAGAATTTTAGAGCAAAAAATAGAGTTCACCTCCAAAGGCTCTCATATGCTGTCATAAATCACTGGCATTTACAGACTCTTGTGGCAGGATTCAATTTTTCCTGTGAGGCTTGCAAAGAACTACAAACAATCAGCACATAACAGAAAACATCTGCTGCACAACATGCCATAAGAATGGGTAGCTGCACATCTCGGAACAGAATATACAGTAGCAATAGGTGACTAGTGTGACGGAGGTGATGGAGAAATTCGATTGCTAAAAGCAATTGATATGATATAGGTGTTTCTTCATGAACTTGTTAGATTGATATCATCTTAACATATATTGTATATAGAAGCATTTGCGCTACATAAGAAGTATGGTGGGAAGGGCATACATTCTATAGGTGGATATAACACAAGCACATCTAACACTCTGGATAAGAAGGATGGTGGGAATGTTACAACTCAAGAAGTAGGTACATATCTCGTTTATCATTGTTATCTTGCAGAGTCTTGTCAGCAGTCTCATTGCAATAGTTAGAAAGAGAGAGAGAAAGAGAAAGCCTAAGAGACAAAGACGTGGTCAAGCTGTTGAATATTAAGGTCAGGCAACCTGTGTGGTGGCATAGCTATTCAAAGATAACGGTATGTTTGCTTCTTTGAAACATAAGTTTAAAATATGGCCAAGATCCAAACATACACAATCTAGAATCACCAAAACCTGCACAGGCATCAAAAAAACAAACAAACCAATAGATGTACCAAATCTGCACAGGCACCAAAAACACCCAAAAAAACAAACCACTAGATGCACCAAACCTGCACAGGCACCAACAAAAAAAAAACTAAAATTTCCAGGAACTATGGGTCCACTTCTGAGTAGTTGCTGGGAATTTTTTTTTTTTTGTTTTTTTGGTGCCTGTCGATGTTTTATCATCATTTTTAATGAAAATTCACTCCCCCACGGGGTGCCGCCCTCAAAAAAAAACGGGCAAATTGCCATGTTTTGCCATGCCTTTCCATGGCAAATCTCTGAGTTCGTTCCGGCGTCTTAGGCGAGCGTTTGAGTCCTCGCACGCGCGCCTTTGGTGCCAACTCCCAGGTCGCCGAGGCCGTGGCCTGTTTTCGAGATTTTTTTGGATGATTTTATTGGGGATAACCATGGGATTATGATGAATGGTAGATATAACTATAGTTAATAGGGGTTATAATGGTTTATAAACCAATTGATTTATAATTTACCATGAATCATTTGAAATATCCAAAAACGATCATAATCATCAAATAATATATCATTACTTACTTAAGTTTCTCGTATATGACTTGGTAAATTCGTGTCATTCAAAATAAAGGACATAGCTCGTTGCAGATAACACTTCTTGGACCGCAGGTCTTGTGCACCCCGGGTCGCTTGCTCCACATGGATTGTCGTGGAGTGGGCTTGACCGCATCACCTGTGAAACTCTTGTGGCGTCTCGGTTGAGGCTTGTTGGGGTAGTTTTTTCTAGGCAACAAACGCAGATTCTTTGTTCCTTTTTGGTACAGGTAAACTAGTTATATATTGTTGGTGGTTTGGAACATGAATGTTATTTTTCCATATATTTGGAATGTCATCATCCCAACTGACGAATTCATATTTTTCAGAGGGGTTCAAACCACCAACCACAGGTTATATTGTTTTTCTAAAGAAACATGGGCTACTCAGGGCTAGTGAAGTTTGATCCCATAGGATTCTGTGGCACTTTCAAAGACATACCTGGAGTTGGTGGATGAGTGGTTGATTCTTTTTGCCGTGAACACTTCGCAGCTAAGCCGACAACAAAAATCCTGTGTTTTGTCTGAATTTCTGAGTGATCTAGGAATGTGTTTTTTTTCCATTGGCCAGGTACTAGGGAGCCTGGCATTTGTACAGGGACAAGTCCATGGTACCATGGCATGCTACCAATTCAAATGGGCTGTGTACAAATATGGGGTCTGGGGAAAATCACATGTTAATCGGTTGTTGGTCAGTTTCCCCCATGTTTTCCCAACATTGTTGCACACGTCTTAGACCTGCTTTGCTTCAGGTCTCTCCCGAGCTTCTACCATGAGACTTGGACAAGTCTCGGAGGGCGGGGTGACAAGTCTTGGGGCGACCGTGTGTAGGATGGGAAGAAATCACTCCACTAATCCATATACTGGTTGGTGGTTTGGAACATTTGTTATGTTTCCATATATCGGGAATAGTCACCCCAACTGACTTTCATATTTTTCAGAGGGGTAGGTCAACCACCAACCAGTATAGGAATTCATGTACACATGTTGTAAGGATTCCCATGATGTCATTGGATGACCATATAAGCTACCTACCAGGTTTCGCTCATGGTTCACGGATTGAAAGAGGGGTGACCCATGATGCTGTTACCGGTGGCAATTCAACATATCAATGAAACATATTCCATTTTAGATGATCTACAGAGTCACTACAGAGTGCACATATATAATATATATATACACTGATTTTTTCATGTTCATTACTTAGTCCCAACCCATCAATGGGTCCGAATCTGCTCCGATTCAAGTTGTGTCGTTTTTAAAGGTCACATGACCAGGTCTCTTTTGTAAGCTCGTGGTGCTCGTCGTCTGAGGAACTGTACATCAGCACGCACATGTTTCACGACCATTTGCCGCTTCTCGCCGACTCCGATGGGATCTGGAAGATGACATAAGATGACTCGTAGAGGATCTTGCATGATCTTGGGGTCCCACAAATGGGGGTGGTTCATTTCACTTAGTAAGTGGGTTATAACCCCAGTTGTAGGTGGACTAACCCTACTTATCCCATTTCCAACTAGGGTTACAACCCACTTACGATCCGTGGGATGAGCCACCAAGAATGGGGGTGACTCTTGAACTTCTGCTCAGATGATTCGGAGCCAGCTGAATAGCTATTGAACACAGAAAGTTGAAAAAAGAACCCACAGTTCTTCGCTTGCATGATTTGCGAAAGTGAACATCTTAAGACTTTCCATGCGGTTTTGTGTGTCACTGAGGATTCGCTATGTGGAGCATTTGTTGGAAGCGATTCGTTTCCTGGCCGATTATGCGGATCCCGCTGCCTCTAACATCCACTAAGCGGTTGATTCATGGAGCTGTTTAGAATAAAAGGATCGCAAAACACCAACAACTATGGAACTGGTTGCAAACGGTTCTTGGACCCAGGGTGCTTCGTTGGCTGCGTTGAACATGTATTTAAAAGCATTATAAAACCAACACATTTAGAAATTACAGTAAGATTATTTTCGCAATTAGGCAACCACGTTATTTGACGCAATTAAAACGTACTCTGCTGGTTGAAAGACATATAGTATAATATAATATATATATATAATTGGTTGATTCAGATTCCAGGATTTGACGCGAGAGGTTGACATATCTAAGTGCAATCATCAATCATCCTTGAGTAGATACAATAGACCTCAATATCAATACTTAGAGACAAAATCTGCTGGCCGGCGTTACTCTGCTTTTATGCTACACATACTCCAGCATGGTCATGGAAAAGTGTAATGAACATTTTAGGTTTGTCCTAGAGTTGGGAGATTTACTGCAATTTATGGTAAGTGTTTCGTTGAAAGTCAAAACATAGATTGGACATGATAAACCATTGGATTTATGAAATACCTTTCTTGAGACAGATAATATATCCATATAATATATTCTTATGTAAGATAGATTTTGGATAAACCTTATTATATATGTATATATGATATACGTATATGCTAGTGTCAAACGATGGATGATACAGCAACATGAGCAGTGTTCAAAACCCCTGTTGATTGAGAACTATAAGGAATCGTACTTACCAATCTATTTCGGGGATCATCACAATCCATTACAAAACTCCCTATCAACCAATCAGTACATGACGCAATACAGGTTTTGAACACAACTCAATTTCAGAGGATGGTCTTCAATCCCTGTTCATAGGGACTTATACCCATGACGTTGGGATGTCCCGTGAAGCGGGATGGATGACTTTCGCATGGGTATATAAATCCATATGAACATGGACTGAAATCCATATGAACATAGACTGATGATGGACGAGTTATCAAACATGATAGAACTTGATAAAACCATGAATCCAATCTTTAATCCAATGTTAAAACAACATGAAACCCATTTTTTGACCATGGCACATGGCTGACTCAAAATCATCCCTTGAGAGGCCTGGCCGTACCTGGCACGGGTCAGGGCCTTTGCCTTAAGGCCTGGCCGAAGAGTTGAAGAGTTGAAATTCACCAGCCGAAACAGATGATTTCATGGGGGATATTCTCATGGGATATAGAACTATCATCAGAAATTGGCTAAGAGATTTATTCTAATAGTTATTCATGATAATATTTGAACTATCATAGAACTATCATCATGGGTAAACCCCTGTTTTTTTTACCCGGTTCTTGGTGGATGGTTTTTATATGAAATAACCATTCCATAGAGGGATTTAGATCCTCCTGATTCGATGATGTTTAAATTCCCGGATACCTGGGATACCTCGTTTTCAACATGACAAGGTTGGTGCAGTTATGGCCATAAAACCAGTTATAACTGGTTATTTCAATGGGATTATACATTCTATAAATGGGGTTTTGTTAGTACTTATCGAAGGAAGTTTAGAAGTCAAACTTCCGACAATATGGACAGATGAAAAGCAGAGCAGGGCAGAGGCAGAGAGAAGAGGAAGCTTAGAAGAGAGAAGATCAGAAGAGAAAGAGTAAGAGGACAGAAGATACAGATGCGCGAAAAGGTAGGAAAGTCGCGAAACACTGTGTTTTTCCAATGATTTGTGGCTCCGGAGGGTCGAAAAGTAGGCTCGCTAAAGCGGCAGGTGCGGAGCCAGCTGGCCACAGGAGCGATGAAAAATTGCACGCCGTTGTGGCGCGAAGCACATTTCGAAGTCAAAAGTGTAAAAAACTGGCGGTCTCGGACCACTTTTGGAAGTTGAGATGTCGAAAAAGTGCACGCCGTTGTGGCGCGAAGCAAATTTCCAAGTCAAAATGTACAAAACACCAGGGGTTCGGACCACTTTTGGAAGTTGCGATGTCGAAAAAGTGCACGCCGTTGTGGCGCGAAGCACATTTCGAAGTCAAAAGTGTAAAAAACTGGGGGTTTTGAGCCTTTTTTTGACGTTAAGATGTCCAAAAAGTAGACACTGATTAACTTAACTAACTTGACTAACTTAACTAACTTCACTAACTTAACTACCCTAACTTCGGCGACAACAGCAACAGCAACAACAACAACACCAACCACAACAACTACAACTACACAACAACTACACAACAACTACACAACAACTACAACTAGGACTACAACTACAACAACCACAGCTACAACTACAACTACAACAACTACAACAACAACTACAACAACAACAACAGCAACAACAACTACTACTACAACTACTACTACTACAACTACAAGCTACAACTACAACTACAACAACTACAACTACAACTACACAACAACTACAACTACAAAACAACTACAGCTACAACTATATGACTGCAACTACACTACACTACTTACATTAAACCACAACTACAACTCCATTACGCTACAACTACAACTACAGTTGCAGTACATCACACTACATCCAGCAGTTGTGGGTGAGGTGACCACTGCAACCAGTGCAACCACTCCAGCAAACACAACTCCAACCACCTTTCGGTCAATCAGTGGATTCGCTCTGCCATCCGTGATTCACAACAACCAACGTCTCCTATAGGTTTCCTATTCTGAAACTTCCGCCACCGCCTTGTGCGGTACTACTGGTAACTAATAAATGGCCATAACTGTGGATGATTGTCGATGTGTATTTAAGGTAGGTGTTGTCAGGATGTAGATGCCATGTTGGTAGGAGTTTCTGGAGTAACCTGTATTGGCTTGTACACGATTGTTGAAGCATGTTGACACTAATGCATTTCTACGCAGCCGATTGAGGGAAACACCTAATTTTTGGGAATGGGCTCAGGTTTCTTGTCATATTTCCATATACCCTCTGGTAATTTAACATAGCTATTGAAAATGGCCATTTATAGTGGATTTACCCATTGAAAATGGTGATTTCCCATAGTTATGTAAACGTTTACCAGAGGGTATTTCCCCTATATTTCGCAGTAAACCAACCCAATCAGCTGGTGGTCTGTATCCATATCTACCAGCCAGGACCGTGCCCAAGAACCAGATGCGCACGAGACGGTGCGCAGCAGTTTGGAGGTCGCTTGGCGTGGCAACGCCCAAGGTTTGGGTTTGGGTTTAGGGCGAGCCAACAATGTAACAATGACACCCTTAAAAAGTTACCAGTAATCAAATGTGGCAATTGAAATCACTTTTAAATTGATGTTTAATGGGAGCATCTAAAAATGGTGTATTTATTTCCATTGCCATGTTTGATTCCCAGAAGATAACCACATGGTCATGTTGGGGATTCAAATATGGGGGGTTCTGAGAATGGGGGCATCATGAAAACCATGGGTTTGAACACTGGACGGGTCCAATTTTCAATCTGGGGTACCCCCATTTTTGGAAAGCTCCTAATATGTATTTCTGCCAGGGTTGTGATTTTGAGCCATACCAAGATATACCAAGATGATGCTGTGAGGAAATTCTAGCACCCCATCCATGAAGCCCAAAACCGGTCACAGTGACCATGGACCACCGTTGTTTACCACCTGGTTGTGACTGGGATGGCCACGACATCATTCCCTTCTGGCTGCACTCGCACGCACCAGTTCTTCGAGAACAAGCTCCCCAATGTTTTGTTTGCTTTCACAGGAGTTATGGCCGTGAACACTTATATAAATGGACATATTACCCCTATAACTAAGGTTATATACCATTATAAACCCAGTTATAACTGTTAAGGACCAAAACTGCAGAATTTCACCGTTTTCCCAAAAGCCCATCCAGAAACCAACCAATAGCCCGTCGCCCAGGCCATGATCTTCACTCCAGTTCCGGCCGAAGCGTAGAATTCACGCTGCCGAAAAAGACGTATATTTTCCCGGGTGCTACAACGCCCTAAAAAATCTCGGTGGTACAACGTTACCTTTGCTGTTTGGATGGACATTGTAGCCATTCATATAATCTTATGTGTACAGTAGGTACCCTCACCCCCCACCAAAATCAGTGATTTTGCTGATTTGCCCACGGTTTTTGATAGTTTTGGGATAGTTTTTTATCTACCTTTTTTAGGGTGTTGTTTAGTTCTGTTGTGCTAGTGGTACATCGTTGGGTTCAAAAGGGGTGCCATTAAAAAAATGAATGAATGAATCTGGAGCATGTGTTACCTCCTAAAGCATGTCCTCCAAACCAATGTGTTTTTTTGTGTGTGTGTGTGTTTTCTCGAGGTTCTTTTGCTGTGTCTATCCACTAGAGGTTCCTGTACTAGAAGGAAAAAGCCAGCTAGTTTTCTTAAAGGTTCTGAGCATTTGCACATGTATATTATATGTATATATGCCATGTACGTACTCCCAAAGCACAAATGTAGCATTCCTTGAAACATGTCAGCTGTCCTTTTTATTTTTTTCTGCTTGCAGACTGCATTTGCTCTTTTACTGTATACCACATGTTTTCCTTGTCCATAAGCAGGGTTCCTGCAACATATGCCTTCCTTTTCTCTTAAAAAGACACATGTACAGTAATAGGTATAATAAGGGGATCATCATTCCATCTTCAATATCCCATTATTACTCATTATTCATCATTATTAACCCATGGACATTCCTTTTGAAACAATTCAGCCTTCCATTTTTTGAAGGGATACCTGCTTCTTGAATGGACATGATTCATTTCCCGAAAGCAATATCGCACTATTTTCCATCAAATGATTTACTCATATTGAAGGGAATAGTCCATGGTGTGTACCACGCAATCTTCAAGGAATTGCATACTTTTTCAACGGAATACTGCATACATAGAACGGTTTCTGTTTTAATCAAAATGCTATTGCCCCAAAAGGAACTTGCACTCTTTCCAAACAGATCTGCACCCTTTCACAAAGGCAACGCTGCAGACATTTTGAACTACATGCTCTTCATGGAAGATAATACGTACTGCTTTCAAAAGAAGTTACGGCATATATAGAAGATATTCTGTTTTGATGTCGATGCAATGGAATTATATAATGGTAATACTGCACGCCTTTCAAAGACAAGCTGCACTGTGTGAAAGTTGGAAGCTCTACGTAATTGCAATGGAATGGTCGACCTCTGGTGAAAATAGTAATGTTTGCACATGTTGAAGATACCCTTAAAGAATAATACTGCACTTAATTGAAAAATATGCTGCACTCTTTGAGCATGTCAAACGTGTGCTATATTATATACGTGCAATCAGATGGTCTAGCCTTTTTCAAAACATGTTTGCTCATGTTCAAGACCTCTTTAGAAACAATATTGCACTCGTTTGAATGTGTATCTATATCGAAATCTACATGTGCACAAAGTGAGACCAGAGCTTGCTCAAGGAATATGGCATTTGTCAAAAACAAACTGCAGCAAAAAACATAATATATGTGTACCTTGTTGGCCCATGTTGTGTTCAGGTATGTCCTATGTGTTTGGAAAGCTATTAAAACCTCGTCACTGTGATTTTGGGCTTTGGGGGTTACAGTAGGTGAGTTTACCTATCATCTATCCTACCTATCCTACTGCAACTGAAACTTACACTGGCACTGCCAGGCACGGTAAGAAATTGGCAAGGGCAAGGGAATCAGCAACCAACATCAAACAAGCATAAACAAGCATAAACTATATCCACATATCATGTGCAGAATGACAGTTGTGGAATCGTTATCATGAACATCTCGAGCCCCCACCGGGACGTCGCGCTGGCATCCTCAAATTCACCAGGCAACAGATGCCCAGAACCGGAGAGTTGGTTGAAACCGATCAACCAGCGGTTGAGGATGGCGTTTTTGTTGCGGAAAGAACACACATTAGTCCTATTATTCCTGCAGCAGATGACAGCTCACAAAATTCCACAGGACCAAGTGGTGTGTTCAGATTCCGTTCTTGAAAAAAAAGTTGTTTATCAGAACTAGCTATCAGAACATGTTTTCTCCTTACCTTGGGTCTCGCCTTGGGTGCAATTTCAATCGTTTGGGAACAGTATAGTAGTATGCATGCAAAATCCATGGCACAACTCGCATGGACAGCGCACCCTCAACTTGCGAAATCGCGCGTGTTTCACCCCCGAAGCGTTGAAGAAAAAGATTCGGTTCGGTTCTTGGGGTAAAGACTACCAATCCCATCCCCCCAAAAAAACACCAGAAGCCTTGATTTAATCTGGTTGGTGGTTTGGAACATTTTTTATTTTCCATAATATATGGGACAATCCTTCCCATTGACTAATATTATTCAGAGGGGTTGAAACCACCAACCAGTAATAGGGGATTTTATTGGATTTGAAATGATTTTAAATGATTTGCACATATTTTGGAGCATTGAGCTTGATATCTGGTGGATGTGATCACAAGATATCGACCGAGTGTACTCTATGTGTATCCCAGTGGACCTCAGAATCAGACGGCGCGACACTAAACTGCACTCATCTACCATATAATAATATATACTAATATGTATATGTAAATGTAAATGTAAATGTGTATATATATATATATATAAGCAAGATGGCCCTTTTCACGTGCATCATTAAAGGTTAGGTATTATTATTCTATTATGTGGATTTACATAGTGATTAGACTTGTAATTGATGATCTGTGATATATGACTTGCTATCGTGTTCCTCTCGTGTATGTGCATGATTTCGAAGCGTACAATGGCCAAGGGCTCGCGCACTGATCGGTCTAAGGAATCAAGTAAAGTTTCTATGTTATTCTGAATCTATTTGCCTCAATGTCATCTATATGTCATCTATATGTAATCTATATGCCATCTATATGTCATCTATATATCATCTATTCTCAATCTGACGCAAAAAAAAATCTGAATCAGCTGTGATCCATCGGAGATCTTTAACCACACGAACAAAACCGAAAACCGCCCGTGACCGGGCGCCGCCAGCAGGAGATGGCGGCGCCGGAGCACACGGCCCTGCTGTTGAAGTGTTACACCAAGCTGAAAGACTTCACCACCCTGGAGGTGCGTCGGAAAGCACACCGGGGATTTTTGTGGGGAGATCAGCAACGTTTTTCATGGTGGTTTGTCATGGTTTTTCATGGTGATGATGGTTTAAAGGATATAGGATTAATTAATCGAATTGAATGGTGGTTTCATGATAACCCTCTGGGGATAGGGGTTTTGATGTTGTGGTGATTCGCTGTTTTTCATGGTGAATAATGTCGTAAGAAACCATGCCCAATGGCTTTCCAGAAATTGGTAGTGTAGTATAAATATAAATCATCCCCAATTAGTCCTGTGGTTGTTTAACATAGCGAACTGGAAAATTGTAACATGTTTTTAAAGTTCGGTAGATCATCATTTCTATTCTCAAACTATAGAAGGTAAATGTGCCATGTCGCCATGTTTGAATTACCTGGTTGTGAAAAACATGTTGGAATATGTTGGAACATTGGTGCAGGTTTCACAGTGGAAATTCAATGGTGAGGTGAAGGCGATTGGGGGTTTAAATATAAACAAAGACTGTAGATGGTTGAAAAACCAGAAGAAGTGGTTCAATTGTTTAAAGTTTTTTTAGTAGGGGTTCAATCGTGACTTCAGTTGAATGCTCCCTGTGTCACTCTGACTTAGCAGTTGCTTTCCCAGCGTTTTGATTGCTGGGAGAAATGGGAACTTTGGTGCTTGTCAGAAAAACAGCCTTTTTGATACAGCTTTATGGGATATCCCCGCGGCAGTGTCGTGTTTCGCTGGCCCCAGGAGTTCTTGAAAACGACCCCTCCACAGCAGTATGACCATGCAACAGCCATTGAGGTGCCGGGGTTATGTGTGCAGATCGCTGACTGGCCAGTTACGTGTTGCCATTGAAAATACGGTGGTCATGATTGTTATCATTGTCGTTGTAGTTTCCCATTGTTATGATTGTCACCATCATCACCATCACCGCCATTATCATCATCATCATCATCACCACCATCATCACCATCATTACCATTTGCCATCATCAATCATCACTTCACTACCATCATCACCACCACCAGCACCACCACCATCATTGTCACCACCAGCGACCGGATGCAGTTGCCTTCCTCGATGGCGTGGTTGGTTGATCTTGCCGTTGCTACCTTTTCAGAGCAGTCCATGTCGTACTGTGCCCGAATGACATGGAACTTGGAAAATCTACTGAAAGTGGTGTCACCAGATGTGTTATTCATGTCAGAAGTAATGTGTGTCTATTCAAGGGATCCATCATTCAAGGGTCGAGTCTATGTTGACCATGAAAGACAATGCATGCTGAGCGACAGCCCGTTGGGACACCCCAAAAATTGCAAACAAGACTGCGAAATCAATCACATGAAGAGAAATTCTATAACTATATGATCAAGGACAATATTTCAACAAGGCTTTACTTCACGAAGCACCTGGAGGCCCCCCTACAATGATTGCAGTCCCTGTCAGTCGCGTTTGAGGTCTTGGAATCCGCAGCATATCATGGTCTAGCCGCAGAAGTGGCTCAGAAGGCGACCAGACCGGCCACATGTTGGAAGTTTGAAAACCGGTGATCTGTTTGTTGCAAACTCGTTATAACCTCAAAAAAAAGGATGTATCTGAAGATATGGTGTACCCCATTTTTGAATAAGTGCTTTTAATCTGCAAAACAAAGAGAGAAACCATTGGATTTTGACAGCTGTGAGGTGGGCCGTTTCGATGACTACGTGCGGATCTCCTTGGAGCAGTTGGGAGCCAAGAAGCCGGCGGATGACGACTTTCCAGCAGTGATTTTCTGTGGTTAAAACGATGCCATAAACTAGCCATGGCTGGGAATGCTAACCATACCACCTATAAAAATGGTGATGACTGGGGGATGGTTTTATGGCTTTGTTTTAACCACATTACGTATTTTGACTAGTTTGACAGACTGATACTCCAAGGGATTTGGCTGAATGCCACCACATCACGATGTTCTTGCCAAATCCGCCAATGTGATTGGAGGAAATGACACGCTGATTGATTAGTGGCATCATCCAGATCTATCGCATGGAAATTTGTTGGCTGCCCACTATCACTATATTATTACTATAATATATATATATACACATGCATACACATACACACACATACACACACATATACACATACACATATATACACACATATACACATGGATACACATACACACACACATATACACATATACACATATACAAATATATTAATATACACATATGCACGTATACGCATATACAAAAAAAACATACACACACATATACACATACACATATACAAATATACAAATACACACATATACACGTATACGCATATACAAATACACACATACACACATACATGCATGCGTGCATGCATGCATGCATGCATACATATATATATATATATACATACCTATAAAAATATATATACATGTAAAAATATTTACATGTATATACACACATATATATATATGTATATTAATATGTTTGTATATTTATTTATATACATGATCAATGCTAATCGGGATAAAAAAAAATCGTGGTGGCATCCCCATGGTTGGTGGCTCAGCTTTCCATTTTGTTAAAGTCCTTTTCAATGGAAAATTACCCAACTTGAAAATGATTTAAAAAAAAACATACCTCAGTCTGTGGCTATGAGATTCTTATAATGATATTTCAATGGTTGAAATGGTAAATTGGTTGTTCAAATCATTTTAAATCCACAACTTTGCTCTGTTAAATCATCTCAGATCTCAGACAATTACTTTGCTTTGTGGTCGTTGAAAGCATGGTAAATCCGCATGTGGATTGCTTAATTCCTATAGGCCCTATGTTGCTTGGTGACATGCCCCTGTTCGTCTGGTTACATCATGTTAAACACCGATGTCGGTGAAATCCCTATGTTCAATAGTTAAATCCCTTTGTTGGTTAAGTGCCCACTTGGCTGGTTTCAAACTCTTATGTCCAAGCCTATTTGGGATGATGATCACAACTGACAGCCCCAGATTTTTCAGGGGCAGACCTCAAGCACCCTGGCCCCATGATCTGCGGCCTACACTCAGCAGCTTTCAGCTCTGAGGTTCAAGAACTGTAGCACCACCGTGGAGTTCCTACGCTCTTTGTCCAAGGCTGAGGTCGCCACATGTGGCATATCCATGCATATCCCAGATCGAAGATGATGGCTTCAAAGCCAGTTGTGTATAACCTGGATAAGATGGAGATGTTTGTATAAGCATTAACACACTGTGAGATGAGTCTGTCAGTCCAGAGGTTTCTGGAAACCCCAAAATCCAGTGGTTTATTATCAATGCCTCATGCGAATGGCCCAAAAAAAACACTTCCATATGGCTGGTTGCCGGTTTTTCGCCTGTTTAAATGGAGAATGTGTGAAGAATTGGAACATATTTTAACAAGCTTCAGGAGCTATAGCATGAGGGAAAAAATGGTACACCATTGGAACTGGTAGTTAATCTACTTGCTGGCTCTTCAGTTCTTCACCAAGAGGTTATCCCTCTCTATATATAGTTTCGAACATGTTGGGGATTATGATCCTACTTGACGTTCATATTATCAGGATGGTTTCGCGATGGGTTGAAGGTGCCAATCACCTAAATATGCGGTTTCTCATATATATATATTATTATGTTGTATTTGTTCTATTATATATAGATATAACATATATATATATATAGATAGATGGATCATCAGAATCTAATTTAAGAATGAAACAATGCGGACATCATTGCTACCAAACATCCACACAGATGATCAATTTTGTTGAGGACCTGAGGGGGCCCATTGCGATGATTACTGATGTGATCTTCTCGAACTGGCACACCCGTGTTGGCTATATGATGTTAGCTACACTGCTATAATATAATATACTATACTATTTGACAAATAATACAAAGATGATCTTATTGCTGATGATTACTGATGATTACTGGTGTTTCTTTTCAATTTTTGTTGGCTTATCACCCGTTAAGCGAAAAATAATATTTGTTTATCAGAAGGCTTGATTGGCACTCGAAAGTACCAAAGCTGGCAGGGGTATTCAGATAGTAATATTCCACACCGCCTAAAAATAGACCCAGTTCCCCAAGAGAATGGTTTATGATTTCAGGAACTTCCAGCATGGTAGATCATGATCCGGAAAACCCATTGATTTCCATCAAAAGAAGAGCCGCTGACGTCCGCTGACCCCTTGGGCCTGGTGGCAGGCTGGCCGCATCCTGCTTCGGATGGGGCGAATGCTGATGCGACATGCACCCAAGGAGAACGGTGCAGTTATGGCCATAAAAACCAGTTATAACATGTTATAACTGGTTATTTCAATGGGATTATACATTCTATAAATTGGGGTTATAAGTACTTATAACTAATAACTGGCCAAGGATTGGTGGAAAATGGGTCTCCACAAAGCGAGAAAACTTTTCTGAAATGCTAAACGTAGGGATTTTTTGGGAATTTGGAATGATCCACTGGCTAACTATCAATAATCATCCCAGCAACCCCCATTCCCATCTATTCCCTACTAAGCAGCAGTAAGATCATGGTGATGAATGGTGATGAATATAGTGTTTAATATAGCGATGAATAGTGATGAATATTGATGAATAATGGCTAATGATGGTTTCTTGATGGCCAATAATCCATTGGGGGGTTTTCCATGGGGAATGGATGGTTTGTTTTGGTGGAAAATCCGAAAATAAGATGAATGAGAACTAGGGGTACCCCCATGTTAGGAAATAGTGGGGAATGATTCATTAGGGTATTTATGTGGAAAGTTACCATGCTTTGCTAATTAATATTTGCTCATTAATCATGACGTGGTATAGCTAATTAATGCTAGTTAATCCATGGTTTAGCTATAGACGTAAGAACTACAGTTGCCGACAGAACTATAGAAAAAATAGATAATTGTTTTTTTCTTTATATTTTTTCTATAATTATGTCGGCGGTTATGATTAGTGATGAGTGTTGTTGTATGCATTTTACTTCCACTGTTTTCATCTCTTTTCAACAGAATTCACCACTTGACCATGGTTTTCATCATTTCAGCTTCAGTGGATTTCAGTAGTTTTTGCATTGGCGTATGATAAGTTTCTTTCTCCCGGTTTCTGGGGTCAGAATTTCCAAAGAAGTTCTAAAAAATCAAACTTCGGGTGGTGGATCGGTTCCCGGCTACCCTTTTGGGATGATTTTGTGCCAACTTTTCCCGGAGGCTGTCCAGGATGACCAATCTGTCAAGACAAGTATGTATACACATTTGTTGATCAGGTGTGCCAAAATAGATGATATTTCATCACTTTTAGTATTGGTTTCACGAAATTCTCCATCCTATTTCAGCCTTTTGCCATTGGTTTCAATCAATTGTCCAACCTATGTTAATATGTTTTCATTAGTTTTCAGCATTTGTTCAACATATTGCAACATTTTACCATAGGTTGTCATCAGTTGTTCATTCTATTTCATTAATTTTAGCATCGGCTTTCCTTAGTTTCTTTTTCCCGGTTTTTGGGAACAATTTCAAAAGGAGTTCTTTGTTCAAAAAAAGCTGACCAGCTACCCTTTTTGGATGGTTTTGTGACAACTATTTTCTTGCAGTTCCATGCAGTTCTATTTTCTATAATTCACTTTTCCCGGAAATGGCTGTCCAGGATGACCAATCTGTCAAGACAAATATGTATACACATCTGTTGATCAGGTGTCCCAATATATATATATATATATTTCATCACTTTTAGTATTGGTTTCACGCAATTCTCCATCCTATTTCAGCCTTTTGCCATTGGTTTCAATCAATTGTCCAACCTATGTTAATATGTTTTCATTAGTTTTCAGCATTTGTTCAACATATTGCAACATTTTACCATAGGTTGTCATCAGTTGTTCCTTCTATTTCATTAATTTTAGCATCGGCTTTCCTTAGTTTCTTTTTCCCGGTTTTTGGGAACAATTTCAAAAGGAGTTCTTTGTTCAAAAATGCTGACGAGCTACCCTTTTTGGATGGTTTTGTGACAACTATTTTCTTGCAGTTATATGCAGTTCTTTTTTTTTCTATAATTCACTTTTCCCGGAGATGGCTGTCCAGGATGACCAATCTGTCAAGACAAGTATGTATACACATCTGTTGATCAGGTGGCCCAAAATAGATGATATCATTTTAGCATTGGTTTCACACAATTGTCTATCCTATTTCAGCCTTTTGCCATTGATTTAAAGCAATTGTCCAACGTATTTCATTGTTTGTTCATTAGCTTCTAACCTTTTTGTGCCATTGGTTTTTATTGCTTGTTTGTTTATTAGTTTTTGGCAACTGTTTAGCAAAACTTAACTGCTTTCGGAAATTCTTGGATGATGTCGCCAAATAATTATAGAAACAAACTGGGTACCAGAAACTATGGAATTCTGGGGCAATTTGGCAGGGATTGCCCAAAATACAGGGGCAACATGAATTATAGAAACAAGCAAAAGTCACCGACAGAATTATAGAAAAAAACCCTGGAAGTGGCCAAAAGTTAACGATAAAAACATCTGTTTTTGTTGTTAACCCTTTTGGGGAAAACTGAATCATAGAAAAAGCTGATACGGCAACTGCTCGGTAGATTTCTTTCCTTTTTTTCTACATAGTATAGCCATGGTTTTTGCTGTACAGTATATTTTAAGTCATGACTCTCTCTGGGGGTATCCATGTTAAGTTGTTGCCTCCCAAATCAATGGTCAGGGCTTGTTTTTTTTCATGCACATTTTAAGGAATTCTTGAAAAAATATCGACCACCGACCACTCGTGTGGTAGAGTTTCATATCTTTCTTCTGCTACATTCCCAAGTGGAGTGTGATTTTTCTGGATGAAAACTACCAAACTGAAAAGATGGAAACGGAATTCCTCCATTTTTCGACAGCGAACACAGCTTGATCCCAAGAAGATAGACACCCCATGGATCCAAACACTTCGGAAGAGGGTACCTTCCCTGGAGCATACAGTCGTACTTCCCTAGGTACTTCGGGGCTTATTTATGGGGACAGCAACAAACTAGATCCGGTCATCCGATCCCCAACGGCGGTTGTCTGAAACTTCTCCGAACATCTGGAAAGCCAAATGTTCACTGGTTTTTCAGGTTGAACAAGGTCGAAGATCGCATTGTCCCCATGAAAAACTGCCAGTACTTGGGTAAATCCTCCGTTTTGACCCTCACCAGGAGACCATTGCATTGGTCCGCCATGTCACAGATGGAGCTGCCGGAGCCCGAAAAACACTTCAATTTCCCGGTCGAGGGGTAGGCCACACCTCAGGTGTGAGGTAAATGTTGATTTTACTGTGATTTAGCCAATTTCCTGCCAGGTATCTCGGGAGCTATCCTGATATTTTGCTGAAGAAGGCAATGTTTTGGGGAATCCATAGGGAATATGTTTTGTTTTCTTTGGGGGGCCTCTTAAGCAAATCCAAGTATAGATACCCAAAGTAGATAGACACATGAAACATCTGAAAAGTGCGTGACAACTAGGAAAAATATGAGTACCCTTCTGGGTACCCTTTTGCGGACCTAGATATAATATGATGTGTATATATATATATATGCATGTTTAATATATGCATTCTGTAATGCAGCCAGCCATGTATATGATTATATTATATATATGGTGCTATTTAAATTATGCTATATTATATGTATAACTATATGTATATGTGTGTATATGGTGCTATATTTATACTTTGCTACATGCACATACTGCTTTGCATACACGTGTATACACATGTATTGCATCGTCATACATTTGCCTAATCGCGGCACTGCATACTCAGTATCGTTTGCCATTATACATACGCGGAGTGTATATATAAGATATATATATATATACACATTATATATATATATATGCAATCCATCGATTATGTTTATATATGCTTATTTAATTACTTCTTGTTTGAACCTCCTATATTTGACAGCACCACATCATGGGTTTCCTGTATAAATCACATCTAGGAAAAACAATGTAAAACATGGCTCCAAAGGCCTTACAAAGCTACACTTGTGCTATCATGTCGGGAAGTCACTCAAGCACTTCATCAGGATATTAGTTTTAAGCTTGATTCAAAAAAATGGATGGATCAACATCTATTTATTATAAAATATGGCTTTATGGATGGACATCCATACATCCCAGCTGTTGAGGCGGTTAAATTATCCGGTACTGGGTATCATCCGACACGGGGTACATGGATCTAGCTGAGGCCGAAGACTTTCAAGGCCTGGGAAGAGTCGGTTGGATCCCACAGTTATGGCCCGAAATACCAGTTATAAGTTGGTTAAAACTCCATTTATAGAAGGATAACCACATGTTAAACCATTTACAAGTGGTAAAGGTCTTTAACTGCCATATTTGCACAGACCCCCAAGTCTTATCTCAAAATCCGAAGATGGGAAACAGAACATGTTCATCCAATTGATTGAAATCGTTGTTTCAGACAGTTCTCCATATAATGAGTCCACGTTCCAACTGATTTGTACTGAAAACCAGAATTTTGGGGAACCCATTTCTCCATGTGTTGTAAACTTCGCCACCGGATTTGAATTGTCAGCCCTAAATTTCCCAATCTGCAGGCCCCAGTATCGACGAACTTCTGCCAGTCTTCGCTCCTCGGCATGGAACGAAGGGAAACACTACCGAAGATAGGTGGAGCATATGGGAAAATCATGGAAAATCTTATTTTTTAACGGAAAAAACATGGAAAACCATGGGAGCATGAATACACTGTACTCATTGTTCCCCCTAGATACAAGATAATAGAAGGTTTCCTGTACATCTGTACATTGTCCCTTTAAACCAACCCGTTGATATTGTGCAGGTAGACGATCCGTCGCAATTAGAGGTGCGGTTTTTGTGGGACGCACATTTTCGGACATTCTTCGGAATACCTACAGCAGGGGAATTTGCAGTACTTCAATGAGAACAAAAAAACGAGGGACATGGAAAAAAAATATCATGCAGTTATGGCCATTACCAGCTATAACTGGTTATAAATGGGATTATACATTCTATAAATGGGGTTTTGTTAGCACTTATAACTAATAAATGGCCATAACTCTGCAAAATCGATCTGATGTTCTGCACTGTTTTCTCAAGTTGTTTCCTCCAGATTGTGTGTCCACAGCTTCCGAGCGGGCCAATAGGGATCCAAATGGATCCAATGGTTGCGATGAGGCTTGTTCCAACACGTTTCAAGATTCTGGAGAGATGAGTCTGTTTGAACATAGGCTAGCAAAGGTGATGGTTGATGAATAGATATGATCAGTTTCTCGGATAAAACATCTCATTTTCGGCATTGGATAAAGCCATACCCGGCCTGGTAAACAAACGTAGCTATTGAACATGGCCATTTATAGTGGATTTACCCATTAAAAATTGTGATTTTCCATAGTTATGTAAACGTTTACCAGAGGGTATCTAAGACTCATTTGGATTGATGGCGCATGTTTGCAATGACTTGGTATGGGAAAACCCCGCTTGCACCAAAAGAATCGGCATCAAAAATCTGTGAGCTGGGGGTGGACCATTGGACAAGATGTTTTTTTACTCCCAAATACAGGGGGGGTTCTCGTGGTTTCCTCCACTTTTCCCCTCAACGAAACCCAAATATGCAATTTTCTCAAATATTGAACCCCCAAAA
Organism: Cladocopium goreaui; assembly: GCA_947184155.2. Taxonomy (NCBI): domain Eukaryota; class Dinophyceae; order Suessiales; family Symbiodiniaceae; genus Cladocopium; species Cladocopium goreaui. Next base: position 22,544 of record CAMXCT020003565.1, on the reverse strand, counting down.
ATCCTTAGGTGTATCTTCATTTTCTCCACACACACATAGTTATTGAGGGTATCCGTATCCTCAACTTTGAAACAGACTCATGGTTAAATCACCCATTAGGGTTGGATAGGTTGGGATATATAATGGATATGTTCCATCATATCCCATCATAATTTTCCCATTTCAACCCATTACTGTAGGTATCCATAAGGTATTACCCATCATCGGTAAAATCCACACTTCAATGACTCAATAGCCATATTCTGGCTGGTTCAATCTCCTGTTCAAACATATTCACCCCAAGCTGGACGTTGCTCCACACTTACAATCGTCATGGTCGTCATGATCGTCATCATCATCATCATCATCATCATCACATCATCACATCATCACATCATGATCATCATCACATTAAAAATTGCCACCCCCTCTGAACAAAATGTTGACTGGGGTAATAACATCAACTTTATCTTCATGAGGGATCAAAATCCACCACCGCCTATGAACAATGTGTTGATTGGAGTAATAACATCAACTTTATCTTCATCAGGGATCAAAATCCACCACCGCCTATGAACAATGTGTTGATTGGGGTAATAACATCAACTTTATCTTCATCAGGGATCAAAATCCACCACCGCCTATGAACAATGTGTTGATTGGGGTAATAACATCAACTTTATCTTCATTAGGGATCAAAATTCGCCACCCCCTAAGAACAATATGTTGATTGGAGTGATAACATCAACTTTTTCTTCATAGCCACCTGATGTCAGACGCGGCGCAACATCAGGGTTGCAGCGAACACATTCTATGGAACAAGACATGCTTTCAGAGCTATTTAAATATGTCATTCATATATATATATATACATATGTCACCATATAACTTTATATTCCTTAATGATTGCTGGTTACATCACCATGTTCCATCATATGTTCCCATAACCATCTTCAAACAACATTTTGTTGTGGTTCTCCCATCTACCATCTCCCCATGGCTGGGGCGGGGTGATGCCCAACCCATCCCTCAGAGCGGGAGGTCTTCTTGAGATCGGTTCTTTTAGATGAAGGCTGTCAGCTTCCGCATGCCAAGGCCAGGTACGAAGGCTTGTGAGGCTTTGAGCATCAGAGGTAGCCAGACATATGGGCATAAATTTATGATATTTATATTTATGAATCATGGCTGGACATTTTGGGGGGAAACTTTATGCTACATGTATATATATATATATTCACTATTTTGGGGATTATCTGGGAATCCTCATTAACCGATCATTAACCAACACATTTGATCCATTAGGGGAGGTTTTCCAATAGAGTCTTGACGTTTCTGGAATGGCACAGGGGCTTCAAACAACGGCAGTGGAACATCCAGCGAAGATATCTATGGATAGACTATGTCCTATTGAATTCGTCTAAGATGTTCGATGGTCATGGTTTATTACTAGAAGGCACTGAAGTTGACCAATTTAGGGCCCTGCAGCAATGATAATGTATCAATATATATATATATATATCTGTTAACATGACACTTGCTAGCGGATGATTGGGGAATGAACATCTCTTGCTAGACATGTCTTCGGCACATAGAAGCTGATCATGAATACCCCAGGATGTGCCAGGATCCTTGACACCCCTTGGCAGGGTAAATCCCCAAAGTAAGGCCATTTTTGGGAACACTCCATTTGTTGAGCAGCCATGCTTACCACCTGACTTCATGCTGGCTTCGAAGCTGAACAATGCTAGATGCCCATTTTGGCGATTTTAAGTTAAGTTATTATACATACAAGGTGGTTTCCGCCAATGATAAGTTGGTCTATAGCCCTCATCCAACTATAGTGGCATCATCACCGTAAAGCCATGGTTGGCCCTCCGGTAACATGGCCGAGACATCCTCCAAGTAGCAATGAGCAGCACCTTTCAAGCGACAGGCAGAAAGCCTCTTTCCGACGCTCCTGGAGCTTCTCGTTGGGATTCCCTGGTCAAATTACGGGCTGCTGATGGTATGAATTGATGTCAAAGCCAAGTCTAAGATGGTTCATGGAACTACTTAAATATGTGTTTACTAGTATTAGATATGTTTACAGCAAACTTTGAACTAGTATATATGTTTATTGTTTGAATTTGTTTGCTGTAGATGTAGAAGACTTGCAGTTTAAGCTACATTGCAGTTCCAGACCTTCTGTGAGTCTTACACGAGTTTTTGCCGCGATTTCCACAAGAGAAAACTGATACTTTGATCAAACATGATAAACTTGTTTGATATATTCATTCATACATACATATATATATATATATATATTATGTATATGTATACATATTAGTAGAGAATTATGTCAATGCGGTGATTGCAAAAATCCGGCAAAGGCAGAACTATTTGAACAGTACCAAGAATTCGGGTTCCAACTTCTGATCCCTTGGGGAGTTTTGCGCATTGAAGCCGTGCGTCGTGGATGGCCCTCGGTTGGAAATGATCTATCTGGTGGCTACAAACCCTCTGGTAATTTAACATAGCTAATGAACATGGCCATTTATAGTTGATTTACCCATGAAAAATGAAGGTTTTTCCATACCTATATGTTAGTTTGTAGAGGGTTTTGGTTATGTGCTGCTTGAAGCTCGTAGTCAAAGTTAACCGAGGTCAAGTCGCATAGCATTGCCAGCGATGCAAGCGAGGTGCCAGACCTACTGTTCGCTACGGTTCAAGAGGATTTGGAGGTTTCCTGAAATGGGGGTACCTCCAAATCATCCATGTGATTTTCAGATTTTCCATTCTAAACCATCCAGCTATGGGGTTACCGCCTACCCCATTTATGGAAACCCCATGAAACCCCCATTTCAGAGTTTCAGCATTTTTGTTGAGAAGCTATGAAATTAAGATTTGCAGCTGTGCGGAAGCATTGGATTTTTCGTATTGAGTGCTTTCATGATCTCAAATATTTGCTGGTCACATGCGATATGTTTCAATTGAATCATATTTTTTGATGGTGAACTTTGAGACCATTTCTTTGTCATTAACGAGGCCGAATGGGGGTCGCTGGCGCACAAGTTTATCAAGCATGCAGCTACAGTTACCGGTTTTCAGTGGCAAGCATTGGGATTTTTGAGGCTGTTTTGGGCAGTTGGGGTACAGTACTTCTTCCGTATCACCATACAGTGGATGGTTGCGAAATCCTTCACCAGTTGATAGATGGTTTATCCCATTATTCACAGGGTTTCAACCATCCGTTTGGTGATGCAGGATTTCGCAACCATCCACAGTAGTTCATGGCTTGAATCACCCCCCTAGGAGGTTTCTAAACGCGAGGCGTCCAGAATCTCTGCTGATATCATGAGGCTCATCAGACAGCGCCTTGGCTTTGGGGGATAAGAAACGATATCGGTCCTACTTTAGACTGTACTGGTCTCTAGTCCGGACGCAATGATGATTCTCAGGGCATTTATTTGGTACCTTGATACTTTGGAAAGGAGGCAGACATGAGTCCAAACCTCAACTCTGAGGCGATGGGAACCCGATCCTTTGGCACGCTTCATTGTTTTAACTTGGATAGTCAATACCATTTTGCCGGCGCAAGATTGCATAGAGCTGAGTTTTCTCAATCATATATATATATACATACTGTATACATCTAGTTAGACTAGACACACACGACTGAAGGGCGCGCGCGCGCTTGAAATTGTCAAGTTGTTTGGCAGCGGTCTTTTATGGAATGATACTTCTACAAATATCATCAAATATCACCAGAGATAACTGGTTGGTGGTTTGGACCATTTTTCATTTTTCCATATATTGGGAATAATCATCCCAACTGACTTTCATATTTTTCAGAGGGGTTGAAACCACCAACCAGATAAGTTAATTCGGAGCCCTTCGTACGTAACTGTTCCAGTGCTATGGATTTTCTATATGTTGAGACCATGATGAACTCCATGATTTGGGACGGTCGGCCTGTGAGAGTGGATCAAGTGACCTGAGATCGTGAAATTTGACACCGTCCATGAGGATATATGAGGATACGATACTAAGATTACATCATTTAACCCCAAAGATGGATGGTTTAGTACTAAGAAGATCTAGAAACGAGTAATTAATGTGGTTAAAAGGTTAAAACAATGCCATAAACCACCCATGACTGGGAATGGTCAACATACCATCTCTTCGTGGTGAAATTGGGGATGGTTTATGGCATTGTTTTGACCACATTACAAATTTTGGGCCCATAGTTTTGCCCCATTGCCACTTAGGTATCCCAGCGACGCGGCATTGGCAAACACGCTGATGGTCTGCCAGTGCCTGGCCTCAGAACAAATATACTGTATATGTATATATATATATATGTATACAAACACCCTGGTTGTGGGTTATGAAATAGGGAGTTCTACTACCTGGGTTATTGTGCTTTGTTATATCCCATAGATTCCCATAATATGTAGGGAAACTGTTCCCAATTCCACTGCAGTTCAATTTATTTCATGTATGGTATGGTATGCTTTGATGATTCAAAATCACTCATTCGACAATGTAGTTAATCATGTTAATCTTCATTTTCACGAATTGTGTATGAATAATTCCACCATAAAGTGTCAAGTAATTCCATCGGGCTCCCCAGTTTTGCATTTGCAACGCGGACCATAAAGGGTCTAGGTAGGTTTGTTCAAATGACCTACCCAGAAGATCCTAGAAGTACAAATAAAAAGGAGGATGATTACCCCAAATGCCAGGCTTACAGTTATGGCCATTTACCAGTTATAACTGGTTATAAATGCGATTATACATTCTATAAATGGGGTTATAAGCACTTGTAACTAATAAATGACCATAACTGTACCATCTGTTTCTTCATGAAAAGGTTCGATTTTTTTTCCTACCTGTATATACAGTATGCTCCCTTTGTTTTTACTCACAACAATGCACCAGGACTTCCCCCCAAACAAAAGCCCAGTCAGATATTTTTCCACCGTGGGAAATACACGGAAACCATGGTAGCCTCAAAAAGAACTAGTTTGGTCTGTGGTTTGGAACATTTTTTATTTTCCATAATATATATATATATATAAAAATCAATATATGGGATGTCATCATTCCCATGGACTTTCATATTTCTCAGAGGGGTAGGGCTCTACCACCAACCAGTAGTTTGAATGGTCTTGCTCAACGGGCATTCCCCCCCCACCAAGGGTGATGATCATAAAATGGCCAAGCAGCTCATTATTGCCTCATTGCATCTCATTGCCTCCTTGCTATATCCCCAGCGAAGTTGAATCACCATGAAATCGCAGATCAGCCAAGGACCTATGGTTTCGTGGATGGTTTCTTCTATGCTGCAGAGAAACTTCACCGACATCAGCTGCTAATGCACTGGTGCTTCGAGCACAAGGATTTTCCACCAAATGGGACCAACTGGGACGCTGGAAAAGGCTGGCTGAAAGTGGAATAGTTATTGAAAATTGCCATTTATAGTTGATTTACCCATGAAAAATGGTGATTTTCCAGTCATGTTAGTTTACCAAAGGCTGTTTTTTAGGACGAACATGAAATTTAGGGACTCAATGTTTCTCGACAATCGATCGCACTGGTCGTTTTGAGATACTGCAACTTGAAAACACATCCAGCTGGTCCAGCTCTATAGATTGAAGGGGAGCCCGAAGATGTTCTATACTTGTAGATGTTTGAGGATTTCTGTTGATGGTGGAATGAGTATGCATTCCCCCGCAAGTCCTTAGGTCACCTAGGTCCCTGTCTTGAGATATGAAGTCATCTATCACGATTTTTATCCAGTAAATTTCCAGAGAATTGCCCAACTAAATCATTTGTTAATCAACAAGACTGTTGTGACATCCGAATTTTCATTTGAAGTCCCAATAAATATAATTGTCGTTTTTTGTATATCAATCAGTTTTCATTTGATCCTGTTTTCTTTTCATCTTGTTTCATTGACAACAGTTTTCAACAATTTTCGTTCATCAGGGGGGGTTCAGTTAGAACCCCATCGGAGTTGGTCAGAGTTTTGTCCCCAACTTTTGATGGCTCATAGTAAATAAATAAAATGTAATATATATATATATATATATTATACATATAACATATATAATATGTTTGATGTGATACATATATATATATATCATATATGTGTATCATACATACATACATACATATATATATTCATGCAATATCATGGAATACATATGTGTATATACAATTATATATATGCGGGATATCTATGTATATGGGATTTATAATATGCATGCACGTATATGTATATATATAATATATACATATACATATATATATATATACATACATGTCACCCACTTTCATCGCGCGTTACAACAGCGACACGGATCCTTCCAGGATGCTCGGCGTCTCCTAGAGGTCTGCAAACGCTGTGGACCCGACCAAAGCTTGTGGGTTCAGGCGAGCCACGGTTGCTCAAGATCTACGGTGCTCTCCGATTATTTAACACGATATATAGGGGATATCCTGCATTTCACTACATTAACATAATTTTGGGGAATGGGATATTGTGGGGGGTTGCTATGGAGAATGAGCCATTTGCCTATTGAGCACGGTGATTTTCCATAGCTGTTTTAAATTACCAGAGAGCATCATATTGTCGTTGTTCTAATTTGTACTACTGGAATGTGTCAAGATTATAATTGTGTGCTTTCATTTTATCATGTATTGATATATTGTGTTATAGGTATGCACAGATGAATAACATTACACAAGTAAATGGATAAAGAGACGGTTCTATCGTGTTCTATGTAGAAGTGCACATTGAATTGGATTATGAATGGACCTTTTCGGCCACATCACGTTTTTGAAGATTTGAAATCCTTGCGCCTAGTATAAGCTAGTGCTCGTCTTCATGGTCCCATAACTTCTGATGCGTCCTAAGAAGTGCTCTTGGTATGCTCTTGGTTTATTTGTGTAATATATATATATATATATGATTATATATGTATAATGATGTTTTCATACGTGCCATAAATTTCTACAAGGCACTATCATTGCAAAATACTCCCTACTTTGAAAAGAGTGGAACTGGAATTTAGCCACTGGACTTCACATCGTTTCAAGCCCCACGAGAATCGGAAGTATTTGGCAAGCGGCCATGGGAATAGGGGTCCGTTCTTGTAGGCTGGCTATTATACATATTTATACACATGTGTATATATATATATAGACAGTATATATATAGTATATATATATATACAGTATATATATATACAGTATATATATACAGTATATATATATATACAGTATATATATATACTGTATATATATATACAGTATATATATATAGAGAATATATATATATGTGTGTCTATATACACACCTTCGATATATGTACAGAATGAGATACCTGCTTCCAGACTAGGTTGCCAGTTCGGCTTAGCTCGTTTCAAGGTTTTTTTGGCATTCATCTGAACTCTGGTTACAAGACAGAGTTGTGGACTATCTTGATCCAAGCTAGCTTGTGCGGTCATATGTCCACTACGGCTTGGAAGCCTGATTGGAATTTGTTTTTTTGCTGGAACTTCTGGAGGAGTTAGGAATGCATGTTGTGATGTGCTTGCAAGGCTTGTCTGTTTGGAGAATAGACGGATACCCTCTGGTTATTTAACATAGCCATGGAAAATGGTCCATTTATAGATGATTTACCTATTAAAAATGGTGATTTTCCATGGCTATGTTAGTCATAACCAGAGGGTATGTAATGCCAAACTTTTCTGCTTGTCCCGTAGGAAACCATGCTGCCATGCAAAGGTTTGTACACGAGCCTGCCGGCAAGAAACCACAGAAGCAAGAAATTGATTCAGATTCCGCTCTCCACATTAAACACCGGTTCCGGAAACTTAGGAGGAGAGCTTCTTAAAATGGGGGAACCTCGATAATTATCCAAAAACAACTGTGCTTGTTTAAATAGGACATCATGACATCCGTTGGTTTTGATGCCCCTTCATTTTAAGAAGCCGCTGAGTTAAAAAAACACACGGCTGCCCCATCCAAATAGTTTGTAGGTTTGGATGTTGGTCTTCTCTTGGTAGGAATAGGTTTGGACCCATCTCAGCCGTAGCTGAATCCCTTTCCCTCTTATTGAAATGGGAAGAAATTCACATGTGTGATTCGTGAAAATCCTCATTTGTTTGGTGGTTTGGAACATGGCTTTTATTTTCCACAATAGTTGGGATGACGATCCAATCTGACTTTCATATTTTTCAGAGGGGTAGGTCAACCACCAACCAGATTATTATTAATCCCTTCCTCCTAATACTAAACCCCCCCCCTAATACAAAACACGGCAGGTAGTTTTTAGTATTAGGGGGGTATTTATTATTAGGGAACCAAATCGAAGTCATGTTAATTAACTAATTAAATTTCCTTATATAACGCAATTAAAATATTGCCAAAAATGGCAGTTCGAAGCTTACCCCTAATACTAAATTAAAACCCTTAATACTAAAAACTATTTTTTCCGATCTCAAAATCAATTAAATTTCTTTATATAACGCAATTAAAATATTGCCAAAAATGGCAGTTCGAAGCTTACCCCTAATACTAAATTAAAACCGCCCTTAATACTAAAAACTATTTTTTCCGATCTCAAAATCAATTAAATTTCTTTATATAACGCAATTAAAATATTGCCAAAAATGGCAGTTCGAAGCTTACCCCTAATACTAAATTAAAACCCTTAATAATAAAAACTATTTTTTCCGATCTCAAAATCAATTAAATTTCCTTATATAACGCAATTAAAATATTGCCAAAAATGGCAGTTCGAAGCTTACCCCTAATACTAAATTAAAACCCTTGATACTAAAAACTATTTTTTCCGATCTCAAAATCAATTAAATTTCCTTATATAACGCAATTAAAATATTGCCAAAAATGGCAGTTCGAAGCTTACCCCTAATTGCTAGAGTAGCCAGGCAGCTTGGAGTGAGGGATTGGGACTAGGCCCCCCTAATACTAAAAACTCTAAACACCCCGGGGTGAATTAGTTTTTAGTATTAGGGGGGAGAACCCACAAATGGTAGGTTGATTTTTAAATTGTTTTTTAAAGGGGATCAATTAAAAGTCAAATTGGCCAAACTGAAATTTTCGGAAATTGGAGATGGATGCCTGTTTTTAGTATTAGGGGGACGTTTAGTATTAGGAGGAAGGGATTAACCACGAACCAGCCATCATTTTTCGTATCACAATCCTCCCCTTGGGATGCCTCGCTCTCGGTAGGCCTTGTCCTTCCTGGCTTCGCCGGAGAGCGGTGGAGGACACCTGGAAGAGATTCAGGAAGTGCTGCGGCATATCGAGGCGCAGAAAACAATGGCGCACAACGGGGCGGGCCATGGCAGCATGAAAACTCTAGGGTTTCTACGTAAAATTACATGCGAAATCACTGGTTCCCTTTGGAATTCATCTAGAAATGGTAAGTGTGGAACAATCGAACTAGTACTTTACAGGACTGTATGTATGGACACCAGCATTTCTACAGCACTAATTGTTTATGTAAATTAATTCAAACATGTATGTATACATGTCTGAATGCAATCTATTGCGAATGATTTGATTGAAACGTGGAAATTGAAGGATTTCACTGGGGGTCGGCCAAGCCATAGAAATGTTGATCCACAAAGATGGACATTTGAGTACTTCTTTGTTGGTTTTCATTTGGGTCAAAGCCTAGCAACTCCGAAGCCAGTGAATGGTTCCGATATGTTCCCATGGAAACGATGCACTGAAAACATGTTCGAGAGTCGGTGGTGCCAAAGATTTTCCCCAAAAAAAGCCGGGGCTACCCACCATTATCATGATGATATATGATCATTGATTACGTATATATATATATAATTATTATATATTATCATATATCCCCAAAGAAGGATACAACTTTTGGCACTTCCAGGGTCATCCATTGTTGAAGGACAGCGATTTGATGCCGCTGCTTCTGGTCATTGAGACCTTGCGCCATAGCGAAGAGGCGCGGCTGTGTCACAGTCAAAATGGGTTCGTTTCCTGTGGGGGATAGGAATAATCAATCCATGTTCAATTTGGGATGTAACAACCCCTGATGTTTGGATGTTCAATACCGGATGACCATAAACAATATAGCATCATAATACAATATACCATGTTTTGACCATGGCACAAGTAGCAACCCCCAAAGATGTCGATGAGTTCGAAACCTTGAAATGATGTGCAAAACATCATTGAACTACCATCCTGGAAATACCTTTCTATCTTTTGAAGGGTTACTGTATTGTACATGATTATAATTTATCCCTTCCCCATATGTACCCCAACCGAAACCTTAGTTGTGGTGGCCCATATGAGGGGTATTCAACTTTGGGGAATGGGTGTGGTTTAATGTTATTAACAGTCAACAGTTGTTATATATCATGATTATCATATGTTTATGTTTAATTATGATTGTGACTTTATGATCCTGATGATGTTTTCAGTTACTGTATCATGATTATCATACGTGTTTAACTTATGAATAAATCATATATTAACATATATTCTGTAAATTATAAATCATATAGTCACAAGATAAGCATGACTAGCACGACGTATTCATCTTACATGTGGGAATCATTGTTTAAATTATACATTCATTATACACATGATTGTGATATTATTAAATTATGATCCCATTATCAATGATTATCACTGTGGTAAAATTTTCATAGATGGAATACCCGGTGAATAGCCATAATAAATCCTATGTATTATTGTGTTTTTGGGTATTTGATTTGACTATGGTAATAAATCCTATGTATAATGGTATTATTATGGGTATCCACCGGTATAAATCCATATGTGATTTGATGATTCTGTGTTTGGACTCATCGTTTCGACTCATCGTTTTCCCACATGGATGGCCAGGTCACCATCGGCGATGTGCGACCATACCTGCAGGCACAGCACCATCGTCGGTCGCGAAGAAACGCAGGAGAAAAAAAGCGACGTTACAGTTATGGCCATTTATTAGTTATAAGTACTTATAACCCCATTTATAGAATGTATAATCCCATTTATAACCAGTTATAACTGGTAAATGGCCATAACTGTAGTGGTCTTTGGATAAATGGATTAATGGATTCGTGGTCTTTATCTGACCAAATTTGGATGAATGGAACATCATGGAAACATGGAACATCTACATGAGTTTATGTTTTTCAGTGCAACATACAGGCTACATACAGGCTACATAGAGGTCTTGATTTTCAAACGCCAAATGCTGCGTTGGGGCTCTTTCTCCACTGTCACCTTCGGCATCAGGACTAAGGACTGATCCATTGAGTCTTGGGTTTGTTCGTTTCGGGGTCCCATAGAATTACCCGGCCTGGTAAACCTACAAAAAGCTATTGAAAATGGGTCGAAATAGTTGATTTACCCATTCAAAATGGTGATTTTCCATAGTTATGTAAATGTTTACCAGAGGGTAGCTGGGATTGCTTTAAATTTGGAATCGGTTCAACCCCAAACATCCTAGCACCTGGACTTGTTGCATGACAGCATGTTTCCCCTCATGGTTCCCCTTGTAGATTCAGACATGGACCCAAAATCATCCATAATGCAATTTCCAGGCAAATATAGCTGGTTGGTGGTTTGGAACATGTTTTATTTTCCATCATATATGGGATGTCATCCTTCCTATTGACGAACTCATGTTTTTTCAGAGGGGTAGGGCTTAACCACCAACCAGATTATTATGGATTATATACCCTCTGGTTATTTAACATAGCCATGGAAAATGGCCCATAGAAATAGATGGTTTACCTATTATATAATAGCATGGTGATTTTCCATGGCTATGTTAGTCATAACCAGATGGCATTCATCTTCCCAGTTCTTCCCTATTCCGTTTGAATCCCCATCTTTTCGCAGGCACAATACAAGCGCCTGGTCGATGCCCTTGCAACGTCCAGAGGGAAGTCCTCTCAGGCGCTGGGTTCAGTGTTTGGTACTTGGGGTTGTACTTGGGGCATCTTGGGGCTGCAGTTGAGGATAGAAATAAGTCTTTTCCCAAACTCCCCTGACACACCTAAGGGGGTGCCCGTCAGTTTTTGCCGAGTTCTCACGCCTCAAGGGAGGTTTCATTGGCTCGAAGACCTACACTGCACTACTTTGCGAATTTTCTCTCTCAGTATGATGCCATGGTTATAAAATGTTATAAACCCCCATCCGTATGTATACGTTAGGATACAACTCCTGTAACTATGATTACATATCCACTTATAACTGGAACTGCGCTCCCAAGTATCCCCTATCACTTGGGAATACTTGGTATACAATGGATTATAGCCCCTTCATTAAAGAGTAAACTTGCTCCATGGCTCATCTAAACAGTCAAGGATAGTAGTATCGCCTTGGTTTGGAGGCAGCAACATACCACGTGGTATCCTCCGGTTTTGTAATTTGGCAATGTCTAATCTGGCAATGGACCTTCAGCATGTTTGTTTAACAGAAAACACACGTATACAATATTATAGAATACGATCGTATGCTACACATGAATAAATTATCTATAAATTACTGTATGTATGTAGAATAGCATATATGTATTTAAATTATGTGATATGTATATATATATATATTGTATATATATGTATATTGTATATATATATATATTGTATATATATATATATTGTATATATATATATATATATGTTTATTGTGTATATATATATATGTGTTTATTGTGTATATATATATATGTTTATTGTGTATATATATACACATATATATATATGTTTATTGTATATATATATGTTTATTGTGTGTATATATATATGGTTATTGTGTATATGTATATATATATATGTGTGTTATTTTTTGTACACATTATGATATGTAACTATACAACTGAATATCAGCCACAGTTCCCAGTGATCTCGCTTGATCTCCAGGATCGTCATGAGATCGTCCGGATGCAGCAGGAAATTGTCCAGCTACGGACCGAGGCGCATCCGTGGGGTTCAAGGGACTTTTGCAAAAAAAAGGGGATAGTTTCACTTGATTATTATCTATTGTTATTTAGCATTATCATTCTATTTCCCCACCTGCCAGGTGAGGGTTGTTAGATTTTATGTCAGTTGCCTCCTCCTTCTCCTACTCCTCCGCCTCCTCCGCCTCCTCCTGCCTCGTCCTCCTCCTCCTCGTCCTCCTTGTCATCCTTGTCGTCCTTGTCGTCCTCGTCGTCCTCGTCGTCCTTGCTCAACTGCGATCCGCGATCCATAGTGTTCTCTGCCGGACCTCAACCACGACCACCCACGCCCAGTGTTCCCTGCCGGACCTCAACCACGACCATCCACGCCCAGTGTTCCCTGCCGGACCTCAACCACGACAATCCACGCCCAGTGTTCCCTGCCGGACCTCAACCACGACCATCCACGCCCAGTGTTCCCTGCCGGACCTCAACCACGACCATCCACGGGCCCAGTTGTCCTGCCGGACCCTCACGGAGTATCCACGCCAAGTGTTCCTGACGGACCTCATTGTCGGAAGATATGCTTCCCCACCTGCCAGGTGAGGGTTGTTAGATTTTATGTCAGTTGCCTCCTCCTTCTCCTACTCCTCCGCCTCCTCCGCCTCCTCCTGCCTCGTCCTCCTCCTCCTCGTCCTCCTTGTCATCCTTGTCGTCCTTGTCGTCCTCGTCGTCCTCGTCGTCCTTGCTCAACTGCGATCCGCGATCCATAGTGTTCTCTGCCGGACCTCAACCACGACCACCCACGCCCAGTGTTCCCTGCCGGACCTCAACCACGACCATCCACGCCCAGTGTTCCCTGCCGGACCTCAACCACGACCATACACGCCCAGTGTTCCCTGCCGGACCTCAACCACGACCATCCGCGCCCAGTGTTCCCTGCCGGACCTCAACCACGACCATCCACGCCCAGTGTTCCCTGCCGGACCTCAACCGCGAGTATCCACGCCAAGTGTTCCCTGCCGGACCTCATGTCGGAAGATATTGCAGAAGATATGTCAGAAATAGAATTGCAAGAAGATTTGCCAGATAGAATTGCCAGAAGCTATGCCAGAGACTATGGCAGAATATATGCCAGAAGATATGACAGATTAGAATGCAGATAATTATGCCAGAAGAGATGGCCAGATAGAATGCCAGACAGATAGATTTGCCAGATAGAATGCCAGAAAATATGCCGACAGAAGATATGCAGTTAGATATGCCAGAAGATATGACAGCGATATGCCAGACAGAAGATATGCCAGAAGATATGCCAGATAGAATGCCAGATAATATGCCAGAAGATATGCCAGATAGAATGCCAGATAGAATGCAGAAGATTTGCCAGATAGAATGCCAGAAAATATGCCAGAAGATATGCCAGATAGAATGCCAGATAGAATGCAGAAGATTTGCCAGATAGAATGCCAGAAAATATGCCAGAAGATATGCCAGATAGATATGTCAGAAGATATGCCAGAAGATATGCCAGAAGATATGCCAGAAGATCTGTCAGAATATATGCCAGAAGATATGCCAGATAGAATGCCAGAAGATATGTCAGATAGAGTGCCAGAAGATATGCCAGATAGAATGCCAGAAGATTTGCCAGATAGAATGCCAGAAGATATGCCAGATCATATGCCAGAAGATATGCCAGATAGAATGCCAAATAGAATGTCAGAAGATATGTCAGATGGAATGCCAGAAGATTTGCCAGCAAGAAAATGTATAAATGTCATGGTGGGGATCACACGAAGTAAAGTAATTTTTTTTGTATTATAAATTGTAAAAGCATATATATATTATATATATACACACGGAAATGGGGTTGAGACCGTCAGGTTTCCGCTTCGGTCCGATTCTCGGAAAACCGGTATTGCGGATTTCCCATGCTAAAAGGATGTTGCCATAGGCATCTTTACCGGCAGGGTGTAGGAAAAAAACAAAAAAATGTGCATCAGATCAATGGGATATTCCCTTACATAGGCCTTAATTATGTAGGCTTATATATGGTAGGTACCTCCAATTTAGGATCCTGGAATGGCCATTGATCAGACGGAAGGTATGTTTGCTGTATTTGTTGTTTTTTTGTTGTTGCCGACTGTTGATAAAAAACCACGGATATCCGGAGTTATGTCACCCATCATGGAACAATCAAATCCAGTTGGAGACAATATATATAATTACCAGTAGATTGAGGATCACCCCTTCTATGGAATTTATCCTGCTGATTTATGTTTTACCTCATTGATTCTTCCGTGGATAAAGATTGGGTTGTGATGTTTGTCAGAAAACAGATTACCCTCTGGTAAACGTTTACATAGCTATGGAAAATCCACCCATGTTTAATGGGAAAATCAACTATTTCGACTGGGCCATGTTCAATAGCTATTTTGACATAACCAGAGGGTACTCCAAGATCCATAGATCCATTGGAGAACAATCCTTTTCCATGATGTAAAGGAAACTCCCATGAATTCCCATGACATAAAGCCCATTACCATCTGGTAAACGTTTACATAACTGGGAAAATGTACTATAAATGGCCATGTTCAATAGTTTTTCGTATGTTTACCAGAGGGTAAATCCTGTGTTTTTTTCAGCACACCAAGTCCCCAAGTCCCTGAAAACCACACAGTTGTGGCCAGCACAGGCCAAGGAGTTCCAAACCACCCGATGCTTTCAGCGCCCTCGGTTTCGAAAAAATCGCCGCAGAATGTGGCCGAAAAAAAAAGTCATCCTGGGATAGAAGATGAGAAAACAACACTTAAATCCTCAGAAAAATGGTAATCGGTTCTTGACATGTTGATCTTCTTGATCTTCTTGATCTTCTATCTACTTCAGGATGGTTCTAGACACACCAAGTCTAAACTCAGGTATATTTAGGTCATTTAGGTTTGGTAATTGATTGCCACCTATTCATTGGCCAAAATGATGTTGTTCCCCCATAGCAGAGGGATGATAATCCCAAAGGTTCGCGTATGTTTTGGGTGTCCCATTTCCCAAGGCGCGTTCGGACCGCTAGGACTTGATGTTCGAATTGTTTTCTGAATTTCTGTGCAGATGTTTTTCACTGTTGAAGTCACAATTGGATGTGTTTGGTTCAACTTTGGAAGCGGAACGCATTTTCCAGCTCAATCGTTTGATCCTTGCCCTCGATTTCGCTGATTCAATTCCGCATCCCCGTGTGCCCCTGATTTTCCCATGAATTCCCGATGATAAGTGGTACTGTTTAATGTGCTGGTAAAATCCTCGTGACTCGTTTCTGGACTTAGATGCATTATATCTCCAATACTATCCTATTATATATATATTGATTTATTTATATATATATATAGATATAATATAAATATATATATATACATATCCATTAAATACCTTCATTATATTATATATACACATGTATATTTACATGCTAAGGTGCGGTTTGACCTTGGACGTTCCTGCGGTGCATTTTTTCTGTGGCCATTCGTGTGCAGCCTCAGAGTCCGATCGCCTTTGATCCCGTTACAAATTGGCGAACAGGCCATATACAACGACATACAACTGGAGATATTTAATGATATTCATACTATATATATATAGAGAGAGAGAGAGACGATTATAATAGACGTAATCACATTTTATATATACATGATATATACATGATATATCCTGCTGTTTTACAGGTTTTTGACGTCGTGGCCCCAGCTCAGTGTATCGTTGCTGCCGTCTCCACGTCAAGAACTTCAAGGTGCAGGGTAGGTTGCAATGGAACAGCCGTGGGCTGTGGCCCTGGCTTTTGCTGGGGGCTGGTTGCTTCGTGAGTGGAGCACTCCTCAGAAGGTTGAGGAACCTGCTTCGTGCCATTGCCAGTGCTCGTTCCCTGTTTCGCCTGCTCCTGAGCACGTCTCATCCTCATCATCATCCTGGTTGGTTGCATTGGTGGCTATTGTCCTATTGGTGGTTTTTGGAAACACTGCTTTGGCTCTTCGCATTTCATATCAAGATAGCACTACTGGGCAAGACAAGACTGTTTCAGTGGCTGTGAAAGGTAAGTCAAAGGGTGTATACAATAGCCCAGTAGGACTGACGGTGGCAAATTGAGATGGCAGCCTTAGCTCCTGGATCTCTGATGTTTGTCAGCTACGGAGAGGTGCCCGAGGTTTATCACACACGTCTCATTCTAGATTGGGTCAGTGGACTGGAGTACGTCATTGCCACCCCTGACCTTGACATTTATCCTGAGACTATGGATGCTTCAAACCCCGACTTCACCGATTGCGTGCCCGCACTACCAGGTGGGTTGGTGCCGCCTGGTATCAACCCCAACTCAGTCTACTCTTTTGCTCCCATGACCGCTGCTGAATTGTCTCAGTTGTTGGCTGCAGGTCGAACTGAAGCGGCATTGGAGAGGGCAAGACGAGGAGTGGCGGCTGGAGCAGCTCCAGCTCCCGGTGCAGCGGCCCCAGTCGTGAACGAGGTCTGGGTCTTGGCGATTTTTGTGAGGGCATGAAGCTGGGAGATCGGGTTAATCCTCCGGCTGGGCATCCTTCCATGGGCGAGTACGGGTTGATGACTATTGGTGTAGGTCAGGCGGGTCAGGTTGTTCTCATCAAGCGCATGAAGGAAGAGGATATTCCTAGTTTTTGTGAAGAAAGGGTTCAAGCCCTTCGTTCCATCGAAGCTTCAGCTGGAGAAGACAAAACCGTGGCAGATGATGTTCGCACTCTGGAGGTACGGTATGGTGCCAACGGAGAACGGTTGCGCACATTCAGGGAGAGCATCAAAGAATTTCAGCAGGTAGAGTTTTTGGATTTCCCATTAGCTCCACGTACTACGCTGGATTACTGCCGGGCGATAGCCGCTGTGAGTGAAAGTGCTGTGCCCCAACATCACATGTGGGTTGGAGCTTCGAGGATACAGGAGGGGGACCGTAGCATATATGAGGATGAAACATTGGCTAGAGTTTTGGATGCTGCTATCACTTACGACAGCTTGGATGTGAGTAATCTGTGCTGCCAGGGATGCCTTCATATCTTGCAGCTGATCATTACATGGGACAATCGTACCGTGCAGGCGGGGGCATTGTCACCCCGAGCCTTACTGATCACGTGTCAAAGCAACTGGCTGCGCAGACCGCCATCATGAAGGAGAAGAGGAAGATGGAAGAGGCCAAAGGTGGACAGAAAGGAAAGAAGTCAAATCCAAAGGCCACCCCTAAGGATGGGGGTGGCAGTGGACAGTAGTTTTTTCACCTGTGGCAGCGGACGGTGCAGTGAGCGTCAGCTGCTTGTGGCCTTCATCACTGCAAGGATGGTTGTGCATGGTCGGCCCAATCGTGTTTTTCATTCTCCAGTTCCTGACCATCGGACCCGTGATGTTGTTCCTCTACCGCAACTTGTTGTGGAGGAGCTCAGAGATAGGAGAGTGTGCAGGAGTGTGGCCAAGAGAATTCATCATAGAGCTGAGATAGCCAAGAGAACAAATCGGGTCATAGCTGCCTTGAATTCGCTTTTTTCGGGGAGGAGGGCTGGGACGGACGTTCCTACAGTGAGAGCTTTGGATGACCTGCCGTTGAATCAGCGGCTTGCCATTTCCGATATCTTAAAGAATGTCAAGAAGCTCGGTCATCCTCCTCTGCATTTACATGGCTCTGAAGCCCTCAAGGCGCTTCGAGCGGCCAGCTCCACCTATGGCTTTCAGGAAGCTGGCGTGGGTGACGTTGTTCCATTAGATCTTCACTATCTTTCGCTTCCAGAGGAACGGGTGGTGGGTGTGGATCTGGTGGATGCGTTGCCGGAGTCGCTGCAGAGTGTTGTGACAGATTTTGAAGATCATATGCTGCAACATGCTGATGTTTGGACGTCTTTTTCGTCTGACCTCGATTCATTGCGGCCGTATGATGATCCATCTTTGAAGAAGAGGAGTGTGTACCTTGATTTTGTGAGAGAAGTGTATAAACGGGGCATCATTCGTTTTTCTCAGAATTGTCGAGGCAGAGTAGGTGCTTTTACCGTGTCCAAGAAGCCTAAGGTCATTGACAATGTGGTCACCCCCCGACAGAGATTGGTTTTGGATTGTAGACTTGTGAATGCTATGTTTAGACCATCGCCGCACACAAACCTGGGATCACTCACAGCCTTGAGTGAGATGTATATCCCAGACGGTCAAAACCTATTCATCTCAGGTGCTGACATTAAAGACTGCTTCTATGCGGTGCGGGTTGATGATGCATTGAGTGATTTTTTCGGCTTGATGCAGGACATCACTGGGGATGAAGTATATCGGGCGACTGGTGGTGAGTGTGGTGAGATGTATTCGGATGACATGTTTACTCCTGCAGTCAGTGTGTTACCTATGGGGTTTAGTTGGTCTTTTTACCTAGTGCAGTGCATACACGAACATTCGGTGTGTCGTGCCCTGGACATCGGCCGAGAACAACTGGTTTTAGAAGGTTTTCCAGCTCCCCTTTTGAGTGGTGGCGAGTGTGTTGCAATGCCATACTGCGACAACGCCCACGTGCTGTCGTTCTGTGAGGACCTTTGCAATGCTGGTAGCCTTGCAGCTCAGAGCGATTTGACGTCGCTGGGCTTCACTACTCACGAGGAGGAGC
Source organism: Cladocopium goreaui (assembly GCA_947184155.2). Classification (NCBI taxonomy): domain Eukaryota; class Dinophyceae; order Suessiales; family Symbiodiniaceae; genus Cladocopium; species Cladocopium goreaui. The sequence goes on along the minus strand of CAMXCT020003565.1, from coordinate 2,985 downwards.
AAGCAAATACCTTTTTCAAAACTTTGGGTGGCGTCGTTGACGGAGTGGCAGGGGAAGTGCGCACCACGCCGGAAAGGGTTTGGTTATTGATTTTTGCTTTCGAACACATTGCATATCACAAAGTACATCCTGATGTCGTTCAGCGTTTACTTGGTCATGCCATGGTAGTTTGTACAATCAACAGGTATGGCATGTGCATTTTTCGGCACTTATACGATTTCGTGGAGCAGGGGGGTTCGCAGCGTTTTCTCAATCTACAAGCTAGGAACGAGTGCTTAAATTTTCTTGGTATTATCCCAATGTTATTTGCATCTATGAGGAGACCCTGGTGTACCACAATTAATTGCACTGATGCCTCACCGATCGGATATGGAATTTGCCAATCTGAAGTTGATGGGGAGCGGGTCCAGAACATCGGACGCTGGCAGGAGAGATGGCGATACAAGCGCCTTCCGCCTGCTGAATGGGCGCCAAGGAGACGAGCGCTTGGGCTGGATGTTTTTGGGTCTGTTTCTACGGTGGTGGGATCTAGCAATTGTGATTTTGGGTTGGAACATGTTGTTGATAACGAGATTTTTCCGGAGGTACCTGTTGAAATTCTTCATCCGAAGCTTTGGAAAACAAAGAAGTTTGGTAGATGGGGCAATACTTCGGAGCATATTACTATCAAGGAGGGTAGGGCGCTTGTTCTTGCAGTACGTCGTTTGTGCAGAGCATCAAAGAACAGAGGGAAACGTCATTTGTTTTTGGTCGACAATCTTGGGCTGGTTTTAGCTATCAACAAGGGAAGGGCTCACAACGTTGCTTTGTTGCGTATTACTCAACAAGTCTCGGCTTTGGCTTTAGCAGGTGGTTTTTCGGTTAGGGTGAGATGGGTTCCTAGTGAGCTGAACGTGGCCGATGGCCCCTCACGTGGGCAAATCAAGCCGGGTTGTTTCAAGAAAGCAGCATGTGAGTCAGCCTTCAACAACAGCTATGAGGGTGTTGCCCCATACGGAGAGAAAAACAGTGACTGGCAAGCAAACTACCAGATGTTTGAGCAGAAGGGCTTTGAGTGCGGAAGCAAAAATGAGTCCACCGAGGACATCAAAGAAGAGAGTGCTTGCTGGGAAAGAGGAGAAGATAGCCGTTCCCATGAAGAAGCGAACCATTCAACGCCTACCCATCAGGGAAGAGGCCGACGTGGGGAAGCGTGCGAGACTGAGCAAGCTGACCTTGTTGGAGGAGAGGAGTGTCTCCAGCGAAGTTCAGCATCAATATGGTCAGCACTTGAAGAGGTTCGAGAAATTTCTGCCGGGAGGAAGGCACCAGCTGGCCACCAGACAGGTGCGACGAGTTTCTAGCCGACTTCCTCGACTTGGAGTTCATTCAAGGAAAGGCATCCAGCGAAGGAGAAAAGGTCGTAGCGGCAGTGGAGTACAAGTTCGCCGCGCTGCGTGGGAAACTGATTCGGAGTCGCAGAGCATTGAAGGGATGGAGGAAGGAGAGACCTTCGAGTTCCAGGCTGCCCCTGCCACGAATGGTGCTAAGACTTCTAAATTTATTTATTTTCACATCAGGCACTTAATGAAGTTATAAGTATATTATAAGTTGCTATTATCTTGCTAATATCTTGTTTAAATTGTTTTTTTTTTATTTTTTTGTTTTAAGTTCCACTAATCGTTTAGGTGAACTTGTAACATAATAATGAACATATAAGTAAATATAGTGGAATATTATTCAAAAATAAGTTGAAATAAGGGAAAAGAAGCGAAAATAAGTAAAAATATGTTTTTTGTCAGTTTTCAACATTGATGGACATGGAAACAATACACACCACTCAAAAAAAGATTGTAATAGAAATAAATGGAGAAAAGTAACTTACTGAGAAAATTTATAATGCTTAAACATACAGAAGGTAACAAATTTATTATTTTTAATGTATATACGTCAGAAAATTTTGAAAATGAGAAAATGTAGAAAATGAAGAAAATATTGAAAATGTTGAAAAGTCGGAAAAACAAAAAAATCAGAAAATTTAGAAAATTTTAAAAATTCAGAAGAGTCAGAAAATTAAAAAAATCTAAAATTCAGAAGATTCAGAAAATTCAGAAAATTTAGAAAAAAACAGAAAATTCAGAAAATTCAGAAATTTCAGAAAATTCAGAAAACGCAGAAAATTCACAAAATTCAGAAACCCAGAAAATTCAGAAAAGTCAGAAAATTCAGAAAATTCAGAAACCCGGAAAATTCAGAAAATTCAGACTTTACAATTTAAATTAAAAGGAAAACAATTCAGAAAATTCAGAAACCCAGAAAATTCAGAAAATTCAGAAAATTCAGGAAATTCAGGAAATTCAGGAAATTCAGAAAATTCAGAAAATTCAGAAAATTCAGAAATTTCAGGAAATTCAGAAAATTCAGAAAATTCTGAAAATTCTGAAAATTCTGAAAATTCTGAAAATTCAGAAAATTTGAAAATTCAGAAAATTCAGAAAATTCAGGAAATTCAGAAAATTCAGAAAATTCAGAAAATTCAGAAAATTCAGAAAATTCAGAAAATTCAGAAAATTCAGAAATTCAGAAAATTCAGACAATTAAAAAAAACAAAAAAAATATGAAAATTCTGAAAATCAGAAAATTCAAAAATTTCAGAAAATCCAGAGAATTTAGGAAATTTAGATAATTCGAAAAAAATCGCAATATTCAGAAATATATATATATATATACATAGATATATAAAATCGGAACCATGAAAATATCCAAACAAAAAACAGAAAACGCAACATTCTTATATTTTTTTAATTCAAAGATGTTTTACAAAACCCTATGACAGAAACATGTTTCGCCTTTTATCAATTTTAAACAGTAAAAAATAATGAAAAATTAACCTAAATTAAGTGAAAATAAGTGAAAATAAGTAAAAATGACTTCTATGATAAGTTAAGATAACTACTAATATTTTCATTAAGTGCCTGATGTGAAAATAAATAAATTTAGAAGTCT
>CAMXCT020003564.1:15534-60786 GCA_947184155.2 Cladocopium goreaui | reverse complement strand
AAGTTTAGATGACATGAAGTTGAGATGCTGTGAAGTTTAGATGACATGAAGTTGAGATGCTGTGAAGTTTAGATGACATGAAGTTGAGATGCTGTGAAGGTTAGATGACATGAAGTTGAGATGCTGTGAAGTTTAGATGACATGAATTTGAGATGCTGTGAAGTTTAGATGACATGAAGTTGAGATGCTGTGAAGTTTAGATGACATGGAGTTGAGATGCTGTGAAGGTTAGATGACATGAAGTTTAGATGCTGTGAAGTTGACATGACATGAAGTTGAGATGCTGTGAAGTTTAGATGACATGAAGTTGAGATGCTGTGAAATTTAGATTACATGAAGTTGAGATGCTGTGAAGTTGACATGACATGAAGACGAGATGCTGTGAAGTTGAGATGACATGAAGTTGAGATGCTGTGAAGTTTAGATTACATGAAGTTGAGATGCTGTGGAGTTGGGATGCTGTGAAGTTTAGATGACATGAAGTTGAGATGCTGTGAAGTTTAGATTACATGAAGTTGAGATGCTGTGAAGTTGACATGACATGAAGTTGAGATGCTGTGAAGTTTTAGATGACATGAAGTTGAGATGCTGTGAAGTTGACATGACATGAAGTTGAGATGCTGTGAAGTTTAGATTACATGAAGTTGAGATGTTGTGAAGTTTTAGCTGACATGAAGTTGAGATGCTGTGAAGTTGACATGACATGAAGTTGAGATGCTGTGAAGTTTAGATTACATGAAGTTGAGATGCTGTGAAGTTTTAGATGACATGAAGTTGAGATGCTGTGAAGTTGACATGACATGAAGACGAGATGCTGTGAAGTTGACATGACATGAAGAAAGATGCTGTGAAGTTGACATGACATGAAGACGAGATGCTGTGAAGTTTAGATTACATGGAGTTGAGATGCTGTGAAGTTGACATGACATGAAGTTGAGATGCTGTGAAGTTGACACGACATGAAGTTGAGATGCTGTGAAGTTTAGATTGCATGAAGTTGAGATGCTGTGAAGTTGACATGACATGAAGTTGAGATGCTGTGAAGTTTTAGATGACATGAAGTTGAGATGCTGTGAAGTTGACATGACATGAAGTTGAGATGCTGTGAAATTTAGATTACATGAAGTTGAGATGCTGTGAAGCTTAAACGACATGAAGTTGAGATGTTGTGAAGTTTAGATGACATTAAGTTGAGATGTTGTGAAGTTTAGATGACATGAAGTTGAGATGCTGTGAAGTTGAGATGACATGAAGTTGAGAAGCTGTGAAGTTTAGATGACATGAAGTTGAGATGCTGTGAAGTTTTAGATGACATGAAGTTGAGATGCTGTGAAGTTTAGATGACATGAAGTTGAGATGCTGTGAAGTTGAGATGACATGAAGTTGAGATGCTGTGAAGTTTAGATGACATGAAGTTGAGATGCTGTGAAGTTTAGATGACATGAAGACGAGATGCTGTGAAGTTGACATGACATGAAGACGAGATGCTGTGAAGTTGACATGACATGAAGACGAGATGCTGTGAAGTTGACATGACATGAAGTTGAGAAGCTGTGAAGTTTAGATTACATGAAGTTGGGATGCTGTGAAGTTGAGATGACATGAAGTTGAGATGCTGTGAAGTTGACATGACATGAAGACGAGATGCTGTGAAGTTGACATGACATGAAGACGAGATGCTGTGAAGTTTAGATTACATGAAGTTGAGATGTTGTGAAGTTTTAGCTGACATGAAGTTGAGATGCTGTGAAGTTGACATGACATGAAGTTGAGATGCTGTGAAGTTTAGATTACATGAAGTTGAGATGCTGTGAAGTTTTAGATGACATGAAGTTGAGATGCTGTGAAGTTGAGATGACATGAAGTTGAGATGCTGTGAAGTTGACATGACATGAAGTTGAGATGCTGTGAAGTTTTAGATGACATGAAGTTGAGATGCTGTGAAGTTGACATGACATGAAGTTGAGATGCTGTGAAGTTTAGATTACATGAAGTTGAGATGTTGTGAAGTTTTAGCTGACATGAAGTTGAGATGCTGTGAAGTTGACATGACATGAAGTTGAGATGCTGTGAAGTTTAGATTACATGAAGTTGAGATGCTGTGAAGTTTTAGATGACATGAAGTTGAGATGCTGTGAAGTTGACATGACATGAAGACGAGATGCTGTGAAGTTGACATGACATGAAGAAAGATGCTGTGAAGTTGACATGACATGAAGACGAGATGCTGTGAAGTTTAGATTACATGGAGTTGAGATGCTGTGAAGTTGACATGACATGAAGTTGAGATGCTGTGAAGTTGACACGACATGAAGTTGAGATGCTGTGAAGTTTAGATTGCATGAAGTTGAGATGCTGTGAAGTTGACATGACATGAAGTTGAGATGCTGTGAAGTTTTAGATGACATGAAGTTGAGATGCTGTGAAGTTGACATGACATGAAGTTGAGATGCTGTGAAATTTAGATTACATGAAGTTGAGATGCTGTGAAGCTTAAACGACATGAAGTTGAGATGTTGTGAAGTTTAGATGACATTAAGTTGAGATGTTGTGAAGTTTAGATGACATGAAGTTGAGATGCTGTGAAGTTGAGATGACATGAAGTTGAGATGCTGTGAAGTTTAGATGACATGAAGTTGAGATGCTGTGAGGTTTTAGATGACATGAAGTTGAGATGCTGTGAAGTTTTAGATGACATGAAGTTGAGATGCTGTGAAGTTTTAGATGACATGAAGTTGAGATGCTGTGAAGTTGACATGACATGAAGTTGAGATGCTGTGAAGTTTTAGATGACATGAAGTTGAGATGCTGTGAAGTTGACATGACATGAAGTTGAGATGCTGTGAAGTTTTAGATGACATGAAGTTGAGATGCTGTGAAGTTTTAGATGACATGAAGTTGAGATGCTGTGAAGTTGACATGACATGAAGTTGAGATGCTGTGAAGTTTTAGATGACATGAAGTTGAGATGCTGTGAAGTTTAGATGACATTAAGTTGAGATGTTGTGAAGTTTAGATGACATGAAGTTGAGATGCTGTGAAGTTGACATGACATGAAGTTGAGATGCTGTGAAGTTTAGATTACATGAAGTTGAGATGCTGTGAAGTTTTAGATGACATGAAGTTGAGATGCTGTGAAGTTGACATGACATGAAGTTGAGATGCTGTGAAGTTTAATGACATGAAGTTGAGATGCTGTGAAGTTTTAGATGACATGAAGTTGAGATGCTGTGAAGTTGACATGACATGAAGTTGAGATGCTGTGAAGTTTTAGATGACATGAAGTTGAGATGCTGTGAAGTTGACATGACATGAAGTTGAGATGCTGTGAAGTTTTGGATGACATGAAGTTGAGATGCTGTGAAGTTGACATGACATGAAGACGAGATGCTGTGAAGCTTAGATGGCATGAAGCTGAGATGCTGTGGAGTTGGCATGACATGAAGTTGAGATGCTGTGAAGTTTTAGATGACATGAAGTTGAGATGCTGTGAAGTTGACATGACATGAAGACGAGATGCTGTGAAGTTTAGATGGCATGAATTTGAGATGCTGTGAAGTTGACATGACATGAAGTTGAGATGCTGTGAAGTTTTAGATGACATGAAGTTGAGATGCTGTGAAGTTGACATGACATGAAGTTGAGATGCTGTGAAGTTTTAGATGACATGAAGTTGAGATGCTGTGAAGTTGACATGACATGAAGTTGAGATGCTGTGAAGTCTTAGATGACATGAAGTTGAGATGCTGTGAAGTTGACATGACATGAAGACGAGATGCTGTGAAGTTTAGATGGCATGAAGTTGAGATGCTGTGGAGTTGGCATGACATGAAGTTGAGATGCTGTGAAGTTTTAGATGACATGAAGTTGAGATGCTGTGAAGTTGACATGACATGAAGTTGAGATGCTGTGAAGTTTTAGATGACATGAAGTTGAGATGCTGTGAAGTTGGGATTGTGTGAATGTTGGGATTATACAAAGTTGAGAAGGTGTGAAGTGCGGACTATGTGAGCTTGAGATGATGTGAAGTGGGGATTTAAAATTCATCCGCAACTTGGGGTTTCTGCTTGAGACGTCCTTTTATTGTATACCTTTCGAAAAAATGATTTTTGGCTCCTCCAACCCGTCCCTGTTCATGGTAGGACAGGACAAGTTTGTCTGAAAATAGGGAACCCTATTCTATCTCATGGTTAAAGAACTTGAGGCCCAGGGGTAAGGGACGAAAGCTAGCTTGGCAGGGAGCTTGGCACGAAAACATGATGCTGAGGATGCAGATGCTGCCGTTTTTGCTGCCGACATGCCAATGGTGTCCCCGTGGGGGATTGAGCCACGGCCAAACTGCTTGTGAACCAGCCAGGGGGAGGGGGGGTAGTTAAATCATGTTAAGTATGGAGTTTCATGCGATGTGAGATTCCAGTTCCCCCCATACTTGCTAAAGCAAGAGGGACTTCAGCTAGCAGAAGCTAGCTTTCGTGACAAAGTTGTCCCAATGAAAATGGCACGAACTTGGGGCATCCCCCATTTTTACAACACCCCCTAACCAATCCATGATTAAATCACCGCAAAAAATCACTGTACATCTCCAAATTTAGGCTTGAGATGCATTCCGAAATATACAAACAATTCCCACAAACATTTCATGAACAATCCCTTCATTGTTTTCACAAATCTGAAATAACCTAAGCAGCGAATGATAACCCCAATGTCAAGCATCATGGGTCGTACCGGCGAGGAGTGCTGCTGCCAGTCTTTAGCGGAAATTTACCCAAATCCTTTTTGGTTCGGTCCTCTTTGAGGTGAGCAGCGTCCAGCTTCCCCAGCTTCCCCAGCTTCGCCTTCGCCATGGCACCCAGCGGCCAGCGGCCGCGGAACGCGGCGCGTCCGAGATTTCTTTGTGGTGACCGAGAGACGAGAGATGTAGATTTTTGCATTGTAAGGACGTAGAAAAAGGGATGCCTTTTCTTTGGGATTCATGCATATGCATACATAAGGGATATACTGATACCATGCAGCAAATCAACAAATAGGAGCATTAGGAGTCCTTGAGTTCTCCTTCGACTTCTTGAATCCAGTGACAAAAACCAAATGTTTTGTTCTGATACAGTTCTGAACTCATCACTCTTGCAGCTGCATGCTTTCAATTGCATTCGCAACTGAGGCTTGAAAAGAATATCGGAAGGAAAAAGGCGGCTTCAAGAGCAGAACATGAATGAAGATGACGTGCTTCACTGGTGGTTTCAAACATAAAATGTTTGTTAACCCTAGTGGAAAATCATCCCCAATTCCTGCGCTTCAAAGGGCCACCAAACCTGGAGTTGTTGCGCCCGGCCACTCGTTGCGATGATGACCTATAGGATAGTGCCACTTCATCACATCAGGATAGTCGTGAGTCCACCAAAATACAAGGCCTACCTCTGTAGAAATTGGTCTCTTGATACCTGCGCCATGACTATCCACCGGATTCCTTGGTGACTCCAACGTCCGAACCTCCACTGGGGCCTTAGACTTTGATCAATGCAAAACCGGGCATGTTGCTGAAACAACTGTGTAAGTTGATAAGTTCACAAAGAATCTAAGACATGTTATGACATCAAAGAATCCATAAATGTCATACTTATCTGCGGTATATCTGAAGTAAACATCACACTTGATAAACACCCACACATACACACATCTGAATCTGAGGCAGATTTGTTGTGTCTGTATGTAGATGTCGATATCAGGCGAAGGGAGGGGTGCGGACGTCCACATTTTTTGGCCGAGGTTTGGTCAACTGCTTTGCATGGTGGAATGGTGGAGAATGGTGGAGAATGGGGAGGAAGAGGTGAGGAGAATGAACAACAGGAAGAGGTGGTGGAAAACTTCAGGCTATTTTAAAAACTGTAAAATCGGCTAAGCTGCCAAATCTAGGCTCAACACAACCACAACATGACCATAACATCGGCATAGGCTGCTCCCAACATGGCCCAACACAGAACACATCTGGTGAAAGGAGGCATGTAGCTGAGGTCATCATTAAAAACATTCTATGACTGACTCACTGTAAAAACATATAAAGATCAGGTCTAGCTAATAATGAAACCGGTTCAGGAAGGAATTTGGAGTCTAATGCCAGGAGTTGAAAGTTTGGAGAGTGCTGATACCATGGAAAACTGAAGAAAACTGAAGAAAATCACAAAAAACTACGCAGACCCCAAGCTCGCAGGCACGCCGTTGTGGCGCGAAGCACATTTCCAAGTCAAAATGTACAAAACACACCAGGTTCGGACCACTTTTGGAAGTTGCGATGTCGAAAAAGTGCACGCCGTTGTGGCGCGAAGCACATTTCCAAGTCAAAATGTACAAAACACCCAGCGTCGGACCACTTTTGGAAGTTGAGATGTCGAAAAAGTGCACGCCGTTGTGGCGCGAAGCACATTTCCAAGTCAAAATGTACAAAACACACCAGGTTCGGACCACTTTTGGAGGTTCAGATGTCGAAAAAGTGCACGCCGTTGTGGCGCGAAGCACATTTCGAAGTCAAAATGTTAAAAACACTAGGGGTTCGGACCACTTTTGGAGGTTCAGATGTCGCTTCGCTTCGCTTCACTACACTACACTACACTACATTACCCTACACTACACTACACTCCACTACACTACACACACTACATTACACTACACTACACTACATTACACTACACTACAACTACCTTCCACTACACTTCACTACATTACACTACACTACACTCCACTACACTACAAATACAACTACAACTACACAACTACACTCCACTACACTCCACTACACTCCACTACACTAAATTACACTACTACACTACACTACATTAAACTACAAATACAACTACAACTACACAACTACACTCCACTACACTCCACTACACTGCACTACACTAAACTACACTACACTACACTACATTATGCTACACTACACTACACTCCACTACACTACACTAAATTACACTACTCTACACTCCACTACACTACATTACATTACACTACACTACCTTCCACTACACTTCACTACATTACACTACACTACACTCCACTACACTACAACTACAACTACAACTACACAACTACACTCCACTACACTACACTACACTACATACACACCACACTACACTACCTACCTTCTACTACACTTCACTACATTACACTACACTACACTCCACTACAAATACAACTACAACTACACAACTACACTCCACTACACTCACTACACTTACACTACACTACACTACACTACACTACACTACACTACACTACACTACACTACACTACACTCCACAACACTACAACTAAAACTACAGAACTACACTCCACTACACTACAATTACACTACACTACACTACACACTACACTACACTCCACACACTACACTACATTACACTACCTTCCACTACACCTCACTACGTTACTCTACACTACACTCCACTACACTACAACTACAACGACGACTACAACTACACTACACTCCACTACACTCCACTACACTAAATTACACTACGCTACACTACATTACACTACACTACACTCCACTACAGTACATTACACTACACTACACTACCTTCCACTACACTTCACTACATTACACTACACTACACTCCACTACACTACAACTACACCTACGACTACACAACTACACTCCACTACACTCCACTACACTAAATTACACTAAATTACACTACATTACACTACATTCCACTACACTCCACTACACTACACTACATTAAACTACATTACACTGAATGACACTGCACCACAGATAGACAGGCAGACAGATAGACAGATAGATAGATAGATAGGTAATTAGATGAAAGAGAGAGAGAGAGATAGATAGATAGATAGATAGATCGATAGATCGATAGATCGATAGATCGATAGATCGATAGATCGATAGATCGATAGATCGATAGATAGATAGATAGATAGATAGAAGATAGATAGGTAGGTAGGTAGATAGTCAGAGAAAGAGAGAGAAAGAGTGAGAGAGAGATCAATCACCTTGCGCTCCATCAGGATTCACTCTGCCATCCCTGATTCACAACAACCAACCTCTCCTATAGGTTTCTTATTTTTGAAACTTCCGCCACCGCCTTGTGCGGTACTACTGGTATATCTGTTGTCTACAAGCCGAATGTCAAGGGCAGCTGTCACCAACTTCCTGTGAAGGTTGCTTTTCTTCAATACCACCCTGGAAGCTGTAATAGCCCATGGCTTTGCTAACCAGCCAAACTCGACAGTGACGCAACGGCAACAACGTGTCGTGCGCTCCTTTGCGCGCAACGCTTCTGCGCCGAGATACCCAAGAATTGGTAGTGGTTTGTGCCAAACGAAAGAAGACAAATTATTTGACCAAAAACAATTGAAATGTGTTTATCCATTGGTGTCCCTTTTGTATGGGTAGCAACTGAAGGTGAAGGTCACAAGTTGGAATTTGAAGCTCTGTCAGTTTTGTCAATTGGCTGTCTTCCACTCTTCGCCTGCGAGAACAAGATCTGGCCAATCCGACACCGCTCGATACGGCCAACCATTGGAAGCCTGGTCACGAAAGTGCCGGGAAATTTTGGGATGCAACGATGCCCACACATTGGCATTGCTGCACAACAGCATGTTGACATGTTGCTGGTCGTTTGGGTTTCGAGTCTTCATCTGTGCCCAGTGCAAGAATGGTTTTGACATGAGGCTCTAGTCACTAGTCTGCGGCTGTTTGATCACTAGGGAAAAAAAACAGAAAATGCTAGTGGTTCAGGGCAAGCACAAGGCACATTCCTTGTTTATCCTTTTTTCATATGGTTCAACAATGCGAGAACAACCTGCGCTCCGCCAAAACGGAGGGCCCCGTCCCGGCGCCTCCCACTTTTTCCAACAACTTGGGAAATATCCTCGATAGAGGTCCCCTTCACCTCCGCAGGACTTGCACCACGCGGTATAAGCCTGGCCCAAGCAGAGCCCTTCACCAACTCTTTCCGATGAATCGAAGAGTGAAATTCTACATGCCATGCCCATCGTGGCAGTGTCATCCTTTAAGCGGATGGGCGCTGAAACCTATCATGGGTCGCAGCAGTAAATCATGATAAATCCATGGCATGTCCTATTCTAAGTTGGTCATCTATGGAAGATCCAGCACGAACACTTCTCCCATGGATAGTTTCATGTTCTCCAATCCGACTACAGTCTCCACTGCATGAGGAGGTAATAAATTGATAGCCGGGTGCCTGCCAAGAATTCGAAGGCATCACGCCGAGCTTGAGCCAACAAATTCCTGCGGAACACCCGTTTGTTCTGAGTAAATACCATTGAACATGCCTAAAATGCATTTCACAGGGACTCCTGAGTTTCGATGGGTAACCACATCTGTTTGGTAAGGATTCATCCCTACAGGAGAAAAATCAAAGTACAACATGTTGCAATATCACCGCATAGTCGAAGCATGAAAGCTGTGCCCAAGTTTCTGGAACCATATCATATGCAAGTAGAACAAGTCAAAATGATGCGCATTTTCTCATATCTCCACTTTTCGCTCTGTCAGTGGCAGGTTCATTGCTCCATAGATGACGCGGCTGTGAGCTTGTGCATAATATAATTTCTTGAATTTTGGCGTGAGAACAAAAATCACGAGAAAGTCTTCTGCACACACGGAAATGTGCTGCGTGCCGCAGGCTACTGATATCTGCGGTTGGGTTGCAAGTCCCACCTCTCAACGCCCATAGATTTGGAATGTGGAAACAAACCCAACGGGCACGCTGATCTTTAGCAGAATAGTTCTTATCTGGCAGCTTCGGCAACACGACTGCAACATGATCATAGGCTAGTTCCCCACAAACTCTGGATTTTTCATGATTTTTCAAGTTTTGCCTATACATTGCACTGGACTAGACAGCTGAGTCGCAGGCACTAAATTCAAGACTGGCAGGGAAAGCCATTGATGGGATATTGGAACCCCGTGGCCTCCCAAAAGGTCTAAAGCACACTTCTTCTGCCAAACATGCCTTGCACTTCTTTTTGTTTACCTGTCGAGTGTTGAGACTCAGCAGTGTTTTTTTGCAGGTCAATCGATCGACAAAGCCGTGCCGCAACTCGAGGGATTGTCTCTAAAATTCCCCAACATGCGTATTTCCATTGGAATAAGGATGATGAACCATGGTCCCAATGGTAGTCTGGGGACGAACATTTTGAGACAACCCCATGTCAAGATGTCCACCAATTCAACTTTTCTCCTGCCAAGGGCAGCTCCCCTGGCGAACGCCTATGGGCCTATGGTTTTGCTGTGCTCATCGGTCTCATCCCATTCAGCAGCCTTTCGTATAGAAGCTGTCGCTTGCCTCGGGCCCGCCTGCTTGGTGAGTAAAGAAGGGGATCTCTTCCCAACTACCCCTGCTGGCTACAAGCCAAATGTCAAGCCCCAGTGAAATGATAAAAATTGGCTACCAATTTTCCAGGAATGTGAATGTTGCTTTTTGTTGAGCACCTTTGAAGCTGCAATAGCCCATTCCTTGCTGACCGTTCAAATCAGTCAAACTCGACAGTGACACAACGGCACCCACGTGTCGTGCGCTCCCGTGCAACGGTTCTGCGCCAAGAGTGATCGGTACGTGTTACAGTATCAAAAATACTGGCATCGAAGGTGCTAAACTCAACGCCAAAGATTGTTATATACAGGAGTTGTCTGACAAGGCTACTCGTTCTGCTATTTGGGGCGGCCTTGCAGGCCAAAAACACAGTGACGCGGTTTGGTTCTGTGTCCTGGTGACAGAATAAGGCCCAGGAAGAAATGCCACTTCTATTGCGCAAACATTGGCACGGTGGCAGTTCTGGAACCTTCTGGCCAAATTACGATTTAATACCATCTACAGTCTACAGACAGATGTCTACAGTATAAATTGTTTTCTATGGACCCTCGAACATGTACTCTTGCACGCTTGACCGCATCCCAGAACAACATATCCTTGCTTACAAACTTTGCAAGAGAAGCTTCACAGACTCCACTTTGGCTGTAGATACCAAATTCAAAACTGCGTATAGTTATTTGGGGCGGTCTTGCAGGCCAAAAACACAGTGACGCGGTTTGGTTCTGAATCTGTCGCACGTGGGAAGCTTGATGTTTTGACCTGTAAACATTCAAACCATTTCAAACCTAATACTACTTTGGACCCACAATTGATACTTAAAATTCTGCTCGAGCGTTTCTTGCACAAACAGAGTTCGACAAAATGGTATCCGTTGTGGTGCATCACGGTTCAATCCAAGAAAATTGCGGGCACGAGATTTCAAAATTGATATGTTGAATTCAGTAAAAATGCAGTAGCAGTAGTCCTCCCAACCTGCTGCGCACCAACATGGCGACGGATGGGCATGGCCACGGACAGCCACCTTGATTTGGAAACTCGATACTGTCGCGGGGTTTTTGCGTGGCTTTCGCACGACTTTCACAGATTGGACACCAAAGACGAGTTGTTTGAAAAGGCTGCTCCTGCTGCAAATTAGGGGCAGCCTTGCGTGCCTAACAAACACAGGTTAACATGGCTCGGTTCACAATCTTTCTCACTTGGGCAACTTAATGTTTGCCCAACATTACCCTGGACCCCCGGGTAGTCCACCTGGCCGTCCATGCAGGACAACTTGAAACTCCTTGAAGAGTACATGAAATACGTTGGGACGCTAAAATTGCAGCTTAAAGAAAACAGCCAAAAACGCCGGCGTGTAATTGTCATGCCTCTTTTGCTGCGATGGAGTTTTAGGCTTGGACAGCTCCCCGGCGACAGCACCCGGCAACAACAACTTGTGGCAAACGCGCTTTCTGGAACAACGCTCTGCTGGAACGTAAAATGAAGCTGGATGGGCCAGGGCCTTCCCTGGTGAGCTACTCACAGACTAGACCCTAGCACTACTCAGCCATTTGCTTCGCGGTCCAAATTGAAGCAAACTCTTGAAACCTCCTTCTTGGCCCTATGGCTCTATTGCTTATAAGTGTCCTGGTGGCAGAATAAGGCCCCGGAAGAAATGCCACTTCTATTGTAGCATGGCTCGGTTCACAATCTTTCTCATTTGGGCAACTTAATGTTTGCCCAACATTACCCTGGACCCCGGGGTACTCCACCTGGCCGTCCATGCAGGACAACTTGAAACTCCTTGAAGAGTACATGAAATACTTTGGGACACTAAAATTGCAGCTTAAAGACAACAGCCAAAAACGCCGGCGTGTAATTGTCATGCCTCTTTTGCTGCGATGGAGTTTTAGGCCTGGGCTTTGGACAGCTCCCCTGCGACAGCACCCGGCAACAACAACTTGTGGCAAACGCGCTTTCTGGAACAACGTTTTGCTGGAACGGGAAAGCGACAGACTAGACCCTAGCACTAGTCAGCCATTTGCTTCGCGGTCCAAATTGAAGCAAACTCTTGAAACCATTTCCCTTTGGCTGCATATACCAAATTCAAAACTGCATAGTTTGTCTGAAAAGGCTACTCCTTCTGCTATTTGGGGCGGTCTTGCAGGCCAAAAACACAGTGAGGCGGTTTGGTTCTGAATCTGTCGCACGTGGGAAACTTGATGTTTTGACCTGTAAACATTCAAACCATTTCAAACCTAGTACTACTCTGGACCCACAATTGATACTTAAAATTCTGCTCGTGCGTTTCTTGCACGAAAAGAGTTTGACAAAAAGGTACCCGTTGTGGTGCATCATGGTTCAATCCAAGAAAATTGCGGGGACGAGATTTCAAAATTGATATGTTGAATTCAGTAAAAATGCAGTAGCAGTAGTCCTCCCAACCTGCTTCGCACCAACACGGCGACGGAGGGCATGGCCACGGACAGCCACCTTGATTTGGAAACTCGATACTGTCGCGGGGTTTTCGCGTGGCTTTCGCACGACTTTCACAGATTGGACACCAAAGACGAGTTGTTTGAAAAGGCTGCTCCGTCTGCAAATTAGGGGCAGCCTTGCGTGCCTAACAAACACAGGTTAACATGGCTCGGTTCGGAATCTTTCTCACTTGGGTAACTTAATGTTTGCCCAACATTACCCTGGACCCCCAGGTAGTCCACCTGGCCGTCCATGCAGGACAACTTGAAACTCCTTGAAGAGTACATGAAATACTTTGGGACGCTAAAATTGCAGCTTAAAGACAACAGCCAAAAACACCGGCGTGTAATTGTCAGAGTTTTAGGCTTGGACAGCTCCCCTGCGACAGCACCCCGCAACAACAACTTGTGGCAAACGCGCTTTCTGGAACAACGTTTTGCTGGAACGGGAAAGCGACAGACTAGACCCTAGCACTAGTCAGCCATTTGCTTCGCGGTCCAAATTGAAGCAAACTCTTGAAACCATTTCCTTCTTGGCCTTATGGCTCTATTGCTTATAAGTGTCCTGGTGACAGAATAAGGCCCCGGAAGAAATGCCACTTCTACTGCGCAAACATCTTGGCACGGTGGCAGTTCTGGAACCTTCTGGCCAAATTACGATTTAATACCATCTACAGTCTACAGTATAAATTGTTTTCTATGGACCCTCGAACATGTACTCTTGCACGCTTGACCGCATCCCAGAACAACATATCCTTGCTTACAGACTTTGCAAGAGTGCCAATGCCAGAAGTTTCACAGAATCCACTTTGGCTGCATATACCAAATTCAAAACTGCATAGTTTGTCTGAAAAGGCTACTCCTTCTGCTATTTGGGGCGGTCTTGCAGGCCAAAAACACAGTGAGGCGGTTTGGTTCTGAATCTGTCGCACGTGGGAAACTTGATGTTTTGACCTGTAAACATTCAAACCATTTCAAACCTAATACTACTTTGGAACCACAATTGATACTTAAAATTCTGCCCGAGCGTTTCTTGCACAAAAAGAGTTCGACAAAATGGTACCCGTTGTGGTGCATCATGGTTCAATCCAAGAAAATTGCGGGTACGAGATTTCAAAATTGATATGTTGAATTCAGTAAAAATGCAGTAGCAGTAGTCCTCCCAACCTGCTGCACACCAACATGGCGACGGATGGGCATGGCCACGGACAGCCACCTTGATTTGGAAACTCGATACTGTCGCGGGGTTTTTGCGTGGCTTTCGCACGACTTTCACAGATTGGACACCAAAGACGAGTTGTTTGAAAAGGCTGCTCTGTCTGCAAATTAGGGGCAGCCTTGCGTGCCTAACAAACACAGGTTAACATGGCTCGGTTCGGAATCTTTCTCACTTGGGTAACTTAATGTTTGCCCAACATTACCCTGGACCCCCGGGTAGTCCACCTGGCCGTCCATGCAGGACAACTTGAAACTCCTTGAAGAGTACATGAAATACTCTGGGACGCTAAAATTGCAGCTTAAAGACAACAGCCAAAAACGCCGGCGTGTAATTGTCATGCCTCTTTTGCTGCGATGGAGTTTTAGACTTGGACAGCTCCCCTGCGACAGCACCCGGCAACAACAACTTGTGGCAAACGCGCTTTCTGGAACAACGTTTTGCTGGAACGGGAAAGCGACAGACTAGACCCTAGCACTAGTCAGCCATTTGCTTCGCGGTCCAAATTGAAGCAAACTCTTGAAACCATTTCCTTCTTGGCCTTATGGCTCTATTGCTTATAAGTGTCCTGGTGACAGAATAAGGCCCCGGAAGAAATGCCACTTCTATTGCGCAAAATCCCTACCCCTATAGAGGGGGAGGGCTGGGGGGGACAAAACCAACCTGTTGAATTCCACTTTTTTTTGCTTGGAAACCCTGGGATAGTGATCCAATTGCTCAAATGGAACTTTAAAGTAACATGTCTTGACAAGCCTTGGGCACTGGTTAGAAAATACTTGCGCTTAGCTCCGGAGGAGCTAAGCGCAAGTGTGAAGATGGCAGCGCAATTTTTGGAGGGATGCCACCCTACACATGTGCTGCTTCAGTCTGACATGTGCTTAGCCCCTCCGGAGCTAAGCACAAGTATTTGATTTTCATCTGTTTGCCAATGATATGGAATGACGAGGAAGGTAGGGATCATCTACAGTCTACAGTATAAATTGTTTTCTATGGACCCTCGAATATGTACTCTTGCACGCTTGACCGAGTCCCAGAACAAGTCGGTCCAAGTCCAGGCCTGGTTAAACTTGGCCTTTAGGACTGAGGTTTTCTCTATGTGATTATTTTTGAGGTTGTATTTTTGTGAGACTTAGCCGAGCAAGGTCCCACCCCCAAAGATATCCAATGCTTGAAAAATTGAGGGCGCAACTTCGAGATTTGCGAAAATAGTGACGTGGACACCTGACACCGTGAAAAAAACGTGAAAAAGCCATGAAAAGCCAGTGAAAACCCCGTGAAAAGGCCGTGAAAAACCCACAAAATCAGGATAATCAGGTTTGTGCAAGAAATGCAAAAAGAATGGCTTTGCGATTTTGTGACCAATTTTTCTCATGAGTGCTCCCGCTCTATGTGGATGCTGCTGATCTTACGGTGCGGAAATTTCGTTTTTTTCAATGTATGAGCTTTTTGAGGCCTTTAGTCATTTTGGTCCTTTACTCTAACGGCCGCGTTAAACTCGTCCTTTGGACTGACTGGGTCTCCTTGCTTACAAACTTTGCAAGAGTGCCAATGCCAGAAGTCTCACAGAATCCACTTTGGCTGCATATACCAAATTCAAAACTGCATAGTTTGTCTGAAAAGGCTACTCCTTCTGCTATTTGGGGCGGTCTTGCAGGCCAAAAACACAGTGACGCGGTTTGGTTCTGAATCTGTCGCACGTGGGAAACTTGATGTTTTGACCTGTAAACATTCAAACCATTTCAAACCTAGTACTACTCTGGACCCACAATTGATACTTAAAATTCTGCTCGTGCGTTTCTTGCACAAAAAGAGTTCGACAAAATGGTACCCGTTGTGGTGCATCATGGTTCAATCCAAGAAAATTGCGGGTACGAGATTTCAAAATTGATATGTTGAATTCAGTAAAAATGCAGTAGCAGTAGTCCTCCCAACCTGCTGCGCACCAACATGGCGACGGATGGGCATGGCTATGGACAGCTACCTTTTTGCATGGCTTTCGCACCACTTTCACAGATTGGACACCAAAGACGAGTTGTTTGAAAAGGCTGCTCCGTCTGCAAATTAGGGGCAGCCTTGCGTGCCTAACAAACACAGGTTAACATGGCTCGGTTCGGAATCTTTCTCATTTGGGTAACTTAATGTTTGCCCAACATTACCCTGGACCCCCGGGTAGTCCACCTGGCCGTCCATGCAGGACAACTTGAAACTCCTTGAAGAGTACATGAAATACGTTGGGACGCTAAAATTGCAGCTTAAAGACAACAGCCAAAAACACCGGCGTGTAATTGTCATGCCTCTTTTGCTGCGATGGAGTTTTAGGCTTGGACAGCTCCCCTGCGACAGCACCAGGCAACAACAATGTGTGGCAAACGCGCTTTCTGGAACAGCGTTCTGCTGGAACAGGAAAGCGGCTAGACACGCCAAGCCCTTCCTTGCATGCCAAAAACACAGTGACGTGGTTTGGCTCTGAATCTTTTGCACCTGGACTCAGGAGCCTCAGCCCTCAGCAAAGCATACCCAAACAGTTATCCAAAAACGGGACACTTCAGCCACGCAGACATGGCCTCACATAGGTTGAAACCTGGGCCAAATTGAACTGTTGCATCAGATCCCCGTAGATCGCACGGGATCAAAGACTAGCAACAACTCGGATTCTTCAGGTGCCTGCGCAAATCTAGATACGCCAAACTCAATACGCTGCGGCGCAAAGCTGGATATGCCGCGCCTTTTCCGAATCCGTCCGACTCGTGGCACATCCTCGCAAGATACTTGGAACGACTGAGCACAGCAGGAATGCTGCAGCCGCGGGGCTGGGCCCCTATCGCAGCATAATTATCGAGCTCCTCGGTGAGGAGCGGGCAGCCCAGCTGTTATATCAAACCTCGAACATCGGCGACGTGTTGGAGTTGGAACCGTACCTTGGCAACAGCCACAGAATCTGTGGGAAGTGGCCAACCAAGTCGTGCTGTGGGTGATCGAGGGCAAAGGGGATGTGGCTTTCTGCCTGTCTGGCACCCTATTTTCCTTCCACCAATTTTTGGTGCCTTTCCCAGTTTGCCAGCTTCTCTTTGTTCCTTTCTTGCCTGCAGACCAGCAGAATCGGGACATGGGATTATGATCAGGTTTTCGTTTATATATTTATAGGTTTATAAATAGTGGTATTCAGACCTTTCGCGAACCTTACGCCGCCCTTTCGCGGCCTTTCGCCACTGCAGTAAAACATACACATCCATGTCTGCAGATGTCACTTGGATACTAAAAGCCTCCCACGGGTTTTAGGACGACTCCCACATTGCTGTCTTGGTTGATAAGAAATTGCACTGGCAAATGGTTGTGCGTTGGGAAGGGGTGCGTGATCTTAAGATCAACTGAGGAGCTCCACGGCTCTGGATGGAAGCATCCAACAAGGTAGATATTGCTATCATCAAAATATAACTGTAAATTGCACCCTCGATACTTGTGCTTGGGATATACTACATTTATGTTCTGGATGGCTAGGCTAACGACTAAATAATTCCCAGCATTGAATCTGGCCCCCGCTATTTTTCTGGATCAATTCCCCAAGTTAGATAGTAGCTGGCGCTAGAATAGAGGCGTCAGGCATGCCCCCGCGCAAGAGACCGGCGGCAGCTGCAAAGAAGCGGCCTGCAGCGAAGGAAGAGAAGAGAAGCAGGACTGCAAACTTGGGAACCTGGGGCCAGTGTGCAAAAGTAATATCCAACCATCTTGATCTGGGTAGTCATATTTGCTCAAGTCATGAGTGATTCAGAGGGATCAATTTTGTGCCAATCAGATGATAGTGATGTGGACCGGCCGATAGTGTTTTTGAGCTGTGAACAACAACTGTACAGCTCGTTTGGCCTAGTCCACTTCGTATCGAGCATGACGAGTTATTCTCAACATGTTGATCCTATCAAGGGTGGGCACCTGGCAGCACCTGCTGTGCATTTGCTATGTGGCCCAAACCAGGTCATAGCTGATTCTGCAGGAAGTGTTTTCACCTTGCAGCTGATGGAGTTGATCAGGCAAAGACGATCAAGTCCAAGCCACCCGTAGCCAGCAAAACGGAAATTCACTGTCGCAAGCTGGACGTCCCCAAATCCATTTCTTAAAACTTAAAACTTTTGGGAAGTAAACCATACTGTACTGTATCTCTCATTCCCTGTGAGACAGTGCGGCAAAAAAAAAATGTCCCATCTGGTGGGTTTTGTCGGATGTCTGCACATGTAACAAGCCTGTTTGATATCCAGGCAAAATTGTTTTTTTTCCCTTTCCCCTCTGGATTCTCATTCTCCTCTCTAAGGGCAATTGTCCAAAAGCCGACCTGCTAGCGCTTTTTCTTGTGCATTTCAGCAGAATGTCGTGGAATTTTCTGGAAATTAGTGGAACTGTCTGGAATTTAATGGAATGTAACGGAATTGAATGACCGGACAAAAGCTGGCCGTTTGCAGCGCTTGTAACTGGCAAGGGGGAAGGTCTGGGTAAGGAAACATGTTCGCGGACCTTCGCGAAGAAGCAACTATAATACTTATGACTATGCATCATTTGGTCCAAGCCAGCCAAAGAAACAAAGCGGTAAACACACAAGCAGCCGGGAACTTGCCAGCACTGATCTGCAGCTTTGATTTTAACTCCGATAGTTTTTCCCCAAATCCATTTCTTAAAACTTAAAACTTTTGGGCTGTAAACCATATACTGTACTGTATCTCTCATTATCTATGGCTATCTGAGATAGTTCATTCCCAAGTTTCTCCGTTTCTCCTATCCATTTCTGCTCCTCCAAGGGAAGCGATCACCAAAAACTGATCGGGTCCAGACATGTCAAAGCCACAGTACCAACAGCCACAAGCCACTGGCCAAACAGTCAGACATGCTGCATGCAGGATGAAAGACTTTGTCTGCCACTTCCAAGTTTTGATGTCCCTTTTGAGCACAAGAAATTGATTTGCAGCTTTGATTTTAACTCGCAGCTGCCACAACAAAAAGTATCCTCTTACAAGCTTGGCAACCCAAGAGGAGCTCTCTATATGTTCCAAAGCGCCACCAAACGGACACAAGTTCGCATTCATTGCCTTCGGCGCTTTTGACAGCCTCAGTTTCTATAGCATGTGCCAAGTCTTCAATTGTCACGCATTCCACGGTTTTCCGCGTTTGCTGTGTTTATACACAAGGTCACATGTTTTTCTATGTTTATCCACCATTTGTGTTTCTCCACCCTTTTGCAAGTTATATGCGGTCCTTTAGAGCAAGAGCGGCTGGACATCGGGCTGAATTGGGAGCTTCCTCGACGCATCGCCTTCACATTGGTGGTCGCAGGTCTGAGGGTCAAAATGTTCCACTATTTTCCATATCAAGGCTTTCTGCCTGTGAAATTAAGTGCACAATGAAAAATTGAGCAGCATTCACAACTGACTTAGTCGTAGCTCTTGCAACTAGCACCTCGGAAGTTTGATAGGTTCGGGTCAGGAAACGTTCTTATTGCACCTGTCGCAAACAAGCTATGGGAAGAAGATTTTCAACCCAGAGTGGCAAACAAAAAACCTTTTACCCTCTCGGTTGTGAACGTTTAGACACAAATTTGAACATCCCAAGTCCACTTCCTCTTACTTTTGTCTTCCGATAGTTTCGTCGGTTGTTCCTGCGTCCAACTTCAACTGCGGCATTCCTTGAAGCGTCTCGTGCTGGTCGGGGGTTCTCCCGCCGACTAGTCAGGATCAACTTTTGGGTTGCGCATGACAGA
This sequence comes from Cladocopium goreaui, assembly GCA_947184155.2. Classification (NCBI taxonomy): domain Eukaryota; class Dinophyceae; order Suessiales; family Symbiodiniaceae; genus Cladocopium; species Cladocopium goreaui. The sequence continues at coordinate 41,022 of CAMXCT020003564.1, read as the reverse complement.
TCGTGAGAAACCCCCCAAACACAAACACATTTGTTTACTCAAATCTTGACGTATCAGAAAATGGCCGTGACAGCCAGTGACAGATTCGGATCTGGCTGGCATACCTGGGGCAAAAGACACGTGTCTAACATGCAAAGGACAATGTGTCCTTGAAATTTGCTTCAATTTCCAGCACAGCTGCTCGCGTCTGATGAAAATCAGAGCACCACCGGTGTAGTTCAGGAGAATTTGGAAACCAAAGCGAGCTTTGGTGGTGAATTTTGGCCCAACTTCTTGTGCAGATTGAATCGGATTGGTCCAGTGTTCGGCGAGGTCCCCCTGTGAAACACCAGTGACAGCCCCTTCAAAACCAAACCTTCTAAATAAGCAGAAAACGAATAGTTTTGGCAGGGAAAACATGCTGCGCTAAGTACGGGAATTCGATGCACTTTCCAATTTTTAACCCCTAAGGTTGAGAAATAGCTTCTTTCTCATGAGTGAGCTTGTCCCACCACCTTTTGATCTTCAACGTTGCGAATGATTGCTTAATGTTGTTGATGCAGGGGTCAGTTGGAAAAAAGCTCGGTCCACTTTGCCAATTACTGTAATACCAAACCGACTAAGCGAGTTCGTCAGTGAGTGCCTGCAAACTGGATCCTGCACTGAAGCTCGGTCGGTTTTTTTCAAGGTATGAGTTTTTTGAGGCCTTTAGTCATTTAGGTCCTTTACTCTAACGGCCGCGTTAAACTCGTCCTTTGGATTGACTGGGTATTTTAGATCCTGGATCCGGCAAAAGGTTCGCATTGCTCAGGGCACCTAACTTTTTAGCTCAGGTTCACAGCGCGCCTGCCCCGCAGGTCCCTTGCAATTCAAAATTACCTTTCTCATCAGCAAGCTCATTTCAATCCTGCATGAGCGCCTTGATCTGCGAAGACGGCGAAGATTTTTGATTCCGATTCGACCGCGGCTGCCTCCACGCACATGACAGCAACTCAGCTTCGGCAGGTTCGAAGGCAGCGCGCGCGGCCGACAGAAAGGCTCTTGGCAAACGGCTGTCGTCTTTCCCAAACTGCTGAAGAGACACAACAGAATACGCATACAGAATGAAATGTTGGTTTTTGAAGCTGGCAATTCATATCATGGCAGCTGGCCTTGAAGGGGTTGTTTTGAAGCGGAACCTGCGCCAACACTTAGGTTGCAAGAACATGCTCGGTTTGGCCCTGTAACGCCATCGATTGGCAGCCGATTGCCATGTCATCGGGAATCATTCCTGCTGCTCAAGTGACGTCTTCGAAGCTCGCATCTTTCAAACCCCATTGTCAACCCTTCTTTTGCTTGCTTAAGCTTCGAACTGAACTGCTCAAGTCATTTAGAACACAGCAGCCCGTCAGCCGCCAGCCCTCTCACGTCTCAAGAGTTCTATTGAACGAGGAGTCAAATGCCTCGAGCCCAACCTTTCCCATCGATCCATGCACATGAATACACATTGTGGTTTCCAAGCCCAAGGGGTTCAAGAGAACCCGTCCGACGGAGGCATGGAAGAGATGTCTTGTGCACGAAGCCAACATGTCGTGTCACTTGGCAGACCTGGATGTCCGTTGAACATGGTGAACAATATGCCTCAACAAATGACTCAAAAGCCTATGGATCCTGGCCACGCCCCGATGCTTGATATGGAAGCCGTTTTGTTCTCTTGATGCATGGTACCACGGATTGAGCAACCAACAGCAAATCACGTGACTTGAGTGACGCCAGGGCCGTTTTTGTTCAGAATTAAAGTGTAGACTGATTTTTGCAAACCCAACATGTTCGAGCAAAGCCTTTTTCACAGTCTTTTGGGCTGCTGTACCTTTTCGAATCCGAGAAGGCTCTCCAACGCGGATTGGCTTCAGTGCTTCAGTGCTTCAGTGCTTCATTCCCTTCACGGCGGCGGGGCGGTGGGGTGCTCCAGCCGAACTTTGAACTCGTGGCTGCATGGGATCTCAAATTCGATGTGCTTTTTTGGCATTCAAAGATCTGGCCCCGCTGAAGTTCTTTTTGAGAGGCCTGTAGACCATAGACTCTAGGCTTTAAACAATCCAAGCCCCTGAAAGCATGCATGTAAAAAATCATTGCTCGAGCAGAAAAATGACCCTAGCGAAAGACTATAAGGACACCAAAATGGTGTTCACTGGTGCCTACTTGGACAAAAAGTATGGCTTACCAAAAACTCATCGTGACCAGACATGTCAAAGACACACCGAGCCACTCGGGGAACAGTCAGACATGCTGCAGGCTTAAAGACTTCGCCTGCCACTCATTCCAAGTTTTGACGTGCCTCTTGAGCACTCATTCCAAGTTTTGATGTCCCTTTTGAGCACGAGAAAGGTCTCAAGCACGTCCTCGTGCAACTGCTTTGGCACGGCTTCACGGAAACACACGACCACGTAAGTCCTTTCTGTCTAGAGTATAGAGATGTGGCATGATGCCAAGATTGTGATGAACTGAAGACTTGCACTACACTACTGTGCATATTTCGCATAAATAGTGGTATTTAGACCTTTCGCAAACCTTTCGCCGCGCTTTCGCGGCCTTTCGCCACTGCAGCAAACACGTCCATATCTGCAGATGTCACTCGGAGACTAAAAGTCTTCCACGGGTTTTAGAACGACTTCCAACTGAACAGGGAGTCGCTTGCCTCGAGCTCAACCTTTCCCATTGATCCATGTCTTGGCAGACCTGGATGTCGGTTGAACACGTTGAACAACATATATCTGAACAAATGATTCAAAAGCCTCTTATGAATCGGCCGCGCCTCAACCCTACCTGCTTACGCGCTATGTCGTAAGGATTTGTTTACACGCTGCCTTACGCGTTGCTTGCCCCGACGCGGTGAGCTTAATTAAGCTAGACTGACAGGGCTCAGATTAAACAATACAAAAAGGCGTTTGCTGTCGCTCAAGTGTCATTTCAGATCAGATTGATTTTTCAAATCCAACATTTTGAAGCTTAGCATATTTTGGGTTGCTTTACCTTTTCCAAATCTGAGGAAGCTCTCCCACGCCGATTGGCTTCAGAGCTTCGTTCCCTTCACAGAGGCGGTAATCCAGCCAAACCTTGAACTTGCATCTGGTCTCAAATCCAATGTTTTTCCGGACATTCAGACTTGGGCCCCGCTGCTTTTTTGATTTTTTTGGGTGTAGACTTAAACAATCCAAGCCCCGAAAAGCATGCATGGAAAAACTCATTACCCGCGCAGAAAAATGACCCGAGCAAAAGACAACAATAATGCCACAATCCTGTCAATTGGTATCTCGAAAGGAAGGATCGCTTACCAAAAACTGATCGGGTCCAGACAGGCACAAGCCACTGGGCAAACAGTCAGACATGCTGCATGCAGGATGAAGACTTTGTCTGCCACTCATTCCAACCCTGTCGGTCCAAGTCCTCGCTAAACTAGGCCTTTGCCTAAAGGCCTAGTTTAGGACTGAGGTTTTCTCTATGTGACTATTTTTGAGGTCATATTTTTGTGAGACTTAGCCGAGCAAGGTCCCACCCCCAAAGATATCCAATGCTTGAAAAATTGAGGGCGCAACTTCAACGAGATTTGCGAAAATAGTGACACCGTGAAAAAAACGTGAAAAGGCCATGAAAAGCCAGTGAAAACCCTGTGAAAAACCCGCAAAATCCGGTTTGTGCAAAAAATGCAAAAAGAATGGTGTTGCGATTTTGTGACCAATTTTTCTCATGAGTGCTCCCGCTCTATGTGGCTGCTGCTGATCTATGTCAAAGACACACCGAGCCACTCGGGGAACAGTCAGACATGCTGCATGCAGGATGAAAGACTTTGTCTGCCACTCATTCCAAGTTTTGATGTCCCTTTTGACAAGAAAGGTCTCAAGCACGTCCTCGTGCGACTGCTTTGGCACGGCTTCACGGAAACACGCGACCACGTAAGTCCTTTCCGTCTAGAGTCTATATTTGTGATGAACTGAAGACTTGCACTACAATACAGGGATGTGTCTGTGGATGGCACAAGGGGCGCAGGGGTTGGCACATCTGGCACTGGTGAAACAGCATGAAACGACCGCAAAGCTGGCCAATGTTTCAGGAGCAACGCTAGCTTGGCAAAGCGAACCTGTTTTATTAATCTTCAAACAAGTGCCGGGAACAGTGTCCAAGCTGGCTGCATTGCAAATGTCAGCTGCGGGATCTGAACAGTCGCACCAGCCTGCTGTTCACCGCTAGGCAACAAGAAAATCGCACCACCTTTCTCCGTTTTAGCATTCTTTGGCTCAAGATGTTGCGGAGTCAGCAACAAACAACATGTTTGGAAAGACGGCAGAACCTCTAGGTTTGAGAGTTAAGTTATAGAATCGTCTCCGATCAAACAGACTTTTCAAACCGAACGACAGTTTGCATCCCGCACGATTTTGTTTGCAACTGTTTACGTGTTGTTTTTGTCTTGTTTTGTTTTACGATTTGGTGATCTTACAAAACTTCTTCAAAAAGGAATTGGCTTCAGTTTTACGGTTGCAATGATGCCCGAAGGATGGAAACATGTTACGTTCCAGCGGCTTCCCACTAATCTCACAACGTCTTTGGAATCTCAAGAGCTGTGCGATGTGGCAACTGTCTGTGTCCAGTCATGTGAGCCATGTTCTAAATGTCTTACATCCTGGCACCAAATAAGGAAATGCTTACGCCAGTGCTTACGTTTTGCTTACGCGCGCACAAGTTTTGCTTACGCGCATATCTTGTCTTACGCGGATCTTACGCTGGCTTACGCGCACCACAGCTTTGCTTACGCCACACCCTTACAAGGGGCCCCTTGCTTAACATGAACACAAGAGTTTAGAACGTAGCTCATGTGTGATACTTGATGCCTCGGACATCTTGCAGATCGGTATGCAAGCCTTGCCACCTGGTTCCAAGCTTAATCTTGTCGGACAGATGTCAGGCAAAATCATGCAAAATCGCTTTATGCACAAATTGGTGCGATTGCTTTGCCAAAACTTCCTAGAAACCAATACCAAGAATTGCCCTTCTTTGTCTGCCTAGACTAAGTTGGCCCGGCTTCTGATGAAGTGAAGCCTGGTACTGGACTTCAGGTGCGCGCACTTGGACAGCAAGAATAACTTCCCACTGAAGCTTCTATTCGACTTGCCAAGACAACCTTTGCCGATTCGAGCGCTTTCATTGGCCTCACTGGGATTCGATTTGCCTTGTTGAGCGGCATGGAATCATGGAGGGCTCCTGCTTCTATGAGCTGAGTCGAGCCTCATTTTGTGAGGTGCCATGCTTTGCTGCCGGAACCCCCTTTGAAACTGAGTTCTGTATTTTCTTTGCCAGTCATCACTCGCATGGTTTGTACTGTCCACTTCTTGACAGTACAGCTGTGTTTCGACACAAGACATGGTCCAATGACGGATTTGACAACTGTCACTGGCACATTCTGTCGGGGAAATGTTCACATTGCTTCAGGTTTGGTATCCCAATGAACCTTTCTATCCACCCATGAACAATTCTGCTTGACAGTCTGTCTGGAGAGCTTCAGTCAAGAGCACATTCTGTCGGGGAAATGTTCACATTGCTTCAGGTTTGGTGTCCCAATGAACCTTTCTATCCACCCATGAACAATTCTGCTTGACAGTCTGTCTGGAGAGCTTCAGTCAAGATGTCACGCTTCAGCTGAGCCTGCTCTCCAGCAAACTGGAGATGAATATCAGGTCCTGCAAACGACCATGTCTCGCTCATTTAGAGGAAACTGGGGATGTAACCCATAAAAGTGGGGGGGTAGAATGGCTAATCTCAGCTAATCTCTGTTTAACCGTTAATCATAGTTCATCTCTATCTTCTAAGAAGAACAACCTGTCTTGTTGCGCCATGAGAACATGATTTCCGCATTATTTTTGGAAGGCGGTCCTGTCATGTCGCTAGAAACTTGAGGCCAAAGGGTAAGGAACGATTGCTAGGAGGGTGGGTCGAACCAAGAAGACGTAGAAACAAACCCTGACTTCTTCACCTGTGGAGCAGTCATAAGGCATCGAAACTCCACTCCCCCCATCTAGATGATCGTTTGAAACACAAATCGTTGCATACGTAAATCTCTTGTTGAAAGAAATGCACCTTGCTCACGAAGATGCTGAATCAATATGAAACCAATGTTGCTACTGCTGATGATGATCTTGGAAAGGAGGAAGAGTAGGGGAGCAGGAGAACGCAGATGATGAGATGATGATGTCGTATCATAGTGATGAATACATGCACGGCTACTTTCGCGATGTCTCCATGAACATCAGGAGAAAACGAGGGAAAAATATGGAAAAATCATGTATCGCCGGCATGGTTTGTGGAGATTCGCTAATGAAAACAAGGCTGTATTTATATGGTTGAGTTTCATGTTTTTTCAAACTCTATTTGCATTGTTATTTTTTCTAGTTTTCCAGACCTCCAAATCCTGAGCCATTGGTGCCTTGGAGGGAGTGGGGGTAATGAGGTATGGGGGGAATTCCTGACCCGCTCAAAACGGAGGCTTCAAAAATGCAATTTAATTCATGCTTGGGTTTGAAAAACTGGTTTTGAGTAAGGTTCCCCCTTTTGGCTGGATTTGTATTGTTCAATCTTCATTCTTTGTGTTTGGGGAACCATGTTTTTAAGCGAAAATATTAGCCTCTCTGCACGCTTGTCTCTGCACCTTGCCTCCACACCTCCTGACCTTCCCCAGCAAAGCGACAGAAATCACCTTCAAGACGCATTAGTTCTGCGGCTGCGAACACAATTCGATCATGAAAACACGCCCACCGCAACTGCCGCGCAACTGATGCTACCATCCACCAACCACCTAAACACGTTTACAAGAACAAACAAAGTGTTGCACGTAACTTCTACCTCTGAAAATGCACCTTGATGCAACATGTCCACTGTGCAAAGTCTCATAGAGTTGCCCAAAGTAGCACGACAGAACACGCATACACTCAAGGCCCCTTCAACGCAGCAATTCCATTGTGCAAAGTCACCAAGAGATGGCAAAAAAAAACTTGAGGCCGGGGGTGGATGACGAAAGCTAGCGGGGTAGGAGAAAGAAGGAAGGGAAGAGGTGAGTTGCGGAGGGACTGTCATCATCGTGTCGCGGCATTGTTCGTCCCAACGAGGATGCAACAATGATATATTGATATATGATATATAACAATGATGTATATGGGGGAGGGGGCAGGGGGGGGCCTTTCGCGGGAAAAATCACATGATGTCCTTGGGGAGCCCCGGAATACGTGCTAAAGCAAGAAGAGTCTAGTGAGCTGACGCTAGCTTTCGTGATAATGACAATAATTGCCAATAATGATAAAAGGTAATTGAATAACGATGATGATGATGATGATGATGATGATGAGGATGAGGATGATGATGATGATGATGATGATGATGATGACGAGGACGAGGACGAGGACGAGGACGATGGAGAGGACGATGACGATGATGATGACGATGATGATGACGATAATGATGACGATGACGATGATGATGACGATGAGGATGATGATGATGGTGATGGTGGTGATGGTGGTGATGGTGGTGGTGGTGGGGGAGGGGGAGGGGGGGGCCCCCCCCTTTCGCGTGAAAAATCACGTGATGTCCTTGAGCAGCCCCCCCAATACTTGCTAAAGCAAGAAGACTCCAGCTAGCTGACGCTAGCTTTCGTGACAAAGCACGAGAGTGCAAACTTCAACCTGAGTCACCTGGACGCGGCAGTTCAACTGAGCGAAAAAGAGCCATGACTTGCAAAACACTAAAGCACGAGAGTAAAAAAAAACAACACTGATCGAAATCACCTTGACGCAATGGTTAAGCCACTGCGAGCAGCAAATCGACCATGAAAATGCGCCCGCCGCACCTTGATGCAGCATTTTCACCGCGCAAAGACTCACTGAGTTGCAAGAAAACATAAAACGACGTGATGTCGAGGGTGTGTGAGATTGAGATGCTGTGAAGGTTAGATGACATGAAGTTGAGATGCTGTGAAGGTTAGATGACATGAAGTTGAGATGCTGTGAAGTTTAAATGACACGAAGTTGAGATACTGTGAAGGTTAGATGACATGAAGTTGAGATGCTGTGAAGGTTAGATGACATGAAGTTGAGATGCTGTGAAGGTTAGATGACATGAAGTTGAGATGCTGTGAAGGTTAGATGACATGAAGTTGAGATGCTGTGAAGTTTAGATGACATGAAGTTGAGATGCTGTGAAGTTTAGATGACATGAAGTTGAGATGCTGTGAAGTTTAGATGACATGAAGTTGAGATGCTGTGAAGTTTAGATGACATGAAGCTGAGATGCTGTGAAGTTTAGATGACATGAAGTTGAGATGCTGTGAAGTTGAGATGACATGAAGTTGAGATGCTGTGAAGTTGACATGACATGAAGACGAGATGCTGTGAAGTTGAGATGACATGAAGTTGAGGTGCTGTGAAGTTGAGATGCTGTGGAGTTGGGATGCTGTGAAGTTTAGATGACATGAAGTTGAGATGCTGTGAAGTTTAGATGACATGAAGTTGAGATGCTGTGAAGTTTAGATGACATGAAGTTGAGATGCTGTGAAGTTTAGATGACATGAAGTTGAGATGCTGTGAAGGTTAGATGACATGAAGTTGAGATGCTGTGAAGGTTAGATGACATGAAGTTGAGATGCTGTGAAGGTTAGATGACATGAAGTTGAGATGCTGTGAAGGTTAGATGACATGAAGTTGAGATGCTGTGAAGGTTAGATGACATGAAGTTGAGATGCTGTGAAGGTTAGATGACATGAAGTTGAGATGCTGTGAAGTTTAAATGACATGCAGTTGAGATGCTGTGAAGTTTAAATGACATGAAGTTGAGATGCTGTGAAGGTTAGATGACATGAAGTTGAGATGCTGTGAAGGTTAGATGACATGAAGTTGAGATGTTGTGAAGTTTAAATGACATGCAGTTGAGATGCTCTGAAGTTTAAATGACATGAAGGTGAGATGCTGTGAAGGTTAGATGACATGAAGTTGAGATGCTGTGAAGGTTAGATGACATGAAGTTGAGATGCTGTGAAGGTTAGATGACATGAAGTTGAGCTGTGAAGGTTAGATGACATGAAGTTGGGATGTTGTGAAGGTGAGATGACATGAAGTTGAGATGCTGTGAAGGTTGGATGACATGAAGTTGAGATGCTGTGAAGGTTAGATGACATGAAGTTGAGATGCTGTGAAGGTTAGATGACATGAAGTTGAGATGCTGTGAAGGTTAGATGACATGAAGTTGAGATGCTGTGAAGGTTAGATGACATGAAGTTGAGATGCTGTGAAGGTTAGATGACATGAGGTTGAGATGCTGTGAAGTTTTAATGACATGAAGTTGAGATGCTGTGAAGGTTAGATGACACCTGAGAAGAGGGGACGAAAGCCGGAACTAGTTGGAACGGGGAGACGAGAGTGGAGAGGATGGGAGGGATTTCGGCGGGGGTTGGTGGAGGAGGCGGCAGTGCGAGGCTATATCGAGTGCCGTTTTGGAATCCGTGGGGAGAGGGAAGGAATGTGCAGGAGACTTGACATACTATACTTGACACTCCATATGTGGCATTTTACATTCCACACTGGACTGGTTCGACGTTAGATTTTACAGTCTATACTATAGAATCGACACCCCTACATTTCATACTGTACAAGTTATATTTTACATTCCTGGCACTTCACTGGACACCTGACACTCCACAGGAACAGGAAACAATGGGATTTTCTAATCTTTCCATCAAGTATGACAATGATGGGGTTCCATAGATTTTGCTGAAGGTAAGCTAAGAGGGAGCCATGCAAAAGTAAGAAACATTACCAGTACGAGTAGATTCTGCAGATGGTGGATTCATCCAAGTGTGTATCAAGTTCCTCATCTGCTAGCTTCTATTAGTCAGAATCCATGACGAGACGATGTCTCAGAGTTTCAAAGTTGAGCTATGTCGAGCAACTTCCGGCAAACTACTTTCGAGTCTTCATGCCTGCTATAGAGGTGTTTATTGGGGCTTTGCTGTGCGACTTTGGACGACTGCCACCCATCAGTCCCTGAATGGCGTTGATTGACCCACCAGCAAACCTAACTTGCACAGTGCACACCATTTTTTTGGGCCACGATGCCTCTCGTCGTACGTACATACGTACGTAGGTATGTATGTATGTATGCATGCATGCATGCATGTCTGTATGTCTGTATGTATGTATGTCACCGGAAATGCCTGAATAGAGACCAACGAACGCGCATGCTGGGCTCTACAAGACCGCAAATCAATTCTCAACACTTTTTAAAAAGTGTTTAGAATTCTTAGCATCGTTCAAGACCGACAAAAAGCGTAATGAGTTGCCCGAAAAGAGGAGGTGGAGGTCACTTTTGGGTATGTATAACCTCCGAGAAATTAAACATGATCCACTACAGGATGACAACAAAATTAGTTATGAGAATCACAATAACAACTTCATTTCGGTATGTTTGTCGGGATCAAAATCTAGTGCCCCCCAAAATATATTGACATCTTGTAGACATATATACATAGATGCATACATATACATTGATATATATATATATGTAATCTATACACGATATGATATGATACTATGCTGTAAACTGGTGGAATACATCGAATCCCGTCCGGTGGATATCAAATGCTGTCTGGTTGCAAGCCGCAATACTGCAAAACTGTGGGCTACACATGGCTATACACATATGATTGCAAAGCTTTCGGATCAGACACCCGTTTTGGCGACCTCAAAATCGGGGCCGGCATTGAAGCCATGCATGCAGTTGGGCTACAAAATACTTATGAACAAAAAAGGAGCGATGGTTCGAGACAGCAATAGTTTGCAAAGCAGCTGCAAAGCCGATGCTGCACTAGTGGACCATGTGAGACTCCGTTCTTGCTTCATTTCCCCCTCCATTCCCGTCGCCCCCAATGCACGTTTTTCCGTGCCCCCAATGCACGTCACTGGACGGACCAGGGGGAATCGAACCCCACCGTCACCCAATTGCCACCTGGTACATCAGCCTCAAAATCGACCACGGAGGCCACCCTATTCAGTTGGGGAAGTGCCTCAAAATGGTCCGTTTTGAAGCGACCGCCCCCCGGACCCCCTATTCTCACTTCGTTCGCAAAGAGCAACTTGAGCCAAGCTTGACAGCTGGCTTTCGTAATAAAGTTGAGATGCTGTGAAGTTTAAATGACATGAAGTTGAGATGCTGTGAAGGTTAGATGACATGAAGTTGAGATGCTGTGAAGGTTAGATGACATGAAGTTGGGATGCTGTGAAGGTTAGATGACATGAAGTTGTTGCGATGTTTTCCTGTTGAGGTAGTAGCTGACATGCAGTTAGATGCATGTGAAGGTTAGATGCCATGAAGTTGCATGAAGTTGAGATGCTGTGAAGGTTAGATGACATGAAGTTGAGATGCTGTGAAGGTTAGATGACATGAAGTTGAGATGCTGTGAAGGTTAGATGACATGAAGTTGAGATGCTGTGAAGGTTAGATGACATGAAGTTGAGATGCTGTGAAGGTTAGATGACATGAAGTTGAGATGCTGTGGAGTTGGGATGGTGTGAATGTTGGGATTATTCAAAGTTGGGATGATGTGAAGTGGGGATTTCAAATTCATCCGCAACTTGGGGGTTTCTGCTTGACGCGTCCTTTTATTGTATACCTTTCGAAAAAGTGATTTTTGGCTCCTCCGACCCGTCCCCATCCATGGTAGGACAGGACAAGTTTGTCTGAAAATAGGGAACCCTATTCCATCTCATGGTTAGAGAACTTGAGGCCCAGGGGTAAGGGACAAAAGCTAGCTTGGCAGGGAGCTTGGCACGAAAACACAATGATGCTGAGGATGCAGATGCTGCCGTTTTTGCTGCCGGCGACATGCCAATGGTGTCCCCGCGGGGGATTGAGCCACGGCCAAAAAATCACGTGATGTCCTTGAGCAGCCCCCCCAATACTTGCTAAAGCAAGAAGACTCCAGCTAGCTGACGCTAGCTTTCGTGACAAAGCACGAGAGTGCAAACTTCAACCTGAGTCACCTGGACGCGGCAGTTCAACTGAGCGAAAAAGAGCCATGACTTGCAAAACACTAAAGCACGAGAGTAAAAAAAAAACAACACTGATCGAAATCACCTTGACGCAATGGTTAAGCCACTGCGAGCAGCAAATCGACCATGAAAATGCGCCCGCCGCACCTTGATGCAGCATTTTCATCGCTTGCAAGAAAACATAAAACGACGTGAAGTCGAGGGTGTGTGAGATTGAGATGCTGTGAAGGTTAGATGACATGAAGTTGAGATGCTGTGAAGGTTAGATGACATGAAGTTGAGATGCTGTGAAGGTTAGATGACATGAAGTTGAGATGCTGTGAAGGTTAGATGACATGAAGTTGAGATGCTGTGAAGTTTAAATGACATGAAGTTGAGATGCTGTGAAGGTTAGATGACATGAAGCTGAGATGCTGTGAAGGTTAGATGACATGAAGTTGAGATGCTGTGAAGTTTAGATGACATGAAGTTGAGATGCTGTGAAGTTAAAATGACATGAAGTTGAGATGCTGTGAAGGTTAGATGACATGAAGTTGAGATGCTGTGAAGGTTAGATGACATGAAGTTGAGATGCTGTGAAGTTTAAATGACACGAAGTTGAGATGCTGTGAAGGTTAGATGACATGAAGTTGAGATGCTGTGAAGGTTAGATGACATGAAGTTGAGATGCTGTGAAGGTTAGATGACATGAAGTTGAGATGCTGTGAAGGTTAGATGACATGAAGTTGAGATGCTGTGAAGGTTAGATGACATGAAGTTGAGATGCTGTGAAGGTTAGATGACATGAAGTTGAGATGCTGTGAAGGTTAGATGACATGAAGTTGAGATGCTGTGAAGGTTAGATGACATGAAGTTGAGATGCTGTGAAGGTTAGATGACATGAAGTTGAGATGCTGTGAAGTTTAAATGACATGAAGTTGAGATGCTGTGAAGTTTAAATGACATGAAGTTGAGATGCTGTGAAGGTTAGATGACATGAAGTTGAGATGCTGTGAAGGTTAGATGACATGAAGTTGAGATGCTGTGAAGGTTAGATGACATGAAGTTGAGATGCTGTGAAGGTTAGATGACATGAAGTTGAGATGCTGTGAAGTTTAAATGACATGAAGTTGAGATGCTGTGAAGGTTAGATGACATGAAGTTGAGATGCTGTGAAGGTTAGATGACATGAAGTTGAGATGCTGTGAAGGTTAGATGACATGAAGTTGAGATGTTGTGAAGTTTAAATGACATGCAGTTGAGATGCTCTGAAGTTTAAATGACATGAAGGTGAGATGCTGTGAAGGTTAGATGACATGAAGTTGAGATGCTGTGAAGGTTAGATGACATGAAGTTGAGATGCTGTGAAGGTTAGATGACATGAAGTTGAGCTGTGAAGGTTAGATGACATGAAGTTGGGATGTTGTGAAGGTGAGATGACATGAAGTTGAGATGCTGTGAAGGTTGGATGACATGAAGTTGAGATGCTGTGAAGGTTAGATGACATGAAGTTGAGATGCTGTGAAGGTTAGATGACATGAAGTTGAGATGCTGTGAAGGTTAGATGACATGAGGTTGAGATGCTGTGAAGTTTTAATGACATGAAGTTGAGATGCTGTGAAGGTTAGATGACATGAAGTTGAGATGCTGTGAAGGTTAGATGACATGAGGTTGAGATGCTGTGAAGTTTTAATGACATGAAGTTGAGATGCTGTGAAGGTTAGATGACACCTGAGAAGAGGGGACGAAAGCCGGAACTAGTTGGAACGGGGAGACGAGAGTGGAGAGGATGGGAGGGATTTCGGCGGGGGTTGGTGGAGGAGGCGGCAGTGCGAGGCTATATTGAGTGCCGTTTTGGAATCCGTGGGGAGAGGGAAGGAATGTGCAGGAGACTTGACATACTATACTTGACACTCCATATGTGGCATTTTACATTCCACACTGGACTGGTTCGACGTTAGATTTTACAGTCTATACTATAGAATCGACACCCCTACATTTCATACTGTACAAGTTATATTTTACATTCCTGGCACTTCACTGGACACCTGACACTCCACAGGAACAGGAAACAATGGGATTTTCTAATCTTTCCATCAAGTATGACAATGATGGGGTTCCATAGATTTTGCTGAAGGTAAGCTAAGAGGGAGCCATGCAAAAGTAAGAAACATTACCAGTACGAGTAGATTCTGCAGATGGTGGATTCATCCAAGTGTGTATCAAGTTCCTCATTTGCTAGCTTCTATTAGTCAGAATCCATGACGAGACGATGTCTCAGAGTTTCAAAGTTGAGCTATGTCGAGCAACTTCCGGCAAACTACTTTCGAGTCTTCATGCCTGCTATAGAGGTGTTTATTGGGGCTTTGCTGTGCGACTTTGGACGACTGCCACCCATCAGTCCCTGAATGGCGTTGATTGACCCACCAGCAAACCTAACTTGCACAGTGCACACCATTTTTTTGGGCCACGATGTCTCTCGTCGTACGTACATACGTACGTAGGTATGTATGTATGTATGCATGCATGCATGTCTGTATGTCTGTATGTATGTATGTCACCGGAAATGCCTGAATAGAGACCAACGAACGCGCATGCTGGGCTCTACAAGACCGCAAATCAATTCTCAACACTTTTTAAAAAGTGTTTAGAATTCTTAGCATCGTTCAAGACCGACAAAAAGCATAATGAGTTGCCCGAAAAGAGGAGGTGGAGGTCACTTTTGGGTATGTATAACCTCCGAGAAATTAAACATGATCCACTACAGGATGACAACAAAATTAGTTATGAGAATCACAATAACAACTTCATTTCGGTATGTTTGTCGGGATCAAAATCTAGTGCCCCCCAAAATATATTGACATCTTGTAGACATATATACATAGATGCATACATATACATTGATATATATATATATGTAATCTATACACGATATGATATGATACTATGCTGTAAACTGGTGGAATACATCGAATCCCGTCCGGTGGATATCAAATGCTGTCTGGTTGCAAGCCGCAATACTGCAAAACTGTGGGCTACACATGGCTATACACATGTGATTGCAAAGCTTTCGGATCAGACACCCGTTTTGGCGACCTCAAAATCGGGGCCGGCATTGAAGCCATGCATGCAGTTGGGCTACAAAATACTTATGAACAAAAAAGGAGCGATGGTTCGAGACAGCAATAGTTTGCAAAGCAGCTGCAAAGCCGATGCTGCACTAGTGGACCATGTGAGACTCCGTTCTTGCTTCATTTCCCCCTCCATTCCCGTCGCCCCCAATGCACGTTTTTCCGTGCCCCCAATGCACGTCACTGGACAGACCAGGGGGAATCGAACCCCACCGTCACCCAATTGCCACCTGGTACATCAGCCTCAAAATCGACCACGGAGGCCACCCTATTCAGTTGGGGAAGTGCCTCAAAATGGTCCGTTTTGAAGCGACCACCCCCCGGACCCCCTATTCGCACTTCGTTCGCAAAGAGCAACTTGAGCCAAGCTTGACAGCTGGCTTTCGTAATAAAGTTGAGATGCTGTGAAGTTTAAATGACATGAAGTTGAGATGCTGTGAAGGTTAGATGACATGAAGTTGAGATGCTGTGAAGGTTAGATGACATGAAGTTGAGATGCTGTGAAGGTTAGATGACATGAAGTTGAGATGCTGTGAAGGTTAGATGACATGAAGTTGAGATGCTGTGAAGGTTAGATGACATGAAGTTGAGATGCTGTGAAGGTTAGATGACATGAAGTTGAGATGCTGTGAAGGTTAGATGACATGAAGTTGAGATGCTGTGAAGGTTAGATGACATGAAGTTGAGATGCTGTGAAGGTTAGATGACATGAAGTTGAGATGCTGTGAAGGTTAGATGACATGAAGTTGAGATGCTGTGGAGTTGGGATGGTGTGAATGTTGGGATTATTCAAAGTTGGGATGATGTGAAGTGGGGATTTCAAATTCATCCGCAACTTGGGGGTTTCTGCTTGACGCGTCCTTTTATTGTATACCTTTCGAAAAAGTGATTTTTGGCTCCTCCGACCCGTCCCCATCCATGGTAGGACAGGACAAGTTTGTCTGAAAATAGGGAACCCTATTCCATCTCATGGTTAAAGAACTTGAGGCCCAGGGGTAAGGGACAAAAGCTAGCTTGGCAGGGAGCTTGGCACGAAAACACAATGATGCTGAGGATGCAGATGCTGCCGTTTTTGCTGCCGGCGACATGCCAATGGTGTCCCCACGGGGGATTGAGCCACGGCCAAACTGCTTGTGAACCAGCCAGGGGGGGGAGGGGGGGTAGTTAAATCATGTTAAGTACGGAGTTTCATGCAATGTGAGATTCCAGCATCCCCCATTTTTACAACATCCCCTAACCAATCCATGATTAAATCACCACTAAAAATTACTGTACATCTCCAATTTCAGGCTTGAAATGCATTCCCAAATGTACAAGCAAATCCCACAAACATGTCATGAACAATCCCTTCATTGTTTTCACAAATCTGAAGTAAACTAAGCAGCGAATGATAACCCCAATGTCAAGCATCATGGGTCGTACCGGTGAGGAGTGCCGCTGCCAGTCTTTATCGGAAATTTACCCAGATCATTTTTGGTTCGGTCCTCTTTGAGGCGATGAGCAGCGTCCAGCTTCGCCAGCTTCGCCTTTGCCATGGCACCCAGCTGCCAGCGGCCGCGGAACGGGGGGGCGTCCGAGATTTCTGTGTGGTGACCGAGAGACGAGAGATGTAGATTTTGGCATTGTAAGGACGTAGAAAAAGGGATGTGCCTTTTCTTTGGGATTCATGCATATGCATACATAAGGGATATACTGATACCATGCAGCAAATCAACAAATAGGAGCATTAGGAGTCCTTGGGTTCTCCTTCGACTTCTTGAATCCAGTGACAAAAACCAAATATTCTGTTCTGATACAGTTCTGAACTCATCACTCTTGCAGCTGCATGCTTTCAATTGCATTCGCAACTGAGGCTTGAAAAGAATATCGGAAGGAAAAAGGCGGCTTCAAGAGCAGAACATGAATGAAGATGACGTGCTTCACTGGTGGTTTCGAACATAAAATGTTTGTCAACCCTAGTGGAAAATCATCCCCAATTCCTGCGCTTCAAAGGGCCACCAAACCTGGAGTTGTTGCGCCCGGCCACTCGTTGCGATGATGACCTATAGGATAGCGCCACTTCATCACATCAGGATAGTCATGAGTCCACTACCAAAATACAAGGCCTACTTCTACTGTAGAAATTGGTCTCTTGATACCTGCGCCATGACTATCCACCGGATTCCTTGGTGACTCCAACGTCCGAACCTCCACTGGAGCCTTAGACTTTGATCAATCCAAAACCGGGCATGTTGCTGAAACAACTGTATTGGTTGATAAGCTCACAAAGAATCTAAGACATGTTATGACATGAAAGAAACCATAAATGTCATACTTATCTGCAGTATATCTGAAGTAAACATTACACTTGACAAACACCCACACATACACACATCTGAATCTGAGGCAGATTTGTTGTGTCTGTATGTAGATGTCAATATCAGGCGAAGGGAGGGGTGTGCACGGGATATCATATGTACGTATATATGATGTAGTGCATGCCTGACGTCCACATTTTT
The DNA here is from genome assembly GCA_947184155.2 of Cladocopium goreaui. Taxonomy (NCBI): domain Eukaryota; class Dinophyceae; order Suessiales; family Symbiodiniaceae; genus Cladocopium; species Cladocopium goreaui. Next base: position 23,373 of record CAMXCT020003564.1, on the reverse strand, counting down.
TGGCCGAGGTTTGGTCAACTGCTTTGCATGGTGGAATGGTGGAGAATGGGGAGGAAGAGGTGAGGAGAATGAGCAACAGGAAGAGATGGTGGCAAACTTCAGGCTATTTTAAAAACTGTAAAATCGGCTAAGCTGCCAAATCTAGGCCCAACACAACCACAACACGACCATAACATCGGCATAGGTTGCTCCCAACATGGCCCAGCACAGAACACATCTGGTGAAAGGAGGCATGTAGCTGAGGTCATCATTAAAAACATTCTATGACTGACTCACTGTAAAAACAGATAAAGATCAGGTCTAGCTAATATGGAAACCGGTTCAGGAAGGAATTTGGAGTCTAATGCCAGGAGTTGAAAGTTTGGAGAGTGCTGATACCAAGGAAAACTGAAGAAAACTGAAGAAAATCACAAAAAAAAATACGCAGACCCCAAGCTCGCAGGTGGGGTAGAAACATGATAAAAATGTGGGTTGATTGATTTTCATTGTCGCAATATTATTGACCTGCCAGAAAGAATTCAAACACAACATGCAAGTAAGTCAAATAAAAGAAAGTGAGGCGCGCTTTCCCATATCTCCACTTTTCATCGCTATGTCCATGCGAGGTTCCTCCATGAATCAGGCGGCTGGGAGCTTGGAAATCACCTCTTGAGAAAATCCTCCATCAGACACCTTGAGATAGTCACAGAATGTCACAGATAATTCTGGAATGAAAACCGAAATCACGGAAATGTGCTACCAGTACGTGTCCCTGGCTACTGATATCCGCAGTTGGCTTGCAAGTTCCACCGTTCTTTGCCCACGCATGTGGAAAATGGAAACAAACCGATGGGCACATTGATCTTTGGCATTCTTATCTGGCATTCGGCGATTTAGAATCTGGCGGTGAAAGCAAAATCTGTTTGACACCTTACACTGGACTCAGACAGCTGAGTCGCAGGCACTAAATTCAAGACTGGCAATGGCAGCCATTGATGGGATGTTTGAACCACGTGCCCTCCCAAAAGGTCCAAAGCACACTTCTTCTGCCAAACATGGCCTCGCAATTCTTTTTGTTTACCTGTCGAGCGTTGAGATTCAGCCTTGTCTTTTCTCGCAGGTCAATCAACTGACAAGACTGGGCCTCAACTTGCGGGAGCGTCTCGTAAAGAGGAATATCCCAAAATGCGTATTTCAATTGGGGACAAGGATGATTGATGATGAACCATGATATTTTGGGGTTGAACGGTTTGAGACAACACCATGTTGCCGTCGGCAGATCCCACGGCGGACGCCTACGGCACACATCAGGACAGACCAGCCACCGACTGTACCACAAAATCTAAGCCTTGTGTTGGATCTTGTTGGTCTCATCATGTCCCATCCTACAATCTTTATCAAACGGTATATCGGCGGTTCCTTGCCTTTTCTACGACCATGCGTCTCATGCAGGTGCCCTGCATGTGTGTGAGACGCTTTGGCGCCTGGCTTATATGAACCTTTGTCTGGCAACTTGAAGAATAGATTGGTTTTGATAGTCTGATCCTGTGTATTCCAGCTGGCTTCTGTTAGAATGAATCAACTCATTCGTGCTGTGTGCCCAGCTTTGCCTGGGTCTACCTACTCTGCGCTTACCAACCTGCTTAATAGAGGCCGTTCCCGGTTCATATGCCACTTGGCGTAGGGGATCGTTGTCTGCAGTGCGGAGTATGTGTCCTGCTAAACGAACTCGCTTCTCATCCAGGATCTCTGAAAAGGGTCTAACTTTTCTATGGGGGTCGTTGGGGTATGCAGTTTCTGAAGCGAGTTCGTAGACGCGTGCATTTGAAAACCTCCTGTCCACGAAAGTTGTCGGGACTTTGAGGATTTTCCTCAAGCCTCTCAAGTGAAAAGTATCGAGCTTTTTTCGTAGTGATTTTGTAAGACATAGGGTTTCCAAATTATAAAGAAGTTTACTTTGAATTACAGCGTTGTAGACAATCAGTTGCCATTTCTTTCCGGCGCTCGAATTTTTCCAAAAGAGGTTCAGCTTCGTCCAAGTTTTGGTGTCTTGGATTCTTTGAGTGACTTCTCTGGCCAAATTAACTTTGTAATTGAGATTGTTTCCTAGATACGTCGCGTCGTGTGCTTTGGGTAATGGAGTATTATCTTTGAAATATATAGAAGCATTTGAGTGCATGTGTATAGCATGGCATTTACCTTTATTAATCTTCAGGCCGTAGCATTCCGAAATTTCTTCTATCAGGTCTAAAAGTTCATTTAGCGCTTGTGGTTTAGTGGAGAACACTATGGTATCATCTGCGTAATAAACAGAATCAAACAATACTCCTGGAATCCTGGCATGAGATACCGATCTGGAAGATGCTGATTGTACATCATGATCAATTCAAGTCATAACGAAAAGGAATAAATAAGGGCTAAGCGGACAACCCTGCCGGATTCCAGTGAGTTGAGTTTTCTGTGCGGAGGCTCCGTATTGGTCTTGAACAAAGAACGTCGGGCTGTTATAAAGACTTTTAATGACTTTCAGAAAATGCCGAGAGAAACCCAAACGGTCCATAGCTTCTACCAGTTTGCAGTGCTGGACTTTGTCAAAGGCTTTTTCCCAGTCGAGTAGGGCTAGATATAAATCAGTGTTCTTTTGTTCGGACCAATCCTGAAGGCGTCGAATTATAAAAGTGGCATGTGCAGTCGACTTTCCAGGTCTGAACCCAGATTGCGTGGGTGAAACCTTGTGTTCAACTGCCGATTGAATTCGTCCTCGCGCCAAAAAGGTGAAGATTTTATAGATACTATTTAATAAAGAAATAGGTCTGTAATTTGAGGGGTCATCTATGTTTCCCTTTTTGAAAATAGGCACCACTCTGGCGTGAAGAATTTCTTGTGGGACCTCTCCTTGTGTCCACCAGTTGTTTAATATACTTAACAAAGGTGAACGATTACAACGATTAAGCCATTTAAACAATTCCATTGGCATATGGTCAGGCCCGGGTTGTTTATTGCTTTTAGAGTTTTTCAGCACCATATCAAGTTCCTCGGCGGTGAAAGGAGTCGGATCACAATTGAGAGGGTCTCCGATGTTGTCCTGGAATGGTAGTGGACCATTTCCGGCCTCATTTGACCAATGCTTTGAAAACAAATACTCCGCAATGGTTTCTGCTCGTTTTGGTAATGGGACCCGTCTACCGTAGGAATCACGCATGGCCACATAAGATGGTTTGAAATCAGATCTAAGTTGATGAACAACCTTCCATGTCTTTTTCCTAAACGGGTCACCCGGGGCATGGTGAAACTGGTTGATGATGTGTCGTCTTTTGTCCGCACGTGCTTCTTTCTTGATCTGCCTATCCTGTGCTTTAGCTTCATCACTCAATCCCTGAGTAAATAACTCTTGACGATCAGAAATCAAAGACCACGTTCGATGGGATAAATAGTCTTTTTTACGGGGGACTGTGTCTTTGGATAGGTAGATTTCTGCAGCTGTCATGAGGGTTTTTGCGAACTGGTCGATGTCAAGATCACCATGCGCTAAGGATACCCGACTATGGATAAAATCATTATATTGTTTCCATTGGTATTCAGATGGTTTACTAAATTTGGGTGCAACCTGATTATTGTTTTGGTGTTCTGCAGCAGATAGTTTCCCCCTAAATGACAATTCGACCATATAGTGATCTGTCTGCATGTATATGTCTGTGCGACTCTGCACATCTGTACATAGGTTGCGTTGCCTGGCGCGTGTGAGCCAGAAATCGAGTTGAGCGTGGTTTTCTGCAGTTATTGGGCCTCCCACCGGAGTTGCGTTCGCGGAACGTGGCCTGCTTGGACAACGGTTTAAAAAATTCAGTGTTCAAAATCCTCAACATGTTGGCCCGGCAGAAATCCACCAGTAAGTCTCTGTTTTCCTTGGTGTTTAGCGAAACCCTTTCTAAGTATTCTCTACCACGACCAAAGATGTTAGGCCCCATGATATCCAGTTCTGAGTCATACCTATGATGGATTCGCGCATTAAAATCACCACCCAGGAACACAGCTTCTTGGCATTCACTGTACACTGCCTTGGACTCTGCAAAATAAAGGCATATCTTCCCAAGTAGTATACCTGTTGTCTACAAGCCGAATGTCAAGGGCAGCTGTCACCAATTTTCTGTGAAGGTTGCTTTTCTTTAATAACACTCTGGAAGCTGTAATAGCCCATGGCTTTGCTAACCAGCCAAACTCGAGAGTGACACAACGGCAACAACGTGTAGTGCGCTCCTTTGCGCGCAACGCTTCTGCGCCGAGATACCCAAGAATTGGTAGTGGTTTGTGCCAAACGAAAGAAGACAAATTATTTGACCAAAAACAAGTGTTATGTTTTTATCCATTGGTGTCCCTTTTGTATGGGTAGCAACTGAGGGTGAAGGTCACAAGTTGGAATTTGAAGCTCTGTCAGTTTTGTCAATTGGCTGTCTTCCACTCTTCGCCTGCGAGAACAAGATCTGGCCAATCCGACACCTCTCGATACGCCATCGCTGGTTGGCACCATTGGCAGCCTGGTCAGGAAAGTGCCAGAAATTTTGGGATGCAACGATGCCCACACATTGGCATTGCTGCACAACAGCATGTTGACATGTTGCTGGTCGTTTGGGTTTCGAGTCTTCATCTGTGCCCAGTGCAAGAATGGTTTTGACATGAGGCTCTGGTCTGCGGCTGTTTGATCACTAGGGAAAAAAACACAGAAAATGCTAGTGGTTCAGGGCAAGCACAAGGTACATTCCTTGCTTATCCTTTTTTCATATGGTTCAACAGTGTGAGAACAAGGTTCACTCCACCAAAACGGAGGGCCCCGTCCCGGCGCCTCCCACTTTTCCCAACAACTTGGGCAATATCCTCGACGCAGGACTTGCACCACGCGGTATAAGCCTGGCCCAAGCAGAGCCCTTCACCAACTCTTTCCGATGAATCGAAGAGTGAAATTCTACATGCCATGCCCATAGACATGGCAGTGTCATCCTTTAAGCGGATGGCCGCTGAAACCTATCATGGGTGCAGTAAATCGTGATAAATCCATGGCATGTCCCATCTAAGTTGGTCATCTATGGAAGATCCAGCATGAACACTTCTCCCATGGATAGTTCCATGTTCTCCAATGCGACTACAGTCTCCACTGCACGAGGAGGGGGCGGCGTCCGAATCGGTCACCAGGATCGGTCACCAGGATATCCGAATCGGGAACTAAGAATCGGACACCAGTATATCTGAATCGGTCACCGGATTCTCAGGATCGGACACCAGGATAGTAGAATCGGACACCGAGAATCGGTCACCAAACGGATCAAGACATGTTCGAGTATACCAACTATACCAAACCAACCCGAATTGGTCACCAAGCAGATCAAGAAATGTTCGAGTATACCAACTATACCAAACCAACCGGAATCGGTCACCAAGCAGATCAAGAAAGGTTAGGGTATAGCAACTATACCAAACCAACCCGAATCGGTCACCAAGCAGATCAAGAAATGTTAGGGTATAGCCTAGCAACTATACCAAACCAACCCGAATCGGTCACCAAGCAGATCAAGAATTGTTAGGGTATAGCAACTAAACCAAACCAACCCGAATCGGTCGCCAAGCAGATCAAGAAATGTTCGAGTTTACCAACTATACCAAACCAACCCGAATCGGTCACCAAGCAGATCAAGAAATGTTCGAGTATACCAACTATACCAAACCAACCCGAATCGGTCACCAAGCAGATCAAGAAAGGTTAGGGTATAGCAACTATACCAAACCAACCTTGCTCTTCGTGCGCAACATGCCTCTGGCAGTTGCTGCCCGGGATCCCTCCACGGAGATACCATTGCTAGGCGCTCGGCAATGCTCGTGCGCAGGAAGCTTCAAGTTCACTTTGGTATCCCTAGACGTCCCTAGGCCTACAAAAAGCAGTTGCAGCGACTTGGTCGTCTGCAAACAGCACTCTACATCAAAGGATGATCATTTAACAGTTCCGTACATTTCATACGGTTAAAAGAAAATTCAAGAGGCGGATCAACATGATGAACTTGTAATGCAACATCTTGAGATCAGATCACACCACGTTATGTATGTTTGCGTTCAACCCAGCGCTCACTCTCAATGATCAGTGGAGGTCCACAGTAGGTAAAGCAGCGAGTTCGTGCCCTTGGCCCAGGCTTCAATGGGATTTGTGTGGAGTTGTTTCCTCAACCCAAGCCAAGCAGAAAGTAGGCGACTTTGGGTTGAATGCGAAACTCTGCATTTCCAAACAATAAATAGAATCAGTGCGATCAATGAATTCTATCTGCATCATTGCGCATCTTGCCTCGGATGAAAATGTGGCCACATAGCTTTAGTAACTATGGGTGAAAGGATACGGGCTGAGATCTTGTGACGCCCTCACACACATACAGATATGTTCGGCTAGCCAATGTTCCGAGTATACGGTAGCGATCCAGGCAATCAAAGTAGTTCAAGAGCCCTGCTCAACAACACTTCAAACATTTTCAATCAAACCCTTCTGCTTAAAGATAAAGTAATGTCTATTGGACATCTCCCACTCTGAGCATCTAGCCTCCCAACAGGGCCAGACGAAAAACGCGTCTCGGAAACAGGAAATGATAGTGGGTGATGCGCGGCAAGAAATTTATCAACAGTAAGGGCCTCTAATGTTGATGAATTCGTCTGACATCAATAAGACCATTTCCTTTTCATGCGAGACTAGTCATGCCCTGATCAACAACACTTCAAACATTTTCAATCAAACCCTTCTGCTATAAAAAACAATGTCTATTGGACATCTCCCACTCTGAGCATCTAGCCTCCCAACAGGGCCAGGCGAAAAACGCGCCTCGGAAAGGGGAAATGATAGTGGTTGATGCGCGGCAAGAAATTTATCAACAGTAAGGGCCTCTAATGTTGATGAATTCGTCTCACATCAATAAGACTGTTTCATTGTCATGCGAAATTAGTCCTGCCCTGCTCAACAACACTTCAAGCATTTTCAATCAAACCGTTCAGCAAAAGAAACAACAGCTTCCAATCGACATCTTCCACTCTGAGCATCTAGCCGTCCAACAGGGCCGTGAACACAAACGAAAAAAATGCGCCTTGGAAAGGGGAAATGATAGTGGGTCATAGTGGGCGATACGCAGAAAGAAATTTATCAACAGTAAGGGCCTCTAATGTTGATGAATTCATCTGACATCAATAAGACTGTTCGTTGTCATGCGAAACTAGTCAGACCCTGCTCAACAACACTTCAAGCATTTTCAATCAAGCCATTCAGCACAAGAAACAACAGCTTCCAATCGACATCTTCCACTCTGAGCATCTAGCCGGCCAACAGGGCCAAACGAAAAACGCGTCTCGGAAAGGGGAAATGATAGTGGGCAATGCGCGGCAAGAAATTTATCAACAGTAAGGGCCTCTAATGTTGATAAATTCGTCTGACATCAACAAGACTATTTCTTTTCATGCGACACTAGTCATGCCCTGCTCAACAGCATGTCAAACTTTTTCAATCAAACCATTCAATCCATTCTGCAAAAAAATACTTTGCTTTGAGTGATCCCCACCATGGCATTCAATTCATCCCATCTGACATTCTATCTGGCAAATCTTCTGGCATTCTATTTGGCATTCTGTTTGAGATTCTATCTGGCATATCTTCTGGCATTCTATCTGTCATATCTTCTGCCATTCTATCTGGCATATCTCCTGACATTCTATCTGGAATATCTTCTGACATTCTATCTGGCATATCTTCCGACATTCTATCTATCCCATCTGACATTCTATCTGGCAAATCTTCTGGCATTCTATTTAGCATTCTGTTTGAGATTCTATCTGGCATATCTT